>CM061920.1:224614166-224681607 GCA_031002005.1 Vandiemenella viatica | reverse complement strand
TTTCTTCTGGCAATACCTTTCATTAGGTGCGTGATTTTGTCGGCTTCAGTCCATATTCGGGTTGACTACGTTGCATAGGGCCAAAACATCCTGTATGTAAGATTGCGTCGGCTCCCCATGTTGTTGGGCCCGGTTCTTCAGTTGTTCTTCCGCCGAGCGGATTTGTCGCTGGTGGTCCCCAAACGTTTTCTTAAGTTCCGTCTGGAACATTTCCCAGTTATTCAGTTTATCTTCGTTGTTCTCGAACCACTGCTGGGCGGTTCCGTCCAGATAGAAATAAACATTTTGCCAAGCACATGGTATGATCCCACCTGTTGTACTTGGCGACTCGGTCAAACCCTTTTAGCCATTTGTTAGGGTCCTGTCCAGCGTCTCCAGAGAACACCGATGGGTGTCGAATGTGCAGCTGGCTTGCCGCCATGGGTTTTCCTAATGACGCGGACTTTCGGAAGGACGTACTGAGTATATCCTTTGTAGTCCGGTTCCAGTCCGTGTAGGCGGCGACTTTTACGTTGCCTAATCGGAGCCACGATGATGCAGCTGTTGCACAGGGTACCCGGCGCCTCCACCAAACTATGTCGCGTTGCAACCGGGGCAGGTGTGAATTCGAAGGTTACTTGTCAATGAACACAGCACTTAAACTGAGAACAGGTTTATTGAGAACTCAAACATACACGCAGCACTGACTGCCTCTTGGGCAGAATGCTCTTCTATTTATACACAGATAGAACGTACTAGAGATTACAAGAGTAGTTAACAAATGAAATGTGTAGAAGTTACAAGTGACCTTAGGAAACATGTAGAATCTTCTGGAAATAATAAACAGAATTAAATAATTTTTGTCAGTGGGCGGGATTGAACCGGCGACCTTCGGTACCGCAATTCGTGACGCTACCCGCTGCGCCATGCTGGCAGACGTGTACACTGGCGTTCATGCGGCAATATATTCACCAGGACAGAAACAGAAATAGTAGGTGGTATAATAACGTAGAAAAGTATATCTCAGAAATCATCAGTCCCTTTTTCAACAAATGGTTTTATTGTTCACCATGGCTTCAATATATCGTGAATTACTGGTGTGTGTACGGTCCGTCCTTAAATGACTGAGATTTATGTACATGAAATCTCAAAGCGACGTAACAGATGGTATGGAATCACAAAAACGGAAATTGTGATATGATATTTTATAGAGCAGCTCGTACCTTATTGGTTGTTATTTTATTTAAAATCACATTCAGCTATGTTATATAAGACAATTTCAAAAGAAGGTGAACCGCAGGTAGAGCCAAAAATTAATAAACTGTGCACGTGCGTGTTATGCGGCGTAGATCGGTATTAAGTTTGGTTGTGCATAAATGACATGGCATCACTTTATCTGGCTAGGCGTGGTTTCCGAATGTTTGCCCGAAAAGGCAGGAAGGAGTTCTCACTGACAACCCATTAACCTGAAAGAGCTACAGTACAGGAGACGAGCTTTGCCATTTTCAGCTAATCTCTGGTACGCACAGAGTTATGTCTTTTCTAGCTATCAATAAATTGATCTGATTAATAATTTCCTCCTGCCAGACTTTAGCTTTCTGAATTCATGTAGACCAGTTAGTCAAAGTTTCCTCCATTTGTTGACATATGGGGCAATATATTTTCCTAATTATGGATAAAAGGAGACATGACATCTTGAGACGAGGAACTCAAGTAGAATCTTCCTTGTTCTGGGAGAAGACAGGCGTCGTTTTGGATAATGGTTAGTATTGCCTTAGAAAAGGCAGTAGCAGTTTGAGAGAGTTCACAGTTAGATGGCAGTTACCGATAATTGTCAAGATCAACCATTACTCATTGTAAGAATGTGACTACTGACATGGTGTTACCTGTAATATGGAAACTACTCCTCTTAAATTCCTCATAAATGTTTCACTTAATCTACGGTATTCCTAATTATTTAGCATAATCAAGAATCTTACTAATCACAGCGTTTAATAACTTATTAAATCATATGGGAAGGCATCTTCCTGGTTTATTCTTTGCCGAACATGGATAGTTCCGTAAGGATATGCAGACAGATACTTGAATGTACTAGACCAACCTGCTTGTTACCTTTCCGTCATTCCAATCACTGCTGAGACCCTAGCGCCGGAGGAAGTCTTGTAATCTACAGAGGATGAAAGGCTCGAAACACAGTAGAGCGGGGACCTTGATCCAACGCAATTCATACGTGTTGTGTTCGTTGGATCATGGATTAACATTAAATTGAAAAAATAAATCCAAAAAATCTATTTGTCATTACCAAAATAAAGGAAAGTGCTGTAACATAAATGCAAGTCACAGGGAGAAATTTAGAAAGACAGTGTCACCTGATTGTGTAAATCGCCTAACGGTTTCAAGCTCTTTATAAAATCAAGAGAATTTGAAGAGAATGTTACCAGATAGATGTTGTAAGCTTTAGAATATTGATTACCATACGGAACGGAGAGATTCCATGTTGTATAGCACACGGTGGAAAACCAATATACGGAAAATTATCAGGTTTATGTATAGAGAGGCAACAGGTTATGGTAAAGGTCTACCCAATTTATTTCGAAAGCAGTCTAAAAATTACACTGAGATCATTATGTTTTTATACAAGGATACTGTTCAGTCTTACTCGACTATAGCGAAAGAAGAGATAAGCTGGAACAGTCTTACTCTATACATACTTATATCTTACATATTTCTTTCTTTTGCTGACGTCAGTCTTTAGACTGGTTTGATGCAATCCTCCATCCCTTCCTATCCCGTGCTAACCTCTTCATTTCTACATACCCCTTACAACCCACGTCCTCAATTATCTGCTTCATATATTCTAATCTCTGTCTTCCTCTACAGTTCTTACCTTCGACTGTTCCCTCCACTAACAAATTAACCAATCCAGCATGTCTCAAAATATGACCTACAAGCCTGTCTCTTCTTTCTGTAAGCTTCTTCCATAAACTTCTTTTCTCACCCATCATTTCTAAAACTCGTTCATTTCTTACTTTGTCTGTCCACCTAATTTTCAGCATTCTTCTGTAGCACCACATTTCAAATGCTTCAAGTTTCTTTCTTTCCGGTATTCCTAAATTCCATGTTTCGCTACCGTAAAGTGCTGTGCTCCACAGAAAGAGTTTTAAAAAGTTCTTTCTAATTCCTAGATCAATATTTGAAACTAAAAGGTTTCTCTTTTTCATGAAGGCTCTTTTTGCTAGTGCTATTCTGCTTTTAACATCATTCCTGCTTCGGCCATCGGTTGTAATTTTGCTTCCCAAGTAACAGAACTCACTCACTTCTCCTATTGCATCCGATCCTATTTTTACATTTAATCTGCTAGTATTGGTATCATTTCTGCTACATTTAATCACTTTTGTCTTATTTTGATTTATACTCAGTCCAAAAACTTCCTACAGTATTTTGTTCATGCCATTCAATAACTTCTCAATATCCTCAGCCCTATCTGCTAACAAGACAATGTCATCAACAAATCGTAGCATACTGTTTTTTTCTCCCTGAAAACTTATGCCACATGGAAATTTTTCTTTGACTTTCTTCATTGCTTCTTCTACATACAAGTTGAATATTTACGGGGATAGACTACAACTTTGTCTCACGCCCTTTTCAACTTACATGAATAAATAAATACCGCAATTTATTATGATTTTAGTTCTTGAAATCAATCAATCAACCTAAATTTTAATGCTGCAAAATATTTTATGAAGCTGGAAGTTAATGACATATTACCAACTGAAAACTAGAATAACCTAAAACAGACATCCCGAAATTTTTGATTTTCTGTCACATCAGGTTGTGAGTTATTCAAATCTTGAATTAGGGCCTTCATTAACTGAAATCGGGAAACAAATTTTGTTGGGGAAAATCAAACAACTCTCCAATAGCAATATTAGATAGCTTAAAGAGGTGGTTTTATAACTTGAATCAATGCTAACGATAGCTGATTGGTTTTAGGTGATTAACATGCTGCATATGTACAGACCCGTACAGCACGTGGTCGACCCCGGGTTCATTGATTACGCTCGGTGCATTCAGACGACTTACTCCAAGAGAGGGAGGAACAGGTCGATATCAGCTTTGCCTTTAACGTGCCACACTAACATAACTAGGTTCGAAAATTATCAAGTACTGCAATCGGTATGACTACTGTATACGTTGATATGAACATAACGATATATATATATTTATATATATATATGTTGTTGTAGTTCTTCAAATAGCGTAAATAGAGTAGTATCCGGATTTCAGAGCAAAACTTCAACAATCTCCAATCTAGTTATTTACGGAGATTTAATTCTAACTTAGCATTGAATTAACGTAATGTTACAATAAGAAGTCTAAATCGTAACTGATTGTTAGTTTAGTGCCAAAATAATATCATACTACTTTCCAATTGCCCTATCTAGTTTTCCTCATAGTTTTGTTTAAGCAATAGCTTTAAGAAGTCGGGTGTTAAGTATGTCAGAATATTTGAAAATGAATTAAATAGAAGAACTAAACTTCGTTTAGTAACCGCTCATAATATATTTAGTATTCATTTAATCTTTCGACCTCAAGAAATGGTGGAGCTTTGTGGATCCTGTAGTTTTTATTTCAGAACATATACACAGTTAGTGCAACGCTACTAATACGGCGAGTAAAGTAGACGAAAAATTCACGCACAGTCTCCTAAAAAGATATGTATTGACTGCTGTTATTATTTGATTCCAGATGTAGCTTACTACGCTCTACGTAGCAAATCAGGTTGCGTAAATACTGCGTTTTTTTATTTGTATCATTCCAAACATACCCTCTTCTTCACACATTTCTCCAACACTAATATCGCTGACGTCAAGCAATTTATACCTATGACCATGTCGTACTACGCACTAATAGCACATCTGTCTGCGAAATGTGTAACTGTGCTCTGTGTGAGATAAGTGCAAGTATGGCGGCTGAAACCCGCAAAAAACTGAAGTCACGACGGCCGGTACGCGGGGACCTGGGTTCGAGCCCGACCGCGTTGTACATCCCACATCCAGTGTGCGGGGCCTCAGCGCACTGAGCAGCATTAGCGGCTATCATTCCAAATAGACTAGTGACGCATAACACGCAACAATCCTATGCTTCCATAACAGCAATAATAATAAATTTTTTTGTTTGAATTGAAAAAATGCGTACTAGAGGAACAGAGTAACATTGAAATAATACTTCAAACCTACAATGTTTACCGATAGACTACTTCCATTTCTTTCCATCCGAGCAAATTGGGGTGAGTAGAAGAACTGAGAATAGTACGAGGAATGGTAGATATGACAAACGAAACAAAAGAACACTCAATTTCAGAAGTTAGGGAACGAGGGACTGGAATAAGTTACCTACGGAAAGTTTAAAAATTTATCTGAAACAGTGAAAGACGAAATGGTAAATTGTTACCGGGGCATTAGTTCCATTGCAACTAAAATAATTTAAACAGATAACGTGGTCCTAGAGTGAATAACTATAACATACAACCGTAGGAAATGTTGTTTTTGATTTCACACAAAACAAAACACAAGTACTTATTCTCATCTGTCTGCTAGTGAAATGTCGATGATACATCGAGGATCGATATCAGCTTGGTTCCCATATGCCTATTAATTATGCACCCTGATAGTGAACGTTATCCTCTGCTTGTTGAATTAAACAGCTCCCTTCGAAGTTCTAATTACCTCCACAGTTGAAGCGCCACTCTTCTTTGACATAAAGGAAACTGTCTTTGCCGTAGTGCAAATCTGAAACTTGAAGCAAACTTTAATTTAGTATGACCTGGGAAGTTTTCGATCTGAATTAAAGGGCTAGGATGTATGGTATCCTTAACACAGATTATCATTCAGTCTTGTGGCAATAACCACGTGGATTTGAACAAACAATAATTCACTTTACTGTTAATTATTTATAATTTGTATATTTCTCACTACAATCAAATATTTTGTAAGTGCCAAGGTTATAAGCAGAGGTTCGAATCTTTATGATATGTAATATTTCTTTCCTGCTTCCTTTTTAAGCTGATTGAAAGTTTGTAATTTATTTAAATAGCATATAAATGTATATTCAGGCATTGCTAGTTTTGTTCATAGTACGATAACATTTATGGTCATATTTAGAGGAAATATCTGGTAATTTTTAATAGTACCGTGAATTCACTAGAAGTTACAGATGAGAGGAAATTAAGATAATTTCTTATGCATTGGAGGAAAAACAAAATTAATTGTAACTGAATTGGTCAGAATTTACCAGTCAAGAATTAAATTTATACGTTATTGTCATTCTCTAAACGTTAATGTTCCTCCCGCCATATATTCTTGACAATGCAATAGCAGAATGCCTGTGTCGGTCCTCGTCAATCAATGTCTCATTGTCGCCAATACCTTTCAAAATAATCCTCAATCAGTGTTAAATATGCTGTCGATGAGTAAGAACCGCGATGCCAAAAACAAAATATTCTGAAAGTGCGAAGTTTCGAGGGAAATATTTTAGTATCGACGAAAGAGTTCTTTTCTGTAAATTATGTGAAATTAAAGTGACTTCAAAAACGATTTAAAATATAAATTCCCAATGGTGCACAGAGTGGGCGGAAGCAAATTATGCTATCTACCTAAACCGACGCTACAAGATAAAATGAATGGGCGTGTCTTGATGTAAATTTAAATGTTTGTTCATATTTTGTTATTTTTAGGTCATATTTATTTGTTTTTAAGGTCATATTTGCAAGCATATTTCTCTGTTTCTTGTTCATTGGGATCTGAACCTTAGTTATTAAGCATACGTTAGAAATATAAGGAATAAATAAATAACTTTCTGTTAAGAAGATATGTACATTCATTACTCACAATTTATTGACATACCTAGAGAAATTAAAGTTTTATTCTTTTCCCTTTTAAAGTCCTCTGTAGGATGTTAATACTCTTCTGAAGACTAGGTACACTGGTTAGGTGAAACCAAAATGTTTGAAATGAAATCAGTGTTCTTTCATTATATTATTTTCAATTAATACCTACAAAGATACAACACAGTAATCAAACCAGAAACTCTGTATTCAAGCGAAACTCTGATTCTTAACAAAAAAGGCGACCTAGCCAAACGTCCTCAAGGATGAACGAAAGATAATTATGAAAATTCTTGGCTCATAGAAAACAGAAGACGGGTACAGACTGCACTCCCGAAAAGCAACAATGAAACTGTCAAATCTTGCAGCAGTCACCAGAAAAGGAAGATTAAAGTTCTATGGACACGTTCAAAGACTCCCAACAATAAGGCTTTCACAGAAGTTCATGACATTCGCCGTGGATCCAACAAGTCAAAAAGGACCAAGAGAGGGCACATATAGATACTTCTGACGTTTTAGACAGGAACCTAGTCAGTCAAACGGCCAGCAGATGGGTAGTGCAGCCAGAGAATGTAGTTCCAACGAGACATGGAACCAAGTGGACTGAATAAAGAAAGAGAACTCATGGACAGGAAATCAAAACTGTTTGGAAGGTCAGAAAGGTGAATCATAACATACCCACATCATCATATCCACACAAAATACTAATAAGTACGTTTACTTCCATCTCCGGGGGGGGGGGGGGGTACGAGGAAACTACTCCAGTTGACTTTTACAAGAAAGTTACCCAACAAAGCAGTCACCAGGATTGGGTCATTAGATAATGAAGCTGATCATATATATGCATATATATATATGTATATATGTATACAAACCAAGAAAATCTTTTTTATTTGAAGTAACTTTGTTATAAATTTATTATTATTTTATTGAAAATACTCGTACTTCAGGGTCTTGCATCCTAATTTACCTATAACAATGAGTGCGATAGCAGTCGCAGTAAGAATAGCAATGTGGCGCAGCGATTAAAAGCTATGGAGCAGAGTTTACGATTTTACTTGTAAATTTATCAGGCATTGACTTCTGTGCTTATCGGCTACCGTCTGCTCCAGCTGTGTGTGAGATATGCGTTCAGTTCAGTAGACTACGGAATTCTAACCAGACAAGACTTGATTCACACAACCCCGTTTTTATTATTCTGACTGATATTAGCTCATATGTTGGGTACACATGTGTCTGAACCATCACAACTAGTATGAAATAATTTTGTTTTAACTTAACCAATTTTATTTGCGGTTATTTGATGTGAGGTAATGGAAAACTGTGTGTTCTGCAAATACAGGCACTGATGATGACCACGACAAAGTGAACGAAACCCTTTAAAAATAAATAGCTGCATTGTTTTCAGGGAAACAATCTGCATCAAACTTACACATAGCAACCGCGTAAAACTGACCGTACTTTCACAATTATTGCGAATGGTGTATAGTAGCGATTATCAACCTATTATAACCAGTAAAATGTCAAAAACAATTCTCTGAATCTTTAACTTACATGGCCCTAACTTTTTGATATATATGTGTTTCCTATCGTTGAGTACACTTTATATTTTCATGGCTTTTAGTAAGTATGGCTGGCAGATAATACTTGTTTATTTGTTTTTTGTTGCGATATCTTTAATTCAATTAGAATTTCATTTTTAATTCTGCCTGCGGACCACTCGTCCCATCTTCAGGGACTGCAGGTGGCCTGTGAACCAAACGTGGATAACCCCAGGTGTATAGAATCTCATCTCTCCCTCACAAATAAGTGTATGATTCAGTTACATCAGACTTCTCTAAACACCTAATTTTTACAGGGAGAAACGGAATTTTGGTGAAGGAATAATTGATGATTTTTTTCATAACTGCATTCTAGCTTACTCACAAAACTGACGGCCAATCAATTAGTTTTATTACCGATGGAGCAGCCGTGTTAGGACCTGGGAGGTTACTCTTTGAGAAACAAGAAGGCTGTCTAATGAAGCGGCTTTAATGAGGCTCAGCGGAATACTATCATCTGATTACCAGTGGTATCTCCAGCGCCTGTAAAATGATGGCCAGTAATCGATAATAAGACTTCGTTAAGTGAAATATATCTTTGATTTCGATGTCTAATTTCTTTGAGAGAATTTTTTTTTTTTTTTTTTTTTTTTGTAACTGCTTAACGTCTTTTTTTAACATCGAGGTCTTTAGAGACGGGAAAGGATGGGGGTCAAGGATGGGGGCAAGGAATGGGAAGGAATTCGGCCATGGCCTTTTTAAGGAAGCATCCCGGCATTTGCCTGGAGTGATTTGGGGAAACCATGGAAAACTCAAATCTGGATGCCCGGACGGGGATTCGAACCGCCGTCCTCCCGAATGCGAGGCGAGAACGCTAACCGTTACACCGCCCCGTTCGGTTTGGGAGAACGAATGTGGCTACGAGCTCTATAACTGTTAGCAGTAACAATTACTTTTCGCTTCATACTCAACGAGTCTAATTGGGGAATGACAACAGTAAAGTTTTAAAGTAGTAATTGTTTCACGTTTGTCGTATGAAAAAATCACCACATATATTGTCTTAATTTTTTTGAGTAAACATACGTATTTTCGTAGTTTCTATGCGGATATTTTGTCGACTGCCGATACTAATACTAGCATTCATTCTTCCCAAAGTGAAGCCCAGAATGCGGAATACTGTAGGATCATGATTGATCTCAGCTACTCTTATCAGAACACCTAAGCTAAGGGAAGAGGGAACGGAAAAGAAGTCGACTATGGCCTTATAAAGGAACCATCCCGGCATTCGCTTAGAGTGACTTCGGAAAACCATGTAAAACCTATTCAGGACGGACGGACTGAGATTTGAAAGCTGGTCGTCCAGTACAGCAGGCAGGGAATTTGATCGGCAAATCAAGTGCCGCAGTGAGAGATTGTCGAAAAAAAAAAAAATCATTAAGTATGGGAGTAAATTTAGCCAAATCATGTGCAGTGATAAGAAGAAAGTGAAATGGGAGCCAAAGTTCGTTTGGCAGAAGCGACAGATTCGTACACAAGGCTCCGGTCTGGTGATGGATACGTTCTATGAAAGGAGAGAAGGTAGACAGATGGCTGAACATGGCCCGCGTCTTAACGGCCTTATACAGAAGTGGCAAGTGCAATGGGCACCTTTGCTCCGTTCCTTACCAGCGTGAGGAAGAGCGTGAGGAATTCGTATCACTTGTGCCAACCAAATTTAAGTGGATTAACAAAACTATTAACTTTTGCTCGTAAAAAGACTGCAACGTAATTTCAACAACAATACCGAATGGGGAGGTGGGTGAGGGGGGGGGGGGGAATGAGCTATTGAGTCCAGTGTAGTGTACAAAAAATTGTGAGGGTGGGGACTGAATGATGACTGAAAGTTTATTTACATGTCCCGCCGATCACTACGAGAGGGGAAAACGACGCGAAGCATGGTTTTCTGATGGTAATCTCGTGAAGGGAGAAAATGGAAAAAACCCGACACAATTGGGATGATTTTAGTCATCGTGTTTGAATTTGCCATGCAGTGCCTTAATCAGGCACGAATATCGGTCATCGGGCCACCCCTCAGCATCTTCTACCAAGCTGTCCCTCTTCCTAACAGCCACTCCGATGTGGAATTGGAAAGCAGAAGAATTGCTCCATTTCACCATGTTCGTTGGAGGGAAGGTTCGGTCGCTCAGCGAGTAGCGCCGCCCTTGTGGGTGCCAGGGGGAACCTCGTGGCGGCGGCGCTGCCGTGACAGGTCTCCCGCCACACTGCACGTCCGTTACTGTGCACCGACTTGGTTGCAGTGGGCAAGATGATGAGAATGGAACTGGGTGATGGACACTACCAGGGCGCAGATGATCAATAGATAGATAGATAGATATGTTCACTTTGATCCAATGTGAGAATAATCTCGGGGATGTGGAACAGTACATAAACTTATTAGTAATGTCAATATTACTATATAATTGATAATATTATATGTTGACAAGAAGTTAGTTACGACCCATTAGTATAACCAATATTTCCTGTAATCTACAAATACAATCCCGAGTTAGTTAATACTTATTATGTGGAACGGTGTATAAACTTGTTACCAGAATCTAACAACCAGTTATTTTCTTACCAACCAGTTATTTTCTTACCAACCAGTTACCACAACTCATAAGCAGTCAATTACTTAAATACCTGTTAGTATCATAATTTTTCATAGCAGTTTTTGAGTGCATGCTATCCCATGTTAGTTATTATATATGAGTGAAATTTTGTAAACAGTGTAATTACTTCATTTGTCAAAAGTTTCAACAGAAAGAAAAACCGTATATCATTTTAGTAATTGTGGACAACTTTGTCACCTTCCCCTTCCATACACCATATATACTATTTTATCAGTCATTCTTAGTTACCAAATTCCAAGAAGAAAATTCGTTCACAGAGTAAAATGGATTCTGAAGCAGAAACTCT
The DNA here is from genome assembly GCA_031002005.1 of Vandiemenella viatica. Taxonomy (NCBI): domain Eukaryota; kingdom Metazoa; phylum Arthropoda; class Insecta; order Orthoptera; family Morabidae; genus Vandiemenella; species Vandiemenella viatica. The sequence continues at coordinate 224,670,246 of CM061920.1, read as the reverse complement.
TTCAGTCTGGACTTAAAGTAGTTGGGTTTTTGTAGATAACATTTAATTTCTGTTGGTAAGACATTGAATAAGGAAGCTCCAGTAACTGTTAACCCTTTCTGTACAATTGACAGTGATTTGTAATCCTTGTGGATATTATATTTATTCCTAGTATTATGGCTATGTATGTCAGCATTAAGATTGAATACTACGAAATGAAATGGTCGCCGCCGGTACTGACAGAAAGTATCGTAATTTGAGTGACCTCACTCGTTAGCTAAGTTTGAATACATGTGTTGCTGACTTTGTGGAATCAGATGGCGCCTTTTTGATCATAGATGAGAGAGCCTATCCTTGGTGACTGCGTCACGAAAGAATTGTTCATTAGATGGGGGAAAGGACTGGCGTAGGGAATGGGAAGGAATTCGGCCATGGCCTTTTAAAAGAAGCATCCCGTCATTCGCTTGGAGTGATTTGGGGAAACCATGGAAAACACACATCTGGATGCCCGGACGGGGATTCGAACCCACGTTTCTCCCGAATGCGAGGCCAAAGCGTTCCCGCTCACCCACCACGCTCGGTCCCAAGATAAGTTTTACACGAGTTACATTACGATCAGTAATATAAATTGTACAATGTTGAAATAGTTTTTGAGATACTATGTAGAAAGTGACATAGCATTACAAAAGTTGTGTTTAAAAGGCCCGAAAAAACTCATCACAGATTGGTAGGTTTTTTTTTTTTTTTTTTTTTTTTTTTTTTTTTTTTTTTTTTTAATGGCTTTTTAATGGCTTTCGACAGCTGAGGCCATACAGCCAGCTCATGTGATTATTCTAGTTTCCAGAGATTCAGTCGACATCCAGTGTTTATATATATTGTAACTTCCAAGTATGGACGCCACAACGGACAGGACATTCACACAGACACATAACACTTAACATCCATGTCCGCGGCCGGATTCGAACCGGCGACCTTCAGGCACGTGACGCTAGCACGCTAGCCCCTACGCTACCGAGGCCGGCAGATTGGTAGTTACATAATGTGTTTGCAGCGCTGCGTTCGTGCGCTAGAAACAATCGGACGCGCGCGTGTTCTGCCCTGTGGTGAGCAGTACCTTCTTGTTAAGAGTCTGAACTTGGTTGTTGAAACGAACCAGTGAGCGAGTTAAGCCACATAATTGCGTAGCCAAGGGGAGAGATACCACAGTGTGTACCTGTTTGGCAAAATGAACCAGTTAGCAAGCTACATCTACATCTAGATCCAAACTGCAATTCGCAAAATTTTTGGAGCCGCACAATTGCTTAATTTCCTCATTGGGAATAATAATTTTGATCTGTGAGTTTGTCAGTTTTTTGAGAGATCATTGCTTCTGTGCTTTTTTTCTTCCTGGAGAAAATTGGATTTGTGTCCGAGAGGAAGACAAGAGCAGGTCAATGGTTGAAGATGCTTACATCAGGACTGCGCCTGCTAGTTGAATAGTTTCCTGTTTATGGAACTGGCGGGATTGTTCATATGCTGGGTCACGTTCTGGTGCGAAGTAGGTGGGCGCTATAGTGAAAACTCGCTCAATGAGTAAATAAATATAACGGTTACGTCTACAGCGCGTAACGTCTATTTACACGTGGCTACCCCACGGGAGAAATTGTCTCCTGGAGGCAGTGATTAATTCTGATCTTCTCAAAAATTCAATTAAGCAGGGTTCATACAGGGTGTCCAGAAAAGGACTCCCTGATTTCAAAATTAAATATCTCGAAAACAAAGATCGATAGAGGAATGCAGTAAACGGTATGTTTATTGTGACAGCTGTAAGAAGTGTATACAGCAGTGTGAAATAATAGTTACAAAAGCTTCTAACAGATGGCGCTGTACGCTGTGTTGCCGTAGGACTCTCTTCTAACCTGTGGTACTCTAGCACCAGAAAAACGCGTTGTTCAATGGTGTACATGGTTTTAAACTCTTCCTTCGGTACGCTAACCTCCTTTCACGTTTCAATGGTGGAACTGATCGCCCTGAGCTTCGGATCACTATTTAGGCATTACGTATGGCGATTACAGCGCCATCTGTTAGCAGCTTTTGTAACTATTATTTCACACCGCTGTAAACACTTCTTACAGCTGTCACAATAAACATACCGTTTACTGCATTCCTCTATCGATCTTTGTTTTCGAGATATTTAATTTTGAAATCAGGGAGTCCTTTTCTGGACACCCTGTACTTTAAAAATTGAAATTTAATTTCCAACACAGAAGCTAGCTTCTATCTGCTTATTGTTACTGATACCGATTGGCTATTCCCATATAATAGAAGTTCCAGGCAATCTCGCTCACTTACCACTACAAAGATTATAGGAGATTATGAACACTGTTGAAATCATGTTCCTTATTCTGATCACCGGCGATACGTCCTGGTTGTTGTTGTTGTTGTTGTTTTAGGGCGCGTCGACGTCGAGGTCATTAGCGCCCTAGCTAAAACACGGAATGACAATGTGGGAGTCCTGGTTGTATGCATTTATCTGGCCCTAATAAGTCATTTAACCGGCTGAAACTGTCAGAACACTGAAATTTGAAGAAATAAACGTTACAAGAAACAAACAGTACGGGTATTAAACTAATAATAATAGTGGATAAAAACATACCGAGAATTATAAAATAATCCTGGATGGCAAACAAGAGGTAAAAGTCAAACTTTTCCACGCTTTTTCTGCAACGGGAATCGTGATGACGGTGGTGGTGCAGAATGTAACTGGCAGAATAACGTTGACTGCTGATCCCGGCTTACGAACCGCAGGCCGGAACCACAGACGTATTTAGCTTTCACGGCTCTTACCTCAGCAACCGCTTTGCCTCCGGAACCTCACCTGTGGGATTACGAATTGTTTACCAACGGGCCTTAATACGAGGGTCGCGAGTTAAAACTTAAACGAAAATCCGCACAAGAATTACAGGCAGGTGTTTCCGGTCTCTGGAATTAGGCACCGTTACCGAAGAATCTCATCATTCAAACATCAGGCGCATAATGCTAAAGGAAATTCGTTAATAAGTTTGCGATGATCTCATCACATTAGGGCAACATCGTCAGGGGTCGATTATAAAACAAAAATCAAATCTAAGGCTCTCACAGATTCGTAGTGTGCTCACTTATTGTTGGAAACAAAACACTTAAAGAGTTGTATTTAATAACTCAAGTTTTCTATAGCTCTTCATGACCGGTCGACTGTGGGAAATGCCAGCTATCAAGGAAAGGGAAGGAAATCGAAGGTGAGTGATATGAATGAACCATATCGACATTTCCTGAATCTTTTCAGGAAACCGAATAAAACTGAGGATGGAATCGGAGTCGCCAAGAATCCAAGCTAAATTACTTCCTTACTTCAACCAATTCCATGCTGCAATAAACAGATTTAATTTAGTTACATAGCTCGATATCTTATTATTCCATAATAATAATAAGTTTGAAGAATATGGAATGAAATTGAATAAAAAAACCGTAGCACTAAAAATAAGCCGAAAGAGTACAGACTGTCATATAAAACTACAAGACCACCAAGTTGAAGTTGTTTACCAATTCAGCTACCTGGGGAGTACAATTGCTAGTAAAGGTAGAAGTGAGTTAGAAATAATGAATAGAGTAACCAAAGGAGCCAACTTCTACAGTACCGTGCGGGGCTTGCTATGGGACATGAAGGTTCCCAGAAAAACAAAAATTGTCTTGTACAAATCATATCTCATTCCTGTTCTCACTTATGCTTTGGAAACATGTACAGTAACATCAAAGGACCTTAGCAAGATCCAAGCCTTTGAAATGAAGTTTCTTAGAACGGCCCTCCAGAAAACTAGACTTGACCATATAAAAAAATGATGAAATTAGATCAAACCTAGAGTTAAGGGAATCCATGTCAGAGAGACTTAGGTCATCAAGACTTAAGTGGTTTGGGCATATCAAGAGAATGAATAATATAAGACTACCATAAACTTATTTGAAAAAAAAAAAGGATAGTTCGCAAAAAACCAGTGGGAAGACCAAGAAGAAGATAGACAGACCAACTGAAGGAGGACACAGACAGAAGAGGCTGGAACTGGGAATAGGACACTGGATTTCTGGATAGGAGACTGTGGCAGACGATAGTCTATAACAACCAAGACGGAAACACAGGAAAGCTCGTAAACCACACCCGGGAAACTGGAGATGGTCCCCAACGATAATGATGATGAAGTCGATATCTGAGTGTTTCGGACTTTGTTCGCAAAATGAAATTTCACTGTTATATATACGGTACCCTGCACAGATCGTATTTCAAGAAGCGTCGGTAACAACCAGAAAAAGACGAAAATGTAAGCAGAAAATGTATCTAAAAATAATAGTAAACATAATGAAAGATACATTCAACCATTGTTGACGTAAAAAGCGATAGCTCATTTCATTCTGATAACTATTGCTGAAAATATTTGATATGTCTTCTGGTAAGGTAGTATTGTCTTTCATAATAATTCAACACTATAGCGACTATAGTTTCCCTTCAGTTTGTATATATCTTTTACCTTTCACAAAGAAAAGAAACGAGTTGAAGCATTCTTCCCTCTTCGCATACGAGGTTGATTTCCCAGCAGTAACCATAGATTATTCTATGAATTATTGCATGACACAATTTTGACGCATTTAAAACAGTATCGAAGAAAACTTACATTTGTATGAGACCCAAAAATTTTATGGCAATAATTCGTCTGCCAACGACATTCTTACTTAGACGTTATGATGTGGTTAGCGATCACTGTCCGTGTTCTTGACGAAATTATTCATTCAGGACACTGATAATATCTTCATTATATTTTGTCGAACATAAAATTTTGACTGAATACGCTAAAACATCACTCATATAAAAAACAATTAGATCTCAATTCGAACAGTATAGACGTAATAATGTCGTATCACAAGAAACCATGTCTGAAGCTCTAGAGATTATGGATTCACATGGATATCAAGTCTAATTCTTTCTTAAAGAATAGTATGGGTGTATACGTTGGTTGGTCTTCTCCTTACACGAATTTATGCATCTAGTCGTCGTAAATAAACAAAAGTCAACATGGAAGTTAAACAAACGTCGCACCCCAATTTTTTAAATTTCTGACTTCCATTATAATTTTTCATATTTTTGTACTGTTACTACCTGAACAAATAACTGCCTTTCATCTAGCACAGAGTTACACTTCCTTTTAACAATGTAAGTGGAAATAAAGTCAAATTCGATTATCTGTTTGAAATTTGAACCTCCTTTCAGCAATATATGAGCAAATAAAATAAATGCAATTATTTATTTGGAATTTGCGGCTAGCCAAGCAGCGCTGTGGTGGCAGTCAGTGTAACTAACACTTCGGGTATTATCGAGACTCGCCGAAGGTTGCCGAGCTATCGAGGGGAGCGCAGTCTCCAGACAACGCAATTTATTAAAGAGGAGAATTGTTTTGGAAGGAGGATTTGCCTTGAAGAGGCGAATAAGTAGAGATTCGTGTTATTAACGGTGTCTGCTACCAAAAAAATTCGAAATAGTAAATATCAATTTTAATTCGAAGATCGTGAAGATTGTTTACACTGTAACTTTCGCTACGAATCATCCCGTTTCTATTTCTTCTTTCAGATTGGTCTCGCCTATTCAATAGTTTTATCTACCACTCGTAGTCTCTTTTGACCGCTCTCATCTTATATATAAAAATCAATGTTTGTGGGTTTGTGGGTTAGTTCGTCTTCTATGCATTCCTATACCATTTATCAGATTGCAATGAAACTTTGGAGAGTTTTCGAGTGTGCGTCTGCGGAGGTTGCTGTGAAAAAAATTTCCAAAAAGTCACCCCCTATTCCCCATAACACCCCATAATTTAGCAAAACTACATTTTTTATCCGAATTAGATAGGAATTTATACACTTATACTTTAAAACAAACAGAAAAATACTGCCAACATATGGTTTCCGAATATTCATCCCCTCTCCCCCTCTCCCCCTTTCCAACCCCATTACGTTTTTACCCCATAATTTAGGCAAACCACATTTTTTATCCGATTTAGATAAGAATTTGTACACTTATACTTTGAAACAAACAGAAAAATACTGCCAACATATGGTTTACGAATGTTCATCCCCTCTCCCCCTTTCCACCCCCATTACGTTTTTACCCCATAATTTAGGCAAACCACATTTTTTATCCGATTTAGATAAGAATTTGTACACTTATACTTTAAAACAAACAGAAAAATACTGCCTACGTATGGTTTCCGAATATTCATCCCCTCTCCCCCTTTCCAACCCCATTACGTTTTTACCCTATAATTTAGGGAAACCACATTTTTTATCCGATTTAGATAAGAATTTGTACACTTATATTTTAAAACAAACACAAAAATACTGCCTACGTATGGTTTCCGAATATTCAACTCCTCTCCCCCTTTCCAACTCCATTACGTTTTTACCCCATAATTTATGCAAACCACATTTTTTATCCAATTTAGATAAGAATATGTACACTTATACTTTGAAACAAACAGAAAAAACTGCCTGCATATGTTTTCCAAAGCGCATCCCCTCTCACCCTTTCCAACTGAATAATGAATGAAACAGCAGTTTAAAATTTATGTGTAAATATTTTTTCATTTAATCAATGTGCCTACTCAAGTCCAGCAATAGTGAACCATTTCCTGGTCAGCTAGTAAGCATATACAATTCACTTACCACAATCTTAAGAACAACTTAACTAATGATACTAAAGGATTCCTGCTAATTTGAGGTTTTTTTTTTTTTTTTTTTTTTTTTTTTTTTTTTTTTTTTGTTTAAAATTCACCCAAAAATAACTTACTAAATGCTTAAGATATGTCTACCTACTACAGTCTTACTTCACTAACTCCGTCTCTAATCATCTCAGCCAATAATTAAATCACTACCAACGAGGCGTAAGAACCGAAAAAAAGTATTACATCTAATCACAAATAATAGAGAACTATCAGGAAATGTAATATCTAAATTTTAATACCTCATCATCGGCAGTTTCTCTGTTGTCTATTTATCAGATGATTATGTCATTTATTTTATCGATAAGCTATTTTATCTCTCGTGTTTCGCAACATGAAAATAGTTAAAGGAGTCACATAAATTTTTCAGACGGTATGTGAGCGTTCAGTCTCTCTAAAACGTTTCGAAATACCAACCTATCAGAAAATACACAGTATCAAAAGCAACGAATTTTCGATGTTACATGTACTGACATTGATATATGACAATAAAGCATTTGGTTGAAGTAAAAACAACTAAGTTAAATTCCGCAGATGATGCAACGAGCCAGTGGGATTGATCAATTAGGGAGCGTTCGACCGGGGGCTCGTTATGATCAATCGGTAACGCAATTAGCGTACTCCAAGCATGGAGCGTGGGCGCTAGCGTCGATTGCGGGGAAATTACTTGCTACGAGCTGCCACCCACATCACTTGCTTCTGGCGATACGGAAGGTACAGCTGTCCAAGATGATTACACTGCCACGCAGCTTTCACGACCGGTATTACTCGCACTTGATTACTAAATTGAAACGTCTTACCCCCTGGCGGCCACGGTTGAAAACAGCGCTGTAATACACTGTGTATAATTTTTATACCGGGATATAGAGAAACAGTATATTGCGCTTTAGGACTCTGCTAACTTTTGTTACTGGAGTGGTGTAAATATTTATTTAGACATTACTATACATTAAGAAGTTAACTGAAGCAAATTCAGTAAAACAAATAGTTGAGCACTCTAAAACATTACATAGTTATTTTACTAACATGCCAACAAAAACTATTTTGTACGTCTAAATCTTACTAATTTAAATTGAATTGTGACAGTAATGCAAGTACGAGATAATATTTTTTTTTCTGTACAGCATAGTATCTATTAATATGTACATATACTCGTCCTGTTAATAGCAGTTAAGCGTAAATGTGGAAATACCTTACTGTATACTAAAAAAATGGTGTAAAAAGGATACACTGAAAACTCAAATACTTAGATAGGAAAAACAAAAGGTTGGAAAGAAAATTTAAAATAAAAAGCTGATTTATCTTTAGTAAATTTGTGTAAAAAATATGGTAGCACACAATTTTATACTTCCATAGACTGTAGATACATACTTATGGTATATTTATTTATGGTATTAATTGATTTATAAATTGTCAGTTGTATAGTCCATAAAACTTTTTAATTCCCATCATTTAGCTTTAGATTCTTAGATATTTTAAACATAATTGCTAAATCAATACTCCGGGAAAGTCTCCTTTTGCATAATTGCTAAATCATTTCCCAAGCTAAACTAAATGTGTATGATTGTTCGTCACTCAGCGACAGAGTTTCAGTCTGTGACTACCCTAACATAACTAGGAATGCAGACAATTTACGTGAAGGAACCAGGAAGCATTCTAGAGGAATCCTCATAAAAAGTAAAATATTGCCATAGTGGAGGGCCAATCTGAGGACTCTTAACAATTCCGGCAGAGATAGGGAACTGAAGAAGAGCTCGTGTCATGATGAGCCACTAGACCAGTGCGCATGTTACAACGCTCAAAGTTAGACGCAACTAGAATTTTTATACAAATATAATCTAATAATAAACGTTGTGAAATTCTAACATTTTAAATAATATTGCACTAGTTTCAACAACCATCAGTTTTACCTATTATCCATACCAGTCCTTCTTCTGATCGGAAAGCAAATAATGTGCCTACACAACCTCTTAACATAGAATAATATGGCATAAATTAATATGTTCTACCAATGACAGAACTATTTTCTCCATTATAGTAACTTTGTTAGCTATCCACCAATTTCACCCATGCGTTTAAATGCCATCGTACAGTATTGTGTGGGTGCTAAAGTCCAGTTTCAAACCTCCCGCTTGTTTGCGGCTTCTAGTGTTTTTCCGTAACTCTAAGAGAATTCTTGGATGTTCAATTTGCAAAAAAAATTGGGAGTAGTTAATAGTTGGAGCTACGACCGAAAAAACTAAGTGAATACGTATCTCTTTACCCAAATAGTAAGTGGAACAACAAATATTGTTCATAAATTAAACTACATCTAGGTACTTTTATTTAGATAGACGAGAGAATCTATTATTAGTATTTGTTTATTACAATACGATTTTTCAGGCTGATCTACTATAGTATCATTGTCTTCGTATGACCAGTGCAGGTCCATGGTAAACGTTCTGTAGCTGAATTCCACCTTCTGTACCGATGTCCTCGCTGAGCTTGTGGCTCATTAAAAATTACTTTCGTTCGGCTCTCTTGCTTAATCGCTAGAGCCCAGCACATCTCCGCATAGGTTTGTTTCAACTCTACCTAGTTTCAGATGGTTCTGTTTCCACTTTTTTATCAAATACTTGTATACATTAGCATTTTCACTTTCAGCATATCACAGTTTTCGACATTTCCCCTTAACCCATTTTGAAATGGTATTAAATTGCTCTAGGTGGTATGAAATGATATTATTTTAGCCTGAGTCACCTGACATAGGCTGGGGATAAACTCTCTAAGGTCACTTGGCGCGTCCAGACTCGACGTTCATCGACACCTGGCAAAGTCGTAGTCCAAGGTGGCTTTCTATCGCACGGCCTACTTGCTCAGTCCATATTTTCGACGGAATTTGCTTCAGTTCTACCTGAGTTCCTATTTGTCTGCTTCCACATTCCTAATTTGTGCTCTGAAATGATCACCTTCGAAGTATCAAAAAAAATTCAAATTTACTTTTGCATATCTGTAAATAGTCTTAAATTGTCTTCAGTAATGTGTTTCATATGAAATGTCAGTCAATATTCTTATTCATTTTCAGTCTTCTCTGTTGAATACCGTTTACTCAGTTGTCCTCCGCTGCGAAGTTTTTGAGCACTACCTATTTAAGTTTACATGTCGCTCGAAATTCTGCAGTGTTACCCAGTAAACTTGGGAAAAAGCCAATCAAGCAGACTTTAAGTATTACTGATCAGACCGATTACTGGACTTGCTAGTCTTGTGGATAACTGGGTGGTAAACTTGATTGTCCCAACTACATTTTAAAATTGTATCGTGCCGAGAGTGGAAGAACGGTAGGAAAACGAAGTCATTTGTTACTGCCTTGTTTCATATTACATAAAATTGAATTTAACGGTATAATAATAATAAATATTACGTGTGGTCTTCATGACCTGATGGCAGGGTTTCTCCGCTTTTCGCTCCAGTCATATCCGCCTTAAACTAACTCGGTACTCCTACCGGCTACAGGGAACCTACAGTTTAATGTGAAACTCGAACCGCGGAAGAGTTCTGGTATACTTCACATTACACATCAAGCTGTGCCAGAGGTGAAGGATTCAAACCGGAGACCTTTCGACTCCTTAACCAGACCGGTCAATTTAATGGTGGGATGGCTCTGGTCAAAAGTAATTTGATCCTGTATCTTAGTTTCAGTTAACTCTTTTTAGTGCACTGTGAGGTCTTCAGTCAACTTAGTTCCTATCGCAAAACGCAAATTCTCTTTAGTTCTTGATTTTTTAATATTTTCTATATGCGTTTACAATCTCCGGAATAAGTTAATTTGCTGTTTGAGATGAGCTGTGCCTGGATGATAATGCACAGTAACTTCTCTTATCGTATAACTCAGAGCTAGCGGGTTCGAACGGCAATAGTAGCACAAAATGTTCATTTGTGGAGTAAAACTAAATGGTGTTTTCGCAATTTCTCTTCTTCACGTCTCGTGCACAATGCAAGCTTGACCCAATACTACTATAATCATTTGTCCATCATAATCATTTCACTTCTAATGACAATAAGCATGTTGTGGAACACAAAAGGAAAGCAACCCAGTAAAAAGTATCCTTGAAAGTTGCTATACAAATGTGACGCCCCAATTACAAGTGCCTACGTCTACGAGAATCAACATTGCAGAAAACATTGGAATCGTCAGCAATTATTTAATATGAAACTCACTTAATTTTGTACTCGGCATATATAAATGAAAACCTATGGTTACTGGAAACAAGAGCAACCAAATATTGGATTTGTTTTTGCCTGTTCTATATTTCTTTGTATCGGTTCGAAATTTCTCTAGGTTACGGGATAGTTCTCTATAGAAGATATTGCAACGTTAAAATTAGTCCAAGATGTGAATTTAACCTCGGCTTAGTCGTATCGTTAAGTTAACGTAATCAGAACTGAAATGTAACAGGTGTATGTGGTAATTATTATTGATAATTAAGTATTAATAATATGGGTTACAGGACAATTACATCTTCTCACGCGTGATTGTTCTAAAGTGAAACTAGTAGACGGTTCCTCATTACCACAAACAGCATTAATAACTGATTCAAAGACTGTCAACATTACAAGACGTGAACCAAACAGTGATTCCCATCAGTTAAACATCAACAGTAATCAGTCATAAAAATCTTATTATTACTAACGATAACACAAAAACATCATTATTCCAAAGCTCATGCTATACAATGTCGATTTCATATTTATAACACCCTACATTACTCATGTAATTTAAGAGGCGTGCTTAATTGCGTGAAAAATAGTATCTTCTTAAATTACATCCATAATATATAGGCATATGCTACGCCAAATTCAAATAATATGCTATTAAAAATAAAGTCAAACAATAAATCCATTAAATTCATAGATATATTGAGATTTTACAAGATCTTTCTTTAGCAAACTATTCCAAGAATAACATCTGTAATCCAATTTTAAAAGAGATTAATGTTACGCATCTACTGAAGAACTTTCACGTATAAATGTTTTACACTTAATAGTGTAGTAATAACAAAATTTTTGTGTAGTGCTTCAAGTACATAATGTTAGCCATCAGTGTAGAAGATCATTAAAGTAACTAGAATTTTGTATTGAAAACGAAGCTTCTGGTATCTGAAAATTTACACAACACTAACACATTTGTACCGTTTCATTATTTTCACTTCAGTGTAGTGTTTAATCATATAACACCTACTTCAATATATAAATCTTTGTAAACCTCAAAGCATCATAATGGTGTAGAGTTAACTTATTCGCACTAAAGGTTTACTGTGCAGTTCAGAGGAGATGATTACGCGCGTGTTCTTTATGACTGATTCATATACACTCTCATCTCGATTAACAAATTATGCGCGGAATTTTATGTTCAGTGGCTATAAGAGAGATACTTTCTTTTTTACTATCGAAAGATCGAAATGATATCTCCATCAACCTGTTATGTCTGCTCATTAAATAGTGCTGTTTTATTTTCTTAATAAAGCTGGTATTTTTATGTGGCTCTTGTCACGTCTCGTTTACAGCAGTCATTCAGATGATTTCAAAACTGTAATGGAGAAGATTGCTCAGTAGATAGAAGTGTTTGAATTAACACCAAACGCCAACATATAAAAGTATCGTTGATTGACTAATAATTTTCCATTAACTGCTAATTATGTGACTTAGGCTAGAAAAAATAGTTTAGCGTCAACTCTGTTATTGGAGGATTCGCTCTGTATTTATGAAAGAAAGATGGGCTCGTTATCTGGAACTACCCGTTCTGTGCAGCGCGTTTACAGCAAATATATGAGCGCCCAACGTATCGATGATATTTGGAGGTCAATGGTATTCCCTTTATTCACTGGAACCGTATTTCAACAAAATTATGCGATTTTGCATGTTGTGCAGAAATGAATTACAATCTAATCGTGTCATTATATCACTGTCAAATAATATAGCTTGTAGCCAGGGGAAGTTATTGACTGGTTTTAAATATGACAAGTTAAAATTACTGCTTTACCATAAAGAATTATTCTATTAGATTCTGAAACTGATACAGTGAGTAGAGGCGATGGGTTCACTGGAAATATACGAATTTCAAAATTAATTTGTTTGTAAAACCCTTAAATAAAATCAAATTGCCCCGAAAAATACAGTAGAGTTTTCAGTTGTTGAGTGATAACTTTACTCACATTAACAAAAAGAACGTTGCTGTTTGGTTGTCAGCAACGATATTATACTAATCTGTCTACACACCTGTGCTAGTCCACAGAAGAAATAAAGTAGTTTCCATTGCGAGTGCTCTAAGACCTCCATTCTTCGTTTCATCACGTACAAATTTTCAAGAAACAAACCATAAATGTTGTTCGTGTGCAGCATATTTTTCACGCCTTTCTAGAAACTTAGAACATTATCACATACAGGATTTCTCCTTTCCCTCCCCCCCCCCCTTTTTACCAACGGGTAATCAGCTAGTACTGTAGTTCTCAGCCGAATCAATGCTAAAAACTTATATGAGTCAAAGACACATCCCAGATTTTCACTTGCTTTCAAACTTCAAAGTCAATGTAATGTCGTAACTAAATAATGTTAGAATCATAAAACATAATGAGGTTTGCTACATGTAATAAGTGATGATGTTATTGTGTCTGCAAGATAAGTTTTAGAACAATCTCGTATCCTAAATAATTAAACCAAGGAATTGAGCTTCATACCTGATATAATCTACTGTGCTAGCACGGAACAAAGGATGAAACTTTATAATTTTAAAACGTGAAATTGCCTGCCGTTGGTCTGGGTTAATTACCAAACCTCTCACCATTTCATGGATAAAATGTCCTGTTAACAGCTCCATCCAATAAGGGATAAAATGAGGGCGTTTCGAAGATTCAAGACTTAATCTTAATAGTTAAAAGTTTCTTTGATTATATTTTTATGTGTTTATCTCTGTTCACAAGAAATGCCTCGGAACGCTACGTGGTTAAGATTCCACGTCTAGCAAAGACAGAAATGGAATACACCACAAATCGTAACTTCATCCCTCAGCAATCAAACTATCTTTGGGACTCTCCTGGCCAATCAATACCATACCATCCCTCTGTTACTCCGAAGATACTATTTGGTGGACAGGAAAACATTGTAACTAAGTTCTTTGTCACTTCTTAGAACTGACTCTGATGTTTTTATATTTATAATGCATCTCTTTCAAGGATCAAAGAAAAGTGAAAACCATTTTATAACACAGCAGAAAACATCAAAACTTTGCTTTAACACGATTTTGAGATAAAAAACGTCCGGAAGCGTCCGCTGATGGACTTCCAGTGTAGCCATTGGATTGCGGAGATACAGTGGATGCCATAAATCACAGGTCCAATGATGTGGCGGCTCTCATTATCACCGGCGTGTAGAGTTATTGATTGCCACGAGGCGGAAGGAAGGAAGCCTGTCCAATCCCGACTGAAAGGAAGGCAGGGTGGGCCCTCTCATTCATCACAGCCGGCCACTGATCGACCAAAGGGGCTCAACGCTTCCGGCAGAGTCAAGAAAGGCCGCTGCCCTCTGCAATACAACAGCACAGTGAGATAAGAAACTTACTCAAAAACAAAATAACTTTCAGTCAACACGGATCAGTTAGCCTACTCTCCATTTACTGAAACTGTTATGAGTTTTCTTCTAACATTAATTTTCCACAGAAGTATAAGTTGGACAGCGCTACTGTTTTAAAGAAAAATTTTACACAACCCTATCATTCTAACTATGCAGTTCAATATTAGTTTTCAAGATAATACTTCTGTGATCTCCAACGAAGTTACTTGTTACCAATCTGCATTTGTTGTTGTGTAGTGGTTGTCTACTGCAATTAGTATTCATTGAGTCCGGAGATTCTTTTAGAGACCATCACATTGTATGGGAAGAAACTCTTATTTCTCAGCACTAATATCTAGTTGATATAGTCACAACAGGCTTCATGCAATTCCCAAAAATTAATTCCTACTGGAATGTCGTCATCGTAGCCACTCGGCAAATGTTTTCACTTCAATATTTTTCTTCATAGCGGAAACCCAGAATTCCGAGGAAGAACTCAGTGGTACTACTTCAAAGGCGACAGGTTTAAATGAATAAAAAAAAGGCTGTTTATTGGTATTTCTTTCTAGACTTACTCCTTAATGATTCACATTCGGGAGGACGGTGGTTCGAATCACCGACTGGGCATTCAGATTTGAGTTTTCCTTGGTTTCTCCAAATCATTCCAGGCGAATGCCGGGATGCTTCCTTCAAAAGGCCATGGCCGAATTCCTTCCCGTTCTTTGCCCCAGTCCCCATCCCACCTCTAATGACCTCGACGTCGACGAGATGTAAAGCCATAAGAATAATAATAATAAACACCTTAACGATGTAACAAATAATTCTGTATAAATCCCCTTAGGACTGAGCACGGGTCAAGAGAGTTGAGCTCTTCCGTCGGTGCTACTAGAAAGAGATATTTCACCTTAACAATATGTTAATGTATTAAGGTAGTTTTATATATATACGAATAGCTTAAAGTTCAGTGGCATGTTAAAAAAGTAGCGAACTGGTATACCCGCCAGTACCAGATTTCTGGGGTCGTCGGTCAAAGGCAAAAACAGAACGTCAGAGCTTTAATCTCTTATTCAATACAAACTGTAACTGTCCCGCTTGTAGAAAAACTATCCTCAGTTTGCATGTGTCGAAATATCGATGGGGTAATGTAACGCAGTCAATAGTACTCAAACTTAGATGGTGATAAAAAATACTCCTAGCCTGCCGCAATATCATAGTGAAGTAGAAGTTATTCTCAGCTACGGAAAATAGCAATAATGGGTGACAATGCTTTTCTTATGAAGATACGTCTTTCTCACTTGTTAAGTACTACATGAAACATAATTCGGTATTCTGATTAAATTCCAATGAGCTAACTGACTCTCTCTTCCTCTCTATAAAGGTTACTGTTCTTAATTTTTTCTTTGAACCGTATTATATATTTTCTACTTGTAAAAATTACGAATTCATTGACTACATAAAGTATGATTAACTTTATCCTTGTTAATTTCGTCACGTGGCATAAATGTATCAAGTATCTGCAAAGAGATATGAATGTACGAAAGCCACAGAAATGGGATCAAAATCTCAAGGAAATTATTCTCTCGAGTTTGTCCCACCTTCTAGTTTGCTAGGTTTTGGAAGGTATTTGGCATCAGATTTCTACTCACAGATCATGTAATTCTTTTAAATTACGTGTCTTCGTTTGCGGGCGTGGAACTAGCGCTCAATAACGTACCAGGAATGTTTTAAATCAGACGAATTTGGTGACTAATGCATCAACGTGAGTCAACTATCATTCTCCTTAAATCACTGTAGCACGATTCAGGCCTTTGATATTTACAGTTATCCTGAGGGAAAATGTAATCGTCATCGCGTTACAACTACTTTGTTTAAAAAGCTTAGATAAGCTTCAAACCACAAGAGACTCATAAAAATATCATTTCGGGATCAGTACCTACGTAGATCTTTTTATCTTATAGTTACTGATTGCATCCAGTGTTACAATTATTTAAAGCTTGCACATCTCTTATATTTATTGACCGGAAATGATTTAAGAAAATTTATCCAAATTTACTGCTCAAGTGTTTCTACCGTTTAGCTCAATTTTAAGATCAAACTCATTATGTGACTGTTTGCGGATGATACACTGTTCAGACGAAAATGCTCTCTCGCTCCGCGCTTTCCCTGTAGAAAATTTAAGGAAATGTACTTCGTGGGCAAACTTTTACAATTACTGTTACGATCGGTATCTCGCCAGTAGAAAACCGCATCTAATGAGTCTGCCGGGAGCCTTTTTATGTTTATAGGTAGCCAGTTTTCAAGCGATAACCTCAGAACGCAAAAGTTCCGGCTATGTGACATTTATTTTTCCATCGAAATTTGTACATCGTTGTGATCTTTTCCAAAATATTGATTACTTCAAGAACAAGTGTCCGCAGGTAATATGGGCCTTACGGTGTCGATATGGAAATGAGATGAAACATTTGATACAAATGTGGAAACTACACACATTTTTCTGAAAGCGTTAACCTGAAGTTATATTTAAAATTCATCTTGACCGTCTGCGCCGTTAATTACCACTTAATTGACATCAGCCTGTAATGGGACAGTTTATGAAGAGAGAGAGAGAGGGGGGGGGGAAGCCATTACGTTGAAATTTTTATCAGGAATATTAATATTAATTTGCTAATTTGGTTAATTTGGTGAACCAGAATCTTGAATGTTGCAAGAATTACAGGTAAAAAAATATTGAACTTATTTTATCTTCTGGCTTATACACTGCCGGGTATATTTAATTTTAACGTTAAGCATAAGATATTCAAAACAAGCAAGCAATACCCGGGGCTCACAATTTGCCGGATAAATACAAACATTAATAGATTTAATTATTTTAGAGATTTTCAAAGTGAATATAAAATTATGTGGCGTCGCAGGCCAACAGAAAAAAGTTAAAAAAATTTAAAAAAATTCTCAGGGGCGCCAATTAAAGTGAAAACATCATTTGAATTGCGTTATGATGAGCAAGATGCTTAAAAGTTCAATGTTGGTGAATATCGAATGTTAGCTATCTCAGCAAATATTTTCATGATCAGAGCAGAGGGTCTATTCACAGGGATCGCTTCCGGGTTTGTAAGCCTCGTCAAAAACCCATGGAACCAGTGACCTTGCGTTGGTACATTACCGTTGTTGCAACTGCTTGAAGAATTGCGACACGCTGTGTCGCGGTCAGATGCCGATCCGCGGATAGCCCATTCGCACTAATGGATCAGTGGTGATGGCCTCTATGAGATAAGACACTATCCTTCCGGCAACGTCTTTGCCAGAAAGAATCTATCTTCAACCATGAACGAACAGCTAGTCGAGTGTGTCGGACCACACCCGGACAGTACGTCTATTCTCCAGCTCGTCTGGACAGCAAATCTCCTGATGGCGTCCTTTTCTGCCGCCACGAAGAAGTCAGCTTCCCCTCGAGCAGCACATGGAAAAGAAGCCTGTCATTAACAAATGTAGACCCTGCAGCTATACACGATTGGTGAAACGACGTATTCCACAATCACGTGTATCGTGGCGTTGCTATCATTCGCAATTTGTACTGTGCGCATTTTCAGTGACCTTACGCCCTCAGTCTACAGTCCGGGCCCATTGCCCTTGCCAGCTAACGGTATCTCTCCGCGCTCCACCGGTCGTTTCCATTGTGTACCGTGGCGTCTGGCTGCCGCCAGCGTCCAACATTGTCCAGCTATTTGAATTTCAAAACTGCCACTGAGTTCTAACATTTTCACAGTTTAATTCTTCCCTAACAGCAATCTTGTAATGAATTAAAATTATACAATAATAAATTCCGCCGCCCGGGCGTAATACATAATTACCTACGAATTGATTAGCCCTACACAATTTATAGTTTTGATTACAATAAATATAATTAATCTGAATATTAATTATGAATATATTAATATTCATTGGGGGATGGCGCTGTCATATCACAAGCCCTCTTTTCCTATTTTAAAACTCTCTTATGATCCTTTAGAAATGACTCTAGTTTCCGTCAATGTGGGCATATGCCAGCTGATCACAGATAACAGTGATATACTCGACAATAATTAACCTTATTGGCATTACGGAAATACAGTAACTGATGGTAATTCTTTTTGGTCGTTAAATCTCATATGGCCGTCGAACATTCAGTGAAATTTCACATTTAATTATTTCGTTTCAGGTTTTTGAGCTTATACGTGTCTTAAAACAGCTTGTTCAGTATTCCATTTCTCTCTTGTTTCTTTCAAAAATATTTTTCATATTGAAAATGAAACTACAAATTTTCGTGATAACCTGTTTCGAGAAAATTGAAATGTAATTATAATTTTAATGTCATTCGGACAACTGAAACGGGGAATTTCCTCAGTAATATAGTTAGTAGTAACAAATTTAATGACAGAATGTTTCATGTTTAGTTTCCTGTTGTAGCTAAGTTACATATGGACTGACTACATTAACAGCAGATAATCAAGAAGAGCAGGTATTTGAAACCTCCCGTTTTGTTTGCCCCAGTGATAATGGTAACCAGTAACACATGCAGACTAAGAAAAAACTTGAAACTGCATGGACGTTAGTGGTAATGCGGTAATATCAGTAAGTCACGTGATTGAAGCATTACGGTTCTTAACGTATTTTTACTAGAGTTGTGTAAACTGCCTTAGCTTGACAATAGAAATTATATAGCCAGAAATAAATATCAATTAATTGTTTATATGAAACTAGCAACTTTCTCTTATAATTTTGTGTTATGTAGTTCATTAGTGAAAAACTATCAAAGATACATTGGCTAGGTTTGATAGCCTATTTTTTTTCTATATTTATGTTTTTTTAAACGTTTTAAATGTCGTTTTAAATGTTATTTGTTCCAACCAACCCCCGATTTTTGTTTTTAGTTCAGACGATTTTGTGATTATGGATGACCTACAGGCACGCTTCAGTAATATCTACAAAGTTTCTCTGTGAGTAATATTTGAAGTACTTCATCAATTGCCTTTTCAATTATTTCTTGTAATTATTACCAATCAACGTAAGATAACTACGTCTTATCCCTCATTCGTACAGGCGGAAATTATTGCTAACTACCGGTGAAAGGTAAACGGCCTGATATGATTAGAGCATACATATCTCTCAATTCAACAATTTATGCGCTTCAGAATAGTTGATAGTGGCCTCTAAGATAGATCCATACTTGTGCTGCCTGAAATTAAGAAGCCTTTTGTAATAGAAGGGAGAAGTCTACAAATAGATTATGCCTAATTTGAAGTCGAAAATCCTTACCCGATAACGTAATGCGTGTAAAAACATTTATATCATCAAATCAGCTAATTATAGAAAGTCCAGATTTGTGCAAAAACGTCTACAACAAATAACGATCACATTCGAGGAAAGTATGACGAGAAGGCAATGTGTGCAGCGGTATGTGGAAAAATAGATGTGACAGGTGTGCCGGAGACTGTTGTGTTGAATCTACAGTGGTTGTTGGCGGGGCTGATGGTTTCGTAATGAGCTTTCCGTGTCGCGCCCTCTTGTGCCTTCCTCCGGGACTCGCAATCGATAGCAACAGACAGACAACAGCCACTGGCAGACACAAAGCACGAGAACTCGGGCAGTCAAATGATTAGTGCTAGTTACGTAGCAGTGAAACTATTAATCGATCAATTTAAGGCAAAGTAACTGATCAAAAAGTATAGGCCACTAATCTGCAATATTAAGAATCTGTACTGTTACAAATCTGTTTGATACGGGTACACGCAGTAACTACTGAAGAAGTATATCCATAAATTACGTGAGGTGTTTTTCTGGATTTCCGAACACCCCTCCCACCCCCCTCTGTTGAGACTTCGTGACATCTGGTCCGACCGCCCCCCCCCCTTCTCCTCCTCTGCGTCATTTGTAGATCTTATTTTTTTTAGTTCTACGCTCCAACAAGAATTTCGAAACCTCACGTGAGATTTCCGTTGCCCCCCCCCCTTTTCTTCCTTGGTGAGATTTCGCCGGACCCCCTTACCCCTATTTCACCTCACGTAATTAATGGACTTATGAGGTTTCCACTGATCGAAAACTTAGGGACTTAAAATATGAGATATATTTTGTAAGGGATGACCAAAGTGGGTCATCCCGTACAATTTTTATTATTAACGTAAAATGCCATCAGTGATTGGTAAAGTCGGATTTTCGTGGCTCCGACGGACGAGCGAGGTAGCAGACCGACCGCTAGGCTGTCGCCGGGGTCCGAGTCATGAACAATATACAACCTCTTTGTTTGTCGAGAGACGGAGCTGGAACCCCTGTGCAACTCATGAGGTCCGGAAATATCCGAAGGAAGGTGTTTGGCCGTCCGTTGACTTTTAGCTAACCCGGAATTTTCGAAGGCTGACGTCCCGAAATCCAGCATTTTTCACAAGACACAAGAAAATTTTTCTAATCAATAGAACGCTATATGAGGAAGAGGGCACCATAGCAGAACCAATCACCGGCGTAAAAATCTCCGTTTGATACTAATTTCTGGGTATTTTGTGCTCTTGTTGAAAATACGTCGTTGAAGGTGCGTGGCCAGCAGAAAATGGAGGTAAAAGATACAAGAGCCACGTTTGGGCCAGGTTAAAATACACCCCGCACATGAATTCGAGTGGTAGAGGTAAAATAAGAACCGTGTTATATCTTCAGTCATTTTCTACTAGACACCACTCCCCCTTCTCGTTGCTAACTGAACCTTTCGATACAGAGACCATTTATCACATTTCATGTGGCAGCTATGATTCACTATCTTTTTTCTCACATTCATTATCTGTGTACCTTTTTTGTAGTCCAGTTATCTCGTTAAAATATTGCCCGAACTTTAATTTCGTTAAACATCACCTCTTAAACCCAGTGTCGAGAAAGGTTTCTGAGAAACGAGGAGGAGTTTCTACACGAATATCACGGATGGAAACTCCGACATTTACAAAGTCATAAAGTATTCCACATCTCCGGTGCTGCGGTTCTGCAAAGAAACCGTGCAACAGCCTCAAGGAAATAACTAATCATCTGGAGAAGCTGAGTCCAAGTTTTTCCCGTACAGACTGCTCTAACCTGCTTATTAATTAAGAGAGGCCAGAAGTACCAGCCTGGTGCCATCTCATGACTTTAATGGCTCCCCTATAACATGTGCGTGTCAAACATACACAGAAATAAGGATTGAAAAGATGTCACAGCCTTAATATTCTCCACAGAGGTGTGTGACATCCGTTCTTCTTTCAGTAAACTTTTTTTTTCGCTATGCATACTGTGATACCAATGACTGAAATAAACGAATATTAACGTAACTAATTTTGCTTATAGAAAATGGATGAAAAAATAGTATTAACGTAACCATAAAGTTATTACTTTAAAATTCTAGTACTAGAACCCACACTTCGATCAACATATTTATTTGAGAGCGTTTAATGAATCCACAGATAGAGAAAAATCGGACATATACGAATTTTGATAATCTTATACTGTGACCATGCTGTATCTCTGTTGTTCTTCCATTCCCAATGGAAATCTCATATCGGTTTATGCAAGGCGTTTAATTTTGTTTAGTAAAACATATAAACAATCACAGTAAACAATCACAATAATACATTACATGAGTATGTTTCTGCAGTTTTGAATTGGTAATATATAAATTCAACACCTTAGGATGAATGATTTTTATGTTTTAGTTACATAAATTGATGAATCCTTAGGCATAAAGTAAACTGTAAAGGAAGTTTAAATTAAAATTTTCACTCCTACCTTATATATCTTATTTTTATTTTTTCACAATTTTAGCCACAATAAATATTCCATACAATCATTCATAGAAATCCCAAAACCAGTTATTTCGGTTTCATTACAATGCATTCAATAACTGGTAAATACTATGTCTGCATTTTTTTTTACGTTTTTCTGTAAATTTTAAAAACAATACCACTCATTTGAAAAATATCAGACGTTGGCAGCGTACAAGGGATGTCGTAAGATCTAATTGCCACCACGAATTTATTGAGCTGTCATTTTCAATATAAGTGTGATATTGTAAATTACGTCTACCAACAACACGTACACTAAAAGAATAAAATTCCAATGAATTGAAGCATTATACAAAACATAAAATTAAGATCTGAAAATAAGGGATTAAGATTTCAACTGATGGCAGAAGCAATAACGATCTAAAGCTCAGGGATGCACCAGGAAAAGAAGATCCTTCAAAAGAACGGCTACATTTTTAATAAGCCACACAGAAAATGGACAGCTATAGCAATTTTTAAAATAATAGTCACTGAGTCCATACATCTTGTCATATCAAATAAAAAGGGCCTCAGAGACCTTCAGAAATATGAAGCAATTTTTTCCTTAAAAATTATCAAAAATTATAACAGTTTACATATTGTGTTTAGCGCTTTTTCTTTTTTTTTTCTTTTACAGCAAATGCTAACACAATCTTGGATTTCATTCATTTTGAAGAATATTAAGTTTTCGTTTAATTATTCATTTACTTCCAAAATTCTATTGAAGGAATAATTAAAGTCAGAAGTACTGGAAAAGAATATTTAAGTGTTCAAATTATAAATGGCGGAGAAGCCTTCCACAAGAAGGCTGATCGGGCAAGCGAAAGTATGGCTGGAAGGGAAGAAGAAGGCTTTAAAAAAAAAAAAAAAAAAAAAAAAGTGTTACGAAATCATTATTTATATCACATTCATACCCTTGCGGCAGAAATAGGTAATTCGTTTTGGAGTGTTCTCGACACAACTTCATATATTTTGGGATTATGTGTTATATGTCTGCATCTCTTGAGTAATCAGTTACTGTATAGTGCATTTATTTTAGATAACGAACTTTTCTATTATTCTCTGCATTCACTATTACTGTGTTACTATTAATTCATCAAAAACTGTAGGTAAACAGATTTGCTAAAAATATATTGGCACCTGAATACAGTTTCTCAAAACTAGATTCTTTTCTCATTAAATTAGTGAAATGAAATTCATAATTTCGCACTATTTAACATTTCTCTATAGATTTCCTCGCGCAAAATCTGAGTGACAATATTTCTTCTTCTTACATTGTTATGAGGAGCGCGATTGAACATACTTAGTAAATGAGTGTTTCTTCTTTTCCAAAAATCTCTCCATTCCCTCGCTGAACTCCTACCTACGTCAAGGAGTTCCTTCTTCGAATATAATGTTTGTTGGCCACGCTACCAAACCTGCTTCTATCGTATCCTGGGGACTCGTTTAGATTTTAAGAAGCCAATAGTTCCTCACTTTCACTGAGATGTCCAGGTGGGTAATTCTCTTCGTCAATCTGTTGTTATTCATTCCGGCAATATGGAAGTAGAATTTTTTCATTTTCTTCTGGACTTGTATGTGATTTTCTGGAAATGATGTAATTCGGGGTATTTCCATTTCGTCCAAATTCCTCCTATACAAATTGGACCAAGGATTTATAAAGAATTTTATTTTCTTGCTTTCCAATATCTATAATTAGTGATCTGCCTCCATTAATCAATGTTTCCGATGCCTCCGGTTCGATCACTGTGTTATAGTGTTTTAACTTCGATTTAAGAATATTGAATTTTTGTTATATCTGTTCCAGGTGATTTTGTGTGTTTTCTGTAACCTAGATAATCTCTTTTGAATAATAGTTTAGGTTGAATAATCTGAATATAATTACCTGAGAAAAAAAGCCAAAATCGAGTGTACATAGGCTCTCATTTTGTACCAAGAGGATCCTTCCATAGAGTAAGGTGGGGGCTATTTGGTACATGGGGCATTTTGGATCAAAATAAGTAAAGTTTTCTTTGCTTCTCTATGTGTGTAGTTCGGATGCCACTTGCAGTGTTGTAGCATGTCTTTGATGATATAGAAGAAAGCACAAGAAGAGTTGAGTAAATATCTTCAATCAATCTCATACAATATTTATTTGAAACAGCTGCGTTAGGTGTTAACTGTGTAGAAATTATGCATCTTGAAATCTGATGCGATAAACATTAGCTAATTTGTGAATGTTTTTATGTATTTTGGTCAGCGAGAACATTTTAGTACTGTTACGTGACTACTACCGCCATTTTTTCCTTGGTAACAGATCTATTAGAAGTTGATCACTTTTGCTCACTTGGGGCTACTTGAATAACTTTTAATGGGGCTATTTGAATCACAACGAAATATTATTTTTTTTCTTTTATTCTGCATATTCATTTTATTTTCGAGATACAGAGGCAACCTAAGATTTTTCTATGCTTCCAGATAGTACGGAAAAATAAAACTAAGAATGTGAGGAAAGAATGATTCAAGCAAAAGATGGTCTACTTAATTGTCATTTCGGTGCAAGAACAGCAGAATTGTATTTCAACGTACCAATAGGCTACAATTCTGCGGACAACAGTTTAAGAAACTCGTATTCAAAGAGACTTCATGAATGATACCAACAATGCACAAACCCCTTATCTTAACTTTCCGTATATCGACTGGAATAATTACGCCCACGTTACTGGTGACAGGGATAAAACATCCTGTGAGATTATTCTAGACCTTCACACAGATATTAATCTTGAGCATCTCGTCACTGAACCAACGCGGTGCCACAACGATATCGAAAGCGTTTTAGATATTCTCGTTAAGAATAGGCCTGATTATTCACCGACATTTCTATCACCACGGGAATAAGTGATCATAAAGATGTAATTGCTACAGCAAAATTAACAGCCGCGCGCAAAAAGAAAAAAGAAAGAGTTGTTTACAGGTTCGAAAAGTCCCTAAAGAAAAGTTCAAGAACGTTTTTGAAGGATAATTACATTACCTTTATAGAAGGAAGAGGCTCGGTTGAAGAGATGTGGCTTCGATTCATGACTATAGTCAGGGAAGGTATGGACATACATATACCGGAAAAAGACAATCAGGGATGGGAATTATCCCCCGTGGTTTACAAGTGAAGTTATGAGGTTACTTAAAAAAGTGAAGCAACGTACATGCACGCTCAAGAAGGACGATGTCTAGGAGTGATTACGAAAAGTTAGCTGAGACAAGAGGACATGTCAAGAATGCGATGCGCGAGGCCTTTAATGACTTTCGTCGCAACTCACTTTCCAAGCGCCTCATCGAAAATCCAAAGAAATTTTGGTCGTATGTAAAAAAAGTAAGCGGTTGTGACAGCAAAATGCCAGTTCTACTACAAGTTCTACTACGGGAAGTTGACGACAGCCGCAACAAGGCTACCGTATTTAACACCGAATTTAAAAATTCTTTCACTGACGAAAACATGGAAAATATTTTCGTTTTTCCAGGGCGTGTAGAATTTCAGATATATCCAATACAAATTGATAGTGTAGGTATCATAAATCAATTAAAGCTCCTGATGTGAGGGAAAGCGCCTGGTCCCGATGGTATACCAGAAAGACTGTTTTCGGAATATGCGGAAGAAATAGAACCATTTCTGTCAGATATATTTCGTAAATCTTTAGAAGAAAGAAAAGTACCTTCTGACTAGAAATAGCGCAGGTTATTCTCGTTTTTAAGGAGATCGGAGAGATCCTAGGAATTATCGACCCATATCCCTAACATCTGTTTGCAGTAGAAGTCTGGAGCATGTCGTATGCTCTAACATTTGAAGTTTCTAGATGAAAACGAGTTACTTACAGCAAACCAACACGAATTTCGGAAGAACTGATCGTGTGAAATGCAACTGGCTCTATTTCCGAATGACGTAATGAAGGTTATTGATGGAGGATCACAACTTGATGCTATTTTCTTGGATTTTCAGAAAGCTTTTGAGTCTGTACCACACAACCGACTTTTAGCGAAGAATCTAGCATTATGGTATATCTGATCAGATTTGCGAATGGATACGCGATTTTCTAACTGGTCGGTCACAGTGTGTCGTTGTTGACGGGGAAGCCTCTTTTAAGCTAAATTTTATTTCGGGCGTTCCTCAAGGAAGTGTAATAGGACCACTTCTTTTCTTAATTTTTACAAACGATCTCGGTGACAACGTTAATTGCAAGATACGATTTTTTGCTGATGATTCACTTATTTATAGGGAAGTGCTCTGACGATTGCTTAGAAATTCAGTGCGATCTGGATGTTATTCGGATTGATGCCGTAAATGGCAGCTTACACTTAACTGTAAAAAATGTAAGGCAATGGAAATAAGTAATAAAAAGACCCAGTTTGCTCACGAGTACAATGTTAAAAATTCAGTTGTCGACACGGTGGGTTCCCTGAAGTATCTAGGCGTAACAGTACAAACATACATGAAATGGGACTTGCAAATAATTTCCGCCGTAGGAAAAGCTAATTCTAAACCACGATTTATAGGTCGTATTTGAAAATTTGTGATGCTCATACTAAGGAAATACCGTAAAAAACGCTAGTGTGTCTGCATTTGGAATTTGGTATCCGTATCGCAGGGATTGATTGACACATTAGAGAAAGTACAGAGGAGAGCCGTCCGATTCGTGACTGCTAGTCACAGCCCTTACGTAAGTATCACAGAGCTGATACGTGGGTTGGGCTGGGATTGTTTGGCGGACAGACAACGTCGTTTTTGTTTGAATTTGTTGGAGAATATGTGAAAATCTTTAATTTACGAGTGCAACGAAATACTTCTCCCTCCAACATGTTTAGGTCGCAATGACAGGAGGGATAAGATTCGAGAAATAATATGCCGTACTGATACATTTATGTATTCCTTCTTTCCTCATTTTATTCGGGATTGGAATGCACTGAATTAGGATTGGTGCTTAGCACCCTCTGCAACCCAGAGTATTTATGATTTGCAGAGTATAGATGTAGATCCCTAAAATTAGAATATTAATTGGTCATCTCGCAATTTTGTCTCCAGACCAAGAAACTAATCTGGTGGACAGGCTAGCAAGTCTTTCTAGTTGTGGCATTTAAGTACACTAGTATTAGTATTTCATTCTGATATAGTGTTTTGCAAAATTAATTTTTATCAGTAAACGCTTGTGCTATTAGCTTTTATGAAGGTTTCGTTAGTTTCACAACTCTCAGAGTTAAATTTCCTTATTATAAATGTGACGGCATGCCCTTGTGAATCACTGTAAAGCTTTAATTTTTAAAGGATCCAAATAGCCCTACCTTTCCCTTTAGCAGATTTTAGCATACAAGATTTGGAGTCTAGTTTTAGCTGAAATTATATAAAGTTTTTCAATGGAGTAAAATAACTCTTGTCTGTTATTGTAGAGAATTTCTAGCTCGCGTGCAAGAGAAAACCCCCTATGTGAAGATTATTTTTGAGTAATCATCCAATGATTATTCCTTTAACTTCTTTCTCCCAGGTTTTGATTACTTTGTAAAGTTCAAAAATTTTGCATAAGAACATAAGATTTGAGATAGTATTCGTTAAAAATAGTTTGTTTAACTTTCTCTCGTCCCTATGAACTTTGGAATCTTCTATTGGTTTTTTGGGTTTAAAAGGGTTTGCTTGTTTGTAGAATAATATTCTTTTTTTCAAGTCTATAAAGGTGACCATTGTTTGTCTATTTTTTACTGTGATATAAGACGGTGTAGAGATATAGAATTTGTTCAGCACATGACCTGCCTTCACTTAACCCTGCCTGATATGCACTATTAAAATTGTTCGCTTATGAGAATCTTTATTACCTAAATAATATCAGTTCCACAAATTTTGATTATTCCTTCAAAATATAGGCTACTTTTCTTTCTTGTAATGTTGAATTCAATTGGCAGCTGATATGAGACATTGGCACAGAATTTTAGGTTAATAATTTATGAAATAAGTAGAACTGATGATATTGAAGGCGTTTTTACTTTCGAAAATAAAATCTTAATCATGCAAAACTAATGAGCAAGTCTTCCATATTGCAGAACGAAAAATTCAAACAATTTCTGGAAATTTTTTTCTCTCTACCAATTGCGGCGTTCTTTCGGCCCTCTAATTTGTATTTCCGTCTTCCAGCGATCAATTTGAAGTCGGTTGCGCGACGTTTCTCCCGAACACAACAAAGGAATAAATGGAGCCTCATTAACCAAGGAGTTCATTTGAACAAACCAAAGGGCGTATCGCCTTTTCTTTTGAAATGCTGTGGCTAATTGGTTGCTTTAGTTCCAGGAAGAGTGTTATTTCCCTCACGGGCTTGCTCTAATAAGAATGACTAATAAGGGAGGCTGACATTTATTTGCAGTACTTTGATAATATTTGTATTTATACGAACGTTTTGCAGTAAATACTGTAAGAGATACTGTAGGACTGTGAGTAATGCTTAGCAAAGCGATTAGTTCGTTTCCATTAAGTAGAACTCTGCATACCTCAAATCATGAATAACTTCATGTATTTTGCGATCCCATGGTTGGAGTTTAACGTCTACTATATACTTGTCTGAATAGAATGGAAACGCATTCACACTTTCGATATGTCTGCAAAAGTATCGAGGGTATCAAGATTCTTATGGCGTATTCCATAAAAATAAATTTAGTATTACTGTGCCCGATAATTCTGGGTACAGAACTGATGTATGCCTCGCAGGGCTTGTGATTTAACAATTCTTTGGTGGTTTACAGATATTATGAATTTTATATGAAGAGAGTGGAGTCTTAATATATGACTGATTATTTGTTTTTAAACTCTCTTGGTTATTCCTCTCGAACATTTAGGAATACTGAATTAAAAAAGAAATCTTGCTCTATTCATCTTATTGTATGTTCTATGAAATTGAAATTCAGTATATATGTGACAAGCGAAAACAGATCCGGCATCGAAATAGGTTTCCAAGAAAATAAATACAACGTCTCTAACGCAAATGTGTAAGCTATCATTAATGATAGGATTTTTGTCTTATTACTGTCTGAAGGAGTAGGAAAAGATTCTATCCTATTAAAACAACATGTTGTTTATGTTTTACGAAAAAGTTATGATATAATAGTGGGTATTAAATGAAGTATAGGAACACAATTTGGCTCAGGCTTAAGTGTAGATGTAAGGTACATAAGAGGTGGAGGTTACAGGTAATTTTATTTATAATAAATATTTCTTAACTGAAAGTAAGTTAAAGTAACTTATTCCTTTCCTGATCAAGTGTGGTGGTTCTCATAGGTACTGCAGAATGATTTTTATACTCACATCTTAACGATTGCCTAAATAGAAATTAAATTTCTTGTCATGTGTAGTATATGTACCGTTCTAATCGATTGTAATCATTTCTGAAGTTGGTTAAATCTGATGGTAGAATCTATCTATTCCTACGTACACACTCGATATTATGATGTTAATGAATAATTAATTAAACACACGGAAGAAAGAATTTGACCAACCTACTCCTTTAAACAAACAGGTTGCTCCCCATTGAGGAAAATCCAACAAGCCTTTGACTTGTGGAGTAGACATGTTACAAAAAGATACATACTGCCCCTAATAGGTAGCAAAATGTCTTTTATTGCACACTATTTTAAACTAAATTAACCTAGTAAAATATTTTAAAAAAAGAAAAAAATTACACAATCAGATGGTTGGTTGAACCTTCAGGAATGAAGAATATTAAGTCACTGCGTGAGAGGTAGGACGCAGATATATAATTGAACAAAACTCTTAAAAATTCCTGCCTTTACCGGGATTCGAATCTTTGACCATCCATCAATATTTCAGTATTAATGGAGTTTGCTAATTCCATTTCCTCCGTGCACCTTACCTAACCATCTACCCTTCTCTAATGATTTCACTATCAATAAATCACTGAAGATGTTACTTCGTTGGAAAAATGAATGAAAGCGAAGGAATGTGTTAAATACTGGTGCTTTCTCCATACAGACAGGTGTAAGCATAAGGTGTAGATTGAGGCAATGGTTGTAAATGTATGCCGCGGGCCTGCAGCGCAATTGATATTACATTCGTAATATTTATATCAAAACTGATTTCAAATTTACATCCAGAAGCTTGAAAAATCTCAAACACAGCCTTGTGAAAAGGTGGTTAACAACTAGAAACCTTGGGAGCTCTTAGCATGTTTCAAAATACCAGTTTAACCGATTTTTTTTTCAACTGCAATGTATATGAGGTGTTGATCGATTATGGGACGGCTCGAATCAAACCACAACCATACATTTTTATTACTGTCCTGAAATTTTAACTAATTTAAAGTGAGAAAAGCTGAATGAGGAGCTTATATAGGAAGCTAATTAATTAAAACATTATTTTTTAAGCCAAAATAAAATTAACATGATGTTCTATTGTATTATTTCCAGACCCTTCTTGTGATTTTACATGTTATAGGTTCCGGCTCAGATGCTACGGTACCATTGTGTGTGTGTGTGTGTGTGTGTGTGTGAATAGCTAAATATTCCAGAACATAACACTCCAGAAATAGCATTATTTTTATGGCTTTACACCTCATCGACGTCGAGGTTATTAGAGCCGAGAAAAGACAGAGGGCAAGAAACGCGAAAGAATACAGCGTTGGCCTTTTGAAGTAACCAAACCGTCAGTCGCCTGGAGTGATTTTGGGAAACCATGGAATATCCAAATTTGATTGCCGGCCGGAAGGGGATTCGAACTCGCGTCCTCCTTGTAGGGTAACTATTTATTTGAATACTAATTTTGTTTCTCTGAGTAGGAAAGAAATAATACTTCTGTGGTCACCGAGAATGATTATCTCTGGATTATTGTTTGGCGTTGTCAAGGGAGTCTGACCTTGGAGACGAATGGATCACAATGATGTAGCCGACACAATAAATCAAAATTAGGAATATGTAAAGGAAAGATTACAGCTGTTATTGTTTTATGTGTTCATTAAACTACTAAATGGTTAATTTTTTGTTATTAATCTTAAAGTAAGATTAATATGTATATATAAAAATTGCGAGTGGATAAAAAGAAAAGGGAAGTATTAGTTAATAGCATCATATTTCAATTTGTTTGTTGATTATATACTAAATGAATTTACCAAAAATGTTGTAGAATATGAAGCAAGTCTTATATTAAAAAGCGATGTTAATAAATGGGTTCAAGGTGACGGGATGTTCTAGTGTAATTAAGTACACTACAAGAAACAGTTTTATTTGCCGATGATGCTATAATTTATCGCGAAATCAAAACCCAGGACGATTGCGCTTTGTTACAAGACGATATTATTAAAATAATTGCGTGGTGTAAAGATTGGCGGTTGGAGTTAAACGCTAAAAAAGTGCCAAGTCATGCGTGTAAGTAAAAAGGTGACACCATTTAACTATGAATATACGATTAATGGTACTGTCCTTAGAACGGTAGATTCCGCTGAATACCTAGGGGTAACAATTCGTAATAATTTATCGTGGAAAGAGCATATCGAGAATGTAATGGGGAAAGCAAATCGTATGCTCCGATTTCTAGGTCGTAATTTAAATCAATGCACTCAGGAAGTTCGATTGTATACAAGTCACTAGTACGTCCTCACTTAGAGTATTGTTGTTCTGTATGGAATCCCCATCAAAAGGGGTTAATGGAGGCGTTAGAGAAGGTCCAAAGAAGAGCCGCCCGATTCGTGACAGGTATATATAGTTGGAGGGAAAGCGTAAGTGCGATGTTGAAGGAGTTAGGTTGGGAAAACCTGGAACACCGAAGGCGTTGCTCTCAACGGAAGCTAATTGAAAAATTCACGAGAGACGTATTTCGCAATGACAGCCAGCAAATATTACTACCAGCAACATTCATATCTCGAAATGATCGCGAAAATAAGATAAGAGAAATCAGGGCCAGAACCGATTCATTTCTGTACTCATTTTTCCCACGAGCGATTAGGGAATGGAATAGAAAGGATTTACCGGGCGAGTAAACCTAAAATCCGACAGGAGTAGCTTTCGATAAAGCACTCCGGCCATCCTGATCTGGGTTTTCCATGGTTTTCCCAGATCGCTCCACGCGCCCATGGGCGCCTCCTGCCATATCCCTTATAACCCTTCCAAACCATAACCCTTTTCGATAGGTGCAATGCACCCTCCGCCACACACTTTTAGTGAATCGCGGAGTAATAATAATAATAATAAAATAATAATAAACAGTAAACCCATATCCTGGAGGCGAGGCCAGAGAGTTACCACTTACTGAACACATTTAGTCCAGAAATAGCATTTGAGGTATCGGGTAGATAAATCGCTTCATGTTTTAACTGAGACATTCCATGTACGATATACCAAATGGCTGTTTTGGGGAAAACTCAATTCCAAAGCGGAAAAAATAAAATTAAAGGCCTACCCAACGATTAGCAGTAAAGTGACAGTAGAATAATAGAGGTTGCTTCTAGTGAACTCTATGGTTGGAAGCAGCGTTCGCTGTGCTCGGTGCAGCGACACGAGCGCTAGAGTAAGCACGGCGCCCTTGTCTGCGGTCGCCTAATATTAAACAGCACCGCAGTGAGTGAAGCAGCCGCAGGCCGCTGCGTCAATAGGGCCGTCCACTCTCAGCGAAAGGCCAATGTCAAATATTTGGACCTGCCAGTCTGTGCGGCCGCAAAGGCCGGTATCGGCTGTCGCCCTAAAAAGGTCGCTCCCCAGATGGCTGCGCCTGCCCTTGTTTGGACTCGAGCCGTCACGGCAGGCGCCTCCGGCTCCATTCTGTCAAGAAACATCGATAGCCCCGGCTGGAAGTGTTAATACCAGCGGGTAGGTTGCGAGGTTATTTCCTTAGTGTGACGTTGTAGAAGAATAGCACAAATATGAAGCTTTAATTCAGTGGGTTTCTGACATAGTGAGGTGTTTGATACTGACACAGGTCGGTGCTTGCAAAAGTGTGTACACGCTCAAGAAGAGAGGCTTCTATGTATTTTTCATGTGTGTATTTTTCAAGTGAAAGCTTGTATAGGCGCGTCAGGCGATGTTTAGACGGGTATAATTCTACGAGTTCACGACTTCCCGTCACAGACATGCTATGACGTAGTTGCGCGTTGATTTGCACGTTGGACTCTTTTTGGATGGGTAAAATCTTAAGAGTCCGCGCCACCAAGAAGCTAATGTTAACATTTTATATGTAGCTATCAGTATGACGTGTTGTGCTTCGACACCAGTGAAAGTATGTATTATACTTCTATCGCTTCTTCTAATATATAAAAATGATTTCTTTGCCAATGTTCTTCATACATACACACAGTTTTTATTGGATTTTGATGGAACTTTGTATACGTATACTTTAAAAGAAATAGAAAAATACTGTTTACGTTTGGTTTACAAACATATTAAACCTTCTCGTCCTTTCTTCTCTCACCTTAATTTCTGTCAACGTTATTCGTACAAACCACAGTTTTAAATGCGATTTTGGTAGTATTTAGGACACGCATACTTCAAAACAAAGCAGTCTGATAGCTCATCTGTTAATGCGCTAACTTCCGAAAGTCTCTCTCTCCGGTCGCGAGTTAAAATCCCGTGCTGAGCAGGAATTTTTAGAAGATGTATATGATTATATTAACTACGCCGGAATGTTCCGTTGTTCAGATTCCACGTTATACTGTAGGTCCCTGAGGAAAGGAATTGGCCTTCCTGCCTCTGACACAATCGCTTGGTACATCTCCGTTCGGAAGATTCGTCCAACCTTCGGGTTGTGGAGTAAGTTAGATTTTTATTTTTTGAAATGAAAACTTCTTTAGGCGCGTTGGGCGATTTTTGGATTTGTAAAATTTTATTTTTTCGCGTCACCGACATGCTAATGTTAAAAGAAAATCTGTACCAGTCTGTTGGCTCAGTGGTTAAGGTGTCTGACTGGGAAACGAGAGGTCCCCGGTTCGAATCCCTATCTTGGCGGGGATTTTCATAGGCTCCTAACCCGACCTTCAACTCTAGCAGAGCTTGCTATGTAAATTTCCCCAGAACGCTTCCGTGGTTCGGATTCCACGTTAAACTGTAGGTCATCTGTACCTGGTAGCTCTACCGGGTTAGGTTAAGGGGCTATTACAGGGGAGCAATGCGCAGCCAACAGAAACCCAGTCACCAACTCATTACATCCACACGGAATTATTATTTAGTATATCTGGACTCGTATGACGTTTTGTACGTATCAAATTCATATTTTTAAGTTTTTACATCTGTCGGCAGTCCCCAATGACTGCCAATATGTTTTTTTGTGTTTCTTTTGTTCTCGAGTGGATGAACTATATCATCTTTATTGAATAAAATAGGAACTTCTTCCGAGTTATTCTAGTATACTGATTAAAACTATAAAAAAATTAAAGCACACTCCACTAAAGTATAGAGTATTGCGTAAAACCGTAGTCTGTATATTGTATTTTTGTACAAATTATGTTATAACACTTCTTATAATCAATAGAATCTGAGAGACTTCATCAAAATAATTTTTATTTTAAACAAATAACTATATTGAACTATGTTGATATTTACAGATAGTACCAGAGATTATTATTATTAATTTTAAATTAAATTAATATTAATTACATTTATTACCGTCGTATTTGGTGAATTTGTTTCATATTCTTTTGTAATCGAAGATTTATGGTAACTGAAACAGTAAACATGTGGTTCACCTTTAATATCATCCACTGTGTAACATAAGAACTTGCATCAAAGGATTATTAAGAGCGCATGCGCAGAATATTAATTTCGCAAGCACACTTAATGCATAACGCATAGCTCCAACTCGTAACACTAACGAATTTATCCTTTCCGCACTCAAAGAAGCTTCACTTTGGTCTCATCGGAGACCTAATTACAGTATTAATTAGAGCAATGACTGTACCAGGGTAGGTCTAACATTCGCAGCATGTGAAAAGTAGGAGAGATAACCCACCAGTAATGGATGCTGATAAATCAAGTATTGTTCGATAGATGATAAAACAGATTTAAAAAAAAAAAAAAAAAATTCTTTCGCAAGGCTTACAGTGCAGAACTAAATTCATTCTCATTACTTTTCATATAATTTGAATTTAATCATTGACATTGGTCACTATAGACTTGGAGATGCTGAAAGAAGCGCTGTTATGACCTGCAATGTGAAAAAATGTTACTTATGAAATTAAAACGAACAAATGTTAGATAAGTAAGAAAGATAATTGAAAGTCAAAAATTTCAAATTGTGCAGAGTTGGAGACCTGCTCAGTTTTTCATGTATATCATTCACAAAAAATTAACTAATGACCGACAGTCCTCAGTGTAAATGGTCTCCGTTTCAATTACATAAATTGTAAGTAGCTAGAAACTTGGACTAGAATCCGCCTCCCATCGCTAAACAACTTTCATACAAGTAATCGTATTATAACACCAAGCGCGGTGGGCGAGCAGTAACGTACGGTTCTCGCATTCGGGAATCCTCTTCCGGCCATCCAGATTTTGATTTTATGGTTTCCCCAAATCTCTCCAGGTGAAAGTAGGGATGGTTCCTTCGGAAGCCAATGGCCTAATTCCTTTGCATTCCTTGCGCCCAGTGCTTTCCCATCTATAATGACCTTAACGAGAAGTAATGCCATAAAAAAATAAAAATAAAATATTATAACTTATAATGGAATTGCATCCTGAGTGTTTGATAAGATACGATTTTCTGACTTATGTTTGCCGTACTTATAAGATGTCCATATCTTGTAAGCCCACTTACAATTTAAACCACACGTGAATCAGACTTACTATGATATAACTAATAACTCCTATTTTTACTACAAAAATTATTTATAATTTTGAAAGGATATAGAAGTGTATTCATTTATTCGCGACATTCCGTAGCACCAAATTCAGTCCTTAAGCGCAGTGATGTGCTTACTGCGTGTTTTAGCGACACACAACGAGCTACGCGACAGCAGTTTAGAGTAATCTGGCAAAAATACTTCAGGTAAAGCTGAATTTACTTTTGACTTAAACCTTTATTCAAAAAGATTATTTCCCTCTGCATGAGAAATCACACCGATTCTGTTGGGTAAGTATTTGATATTTTAAACAAACATTCTAGAGGACGCAAGTTCGAGCCCCGGTCCAGCCATTCTGATGTTGGTTTTAAAGTTACCTCGAAATCATTTCAGGCGAATACCGAAGAGATAATTGAAAGAAACACCCACTCCCTGTACTTCTGCTTCTCATGGGGTTTCATTAAAGATAAAGTGTTTGTGCCACCCTGTTTACCTTCAAACCTCACTGAGTTACTTTAGTTTATTACACAGTTGAAGTAACGCCCGATATGCTGGATCGAGTTTAACAAGAAATGCCGCTTCAGTAAATGACAGTCACACTGATCAAAAATCTAGCTTTCAAGTAAACATGACATCTTTTTCTACAAAATGGCATTTTAACCGATCTAGTAAGTTACCTTAATAAATTTCCATAAGTTTTAAATTTTTAAGGCCTTTTTGAAGCGCGCTGTACATTTCCTATCAGGTGTAGGTTGATCTCATATGTAGCTTCCTTCCAGAGTTGCATTTCCTACCAGGTTTAGGTTGATCTAATATGTAGCTTGCTTCCAGAGTTGAAGAGTTTCACTAGAATATCGGCAATGTGCTTACCTGATGGCGCGACATACGTTTTGCTCCAACAACAAGTGGATCATTATTCAGACCTGGAATAAACGCAAGAAATGGACTCAATCAAAGCTCGCTCCACTGTATATAGACGATAGCTGATCTTGACGACCCCTCAAAAGCAGATGGCTGCTATTATTGAGTTACTACAACTCAGATTTATTTAATTTCTATAGCAGAATTTTGAAAACATTGAAGTGTTAGAGCAGGTTTTGTAGAGCCCACTCGTCAACAACGGATTTGTCCCATTGAAAAAGATTTTTTAGCTGTTTTTCATGAAAGAAGGATGCTCCAAGTTTAAGAACACCTCTCCGATGTATATAGATTTGGTAAAATATTTCATACGCATTCTGATACGCTGCCGGTTGGATACTCCTATTATTAACTCGGGATTATAGACAATCCCCAGTACCAGCACCATCCGTAATTCGCCTAAACTGATTTCGGCGAACTCTGTTGCGCGACTCGCTCGTCAGTTCAAATGTTACGTGTGATGCCCCAGCTTAATACTTCGTACCCTGCTAGTATTCGCATCCTATCCATTAGCTTTGGACGATCACATGCATACAACTTGAATCAATATTCTCTGCTACCAACTCAACCCGTCACAGTTGGTTTCGCTCGCTCTTTTCTTCGCAGAAGATACAATAATCCACTTCAAAGCGAAGGAAAAGAAAGTCTAGTAAGCTTATATAATAGTTCCTTAGCAAAATATTTTTATTTTATTTTTAATTTCGTCATGCTTATTCAGCCCTAGTTACAAAGTATCGAAACTATTCAAAATACTTTTCTACGTACTTTGGATTGTTCTTAAAATGATTTACCAATTATACTGCGTTTCTATGGAGCGTGAAGTTTGAAGATGGCTTCTGAGTACAAGGACTGGTATTTGCACAACTTTCCACATTTCTCTTCACGCTTTGTGGACCTACACTTCACTAAGTGTTGATTTCATTATTCAATATCAGACTGGAATAGTGACAAACCCTACTTACGCATTTAACTGATGAACAGTATCATTAAGTAAACTGATCTTCATGATCCTGATATTATATTCCTGCCTGGAGCAGTATATGCGTTCCTCGAAGATGCATTTTTCATTTTTTGTTTGTCCAAAAATTATTATTTCCGCACTTATTCCTATCATGAAATAATTTGAAAATCCACCAACTCTTTTGTCGTTTTCAATTGCACTTATTACTATTACTGATCATACAAAAAAACTTGGGTAATACAGGAATATCAACTTCTTCCTACACATTCCTCAAGGAACTGAATGGTTACTTGAATCTTGGTGTGGACACAGGTTTTTGTTTCGGAGCAGAGTCCGAACAAAGAATCTCCGGATTCTGAATCGAAATGTTAGTCGATTCAAAGAGACCCAGTATGTACAAGGCTTCAGTCTTCCCAACCCCTTTATTTTGTCTTCGGGTCCAATCCAACGTCATCAGGGTGAATAATAGAGGCATCTCTAATTGAATTGCTCTTCAGCGTATAACAGGACGCTCACAGCACACATCAAAAGAACACAATTATATCGCCCTCATTGGCATAGAAAACTTACTTCAAATCAAAATCCTTTGGGAGCTATTTCAGAGATTACTGTAACACACATTGGCTATTCCACTAGACGTAACATAGTCTCAATGTTTAGCGATTTCGTGCTATACTAATTTCAGATGTTCAGAAAAGAGATACTAATGTATATGAAACGTTGTTTTCCTAGGACCATTCCAGAATTTCCAGAGTTGAAGTGGAAACTCGCATAATAAGAAACTGCCGTGAACCGTACTGGAAGGCAAACAAATTTCACTGTACCAAGGCCCCATGATAACAAATAAGTTTTGTACTTTTGGCAATGCAACCCCGTGTATAGCTTTAGCCTGCAGGTTCTGTCTGTATACAATAGAGGATGGCTTATCTCACCAACTGCCTAGAGGGATAAACTCGGTGTAGCGTGGACAAGCAAGCAAACCAAGCACGGCATATGCCCGTAAGCGGCCACAGCCAAATCTGTATGCAGACAAGATACAGGGCCGCCATCACGGCCACTGGGCTAAACCTCGGCGGCCGCCACAGCCGGGTTGTCTGCCGAAGGATGCAGTTCTGTGACTTCGTGGTCACAGAAGGAAAGACAAACTCTCTTCCATACGGTCCTAGACTAATAATGACTTCTGGAATCGAGCTTTGAAGCATTCTTCCATTGTTAAAGGTTCTTTTTTTTTTTTTTTTTTTTTTTTTTTACATTCGCTAAGCCGTTTAAAAAAAAACTGATTCCTACAGTTACTAACCTAACTTTTGCTTCACATCTTTCTTGTTAAACAGTCAGTACCACGATTAAGTTACAGTGTACGCACGTCAAGTATTAATTGTGAAGGCCAAGATCTGTGGTACCTTTAGTTGTAAAATATAAAGTTTTGTTCGGAGATCATTTTACGACATTGGGTTCAGGAAATATCGGTGAACTGAGATGTTAAACAACAAATTTTTAGATAAAGAAAGCGTGGAAAAAGTATAGATTGTGCTGTAAAAGATTTTACTAGAGACTACTATTTACTGATGGAAACTTTACAAATTTCGCATTTAAAAATACTCTGTTTTTACGTGTGTTTTGCAAGAACCTTGCTGAAGTTCGAAAAATAACTGACTTAGATTTTGTTCCGTGGCCGTTTTCAACTTAAATTATCGGTAATAAGTGTATATGTACTAGAACTTCTGTTGTCTCGTACCGCGCAGAACTTATCAGTCCAGCCCACGTTGTTTCCATCAACGTTGTGATCTTGTGTTTATTACTATTCAAATAACAAATTCATTTTTTTATTAATTCTAGACACATTTATAAGGGGACCAATAAATCCCAGTGATAATTCGTATTTGTGTGATGAATTTAACGCCCTACTGCCTGCGAGCCTAACGCAAGCCGGTAAGTGCTGACGTTGTTGTTGTTCTTATTATTTGGATTTTAGGGCGCGTCGACGACGGGGTCATTAGCGCCCTGTAAGTGCTGACGTCAGCACAGTGTTTCCGTGCTTATTCACATCACACCAATTAGGTGAATTAAACTCGCTACCAATACTCGTAGTGGCAGTGTTTCTCTAAATTCAATATACCTGGGGTACGTCTAACAAACTGCTTGGGCAGGAGCTACAGTTCTGTGTTTTATAATCGTGAACTGGAGTTTACTACTGACTCGTAACAAACTAGAATTTTACTGGTAGCAACTGCTCTCATTTCGCAAAGCCAGCCTATCAGTACCAAACCAATATCACTCAGGACAAGAAGAGCTCACTGCTGCCACCATTTAAATAGGTATAACACCTTCGTAGGCGATGGTTGTCATCAGTAGCTTATTGTCTTATACATTTTGTACTTCTGAGTACTTTAAAGATTATCTGGTGTCAGGGACAAGGAGACCGTTATCCCGATGCAACAAGAAATATGAAGATAACAAGAATAAGTCGATTTCGAGCAGGTTAGTTAATATCAGACACGATAGAGAATCAATCAA
Source organism: Vandiemenella viatica (assembly GCA_031002005.1). Lineage (NCBI taxonomy): Eukaryota > Metazoa > Arthropoda > Insecta > Orthoptera > Morabidae > Vandiemenella > Vandiemenella viatica. The sequence goes on along the minus strand of CM061920.1, from coordinate 224,629,934 downwards.
TAACAACTCGGCCACCCAACGACATCTGGTATAATCTGCTGGACTTAAACCCTGCACCACACACACTAGAGCTCTATTACAAATTCAACAGTTTATTATGCGGAAGCGCTAATATGGGGTCATCCATTTTTTTAATATCATTTACGATTTATGAATATTTATCGGAAAACAAACTGTGGTTATTTATACACAATATTTAAACGATATAAACTCTGTCGCCATCATCTGATGTCGCCGTAAGACTTGACGTTTGCCTAGAGCCGCGTTACTGAAACACTGGCATGGCAACGATAGACGCTGTTACGTTGCCTAGCAGCATCTCAAACTTTATTAGACGTCCGCGGAACACAAAAAACAGGGCGTTGCTGACGAGCAGCCTCAATAACAGGTATCCGCGCATCACTTAGAAACCACGATCCAGATTAACCAGATCAGACGCGAGGCGAAATTCAAACGTTTCTGTTAAGGTCGGTTCCCACGGCGCATCCCTCGGCGCTTTTTAGAGGACGCCTGTCACCTTTGCCACATAAGCTAGCAGGTACGGCGCGCCTCGACCCACCGCCAGGCGGTAGAAGATGAAAGGCGCGCTGTGGGAACGAACCTTTATAACGCTGTACCAGAAGCCTCTCACATGTGCTAGCACCTTAGTTGATTCAAAATAGATTCCTTGTCCTTGTTCCAAATTCTACTACCGCGGATCAGTCCTTTTGCAAAAGGCAAACATGTCGGTCGTGTTCCAAACAACGTTGTTTAACACTCCGTACTGTCTGGCCAATGTAATTCTTTCCGCATTCACACGGGATGCAATAAACTCCCGGTGTACGAAGGGCAGGATCATCCCTCGTAGATCGCAAAATGTTCCTTACTTTTGTAGCCGGTAGGAAAATGGTCTTAATGTCATTTCTTGATAGAACCCTTCCAACCCTCGAAACTGTGGCACCAGAGTACAGCAAGAACCATAAGTGATCGTGTGGAACATTATCGTGGTCATTAGGCCTGCGTTTTACAACCGGGAATGCTAATTGTTTCTGATTTCCATTGTACCCATTCTGTCTGAAGGTATGACGTAGATATTGTAACTCACCAGGTAGGCTGTCCTCGTCACATATTGCTCGCGCCCTGTGGACGAGAGTAATGAGTACTGTCTTGTGCTGGGCCGGATGCTGATAACTGCGCGCGTTTAGGTATAGATCGGAGTGTGTTGGCTTCCTGTACACCTAAACGCGCAAGACCTGGCGAGTTACGACTTCTACGTCATACCTTACAGAATGGGTACAACGAACATCAGATATAATTGGCATTCCCGGATGTAAAGCGCAGGCCTAATAACCACGATAATTTAAGAAATGCTCTCGGGTAACTAGCCGAGATATATCACACGATATTTCTGCGATCACAATCACTATCGCTATCTTCCGATAACACTTCGTTAAACTCGGCTAGTTAACCGAGAGCATATCATAAATTCTCTACACCGAGAGAAACTTCGTTCTTATGAACCGCGATAATGTTCCACACGATCACGTAGCCTTATTGCCATACTCTGACGCCACAATATCGATAGTTGGAAGGTTCCAGCAAGAAATGGCATTAAGATCATTTTCCCACCACCTCCAAAAGAAAGGAACAAGTCGCGCTCTCCAAAGGATGACCTTGCCCTTCGTACGCTGGGAGTTTATCGCATTCCGTGTTAACGCTGAAAGAAGTACATCGGCCAGGCAGTACGGTGCGTTAAAAATGTTGTTTGGAACATGTTCGACATGTTCGCCTAGGGCAAAAGGAAAAATCCGCAGTGGCGGAACATGGTTTGGAACAAGACACGGATTCGATTTCGAGTCAACTAAGGTGCTGGCACATGTGAGAGGCTTCTGGGACAGCGTCATTAAAGAAGCGTTTCAAATTCGCCTCGCATCTGATCTGGTTAACCGGAATTGTTGTTTCCAACTAAGTGATGTGTAGATTCTTGTTACTGAGGCTGTTCGTCAGCAACGGTCTGTGTGTTTGGCTCCGCGGGCGTCTAATGAAGATTGAAATTCTGCTAGGCAACGTAAGAAGATCTGCCGTTCTCTAAGCAAACTTATAGTCTTATGACTACACCTTAAGATGGCGACGGAGTTAATGTCGCCGAAATATTGTGAATAAATGATACTATTACTCGATTTGTTTAGCGAAATACTTTCCTGAACATTTTAGAAATATAGATAGGTATGACCTTTACTTTCCCACATCTCATTATATTTCCGTGTATCTTTGATTAAATTTTTACCCTATATTAACATGAAAGTAATTTTTTGCCATCCGTTTGCAGTCCATATTTCACGGCACTGTTTACTAAGCGGCGGAGTCCGCTTCCCTCCGTGTGTGCTGCCGGTGTTTATTATTAGAGCATTCAAAGGAGCTGGCCGCCAGCTTGCGGACCGTATGGTAATGAGTTGCGCCCGGCCCTCGTGCAGGCTGCTAATTTACTCGACTCGTGTTGAGAGCCGTGGTGCTGGCGGAACGTTTTTACGTTGCACTCACTACGCTAATGAAGAGCAGCCGGTAATTTTAGCTCCGCTCTTTCAAGACGTCATATTTTTTTAAAAACGGTCTACTTACATTTTCTGTGTTCCTCTCCTGTGGCGTGAAAGATCATGTTTATAATAATTGGATGTCTGAGTGTGAGACTTTTAGTACCAATTCCAGAAACATTACGAACATTCGGTCTGCAGCAGGAATGAATACAGAGTGCATATCGTTTCGCTTATTTTTTAGTTTTTAGTGCACGATGGGACACTCGATGTTATTACCACAAACAAACGCCAGTCATCTGCGCTATGTAGTTCAGGCTGCAAAGTAAAATATATGGACACACATGTCTTTGGTCGAAATACGAAAATATCCTTGATCGACCAATTTCAACCACCATATCTCCCACACTCCCACAGTTACCGAAATTCGGCCAACGTTTGATCGACGGGTTACTCTGTGCTACTACCACACACAAGCACCAGTGATCTGCGCTAGATAGTTTTGGCTCAAAACTGATACACCATGACACCTACATCTTTGATAGAAATATGAAAGTGGCACAGGTCAACCACCATATCTCGCACAGCTCGGTAGCTATTGACATCTAACCACCATAGTACACGACAGGAGACACGATGCCAGTACCACACACAAACACCAATCATCTACGCTATGTAGTTGTAACAGCAAAGTGACATATACGGATACGCATGTCTTTGGTCGAAATATGAAAATGTCCGCCATCTACCATTTTTAACCATCATATCTCCCACATCACCACAGCTATCGGTATTCGACCAACGTTGTGCACGACGGGAAACTCCATGCTACTTCCACACACAAACACCAATAATCTGTGCTAGGTAGTGGTGGGGAAACACACATCTATTTACATATATATATATATTTGTATATATATATATATAAGATAAGATATATATAAGATTTCAAGATTTCTGTTCAACGATAAAATAAAAATGTTTCTAAATGTGGTAAATAACTTAATTGTAAATAGTAGGATGGGATTATGTTTTTAAAGTTTATTTATTTGTGAAATTGCTTATGGGCAGAAATTTGTTAAACTAATTAACCTACATCACTTCAGTTTCTTAAAAATAATGTTCAGTTCTTGTTTTACTATAAGATATGCTGTAGTATTTAATAGTAGTAGTATGTCACTATATTTGTATTTGCGAAAGTGTAAAAGAACGATTTCCTCAAATCTAGTTGTTGACAAATGATCCCAAATAACATTGAATCTAGTAACCGAGAAGTGGTGAACTATATGGATTTTTTTCGTTCTGCCCACCAAAGGCGCACTGAGAAATTCTCCACATAACAAACTTTTGTGCATATGGATGGGCTGAGCACTCCTAGATCATAGTAGTGGGTTGATGGTATTCTTTAAGTAAAATCCTTTAGTATGGCTCACAGTTCTTCTTGTAATCTGAAACTCAAATAAAACTTACTATTTTCGGCATATAATACTATCTCTGAAAATTGAAGTAACAAATAATAAAGAGCAATGAAAAATTATGAAATGTAACAACGATAGGTCAGTAATAAATAAATCATATCTTGAGCCGATGATAAAAATATTCTTCTACCCTAAAAACTAACCACTATTTCACCATATAAAATTTAAGTTCAAAACAGTTTCTGTAAGTATACGCAAGAAAAGAAAGTTAATTTTTTAAGGGAGAACTCAACTTAAAACTATATTTACCGATGCTGCCAGATCTATGTCAAATCAAGCGACTACAAGCACAAAAACACATTGTGTAAGTGTCAAGTAAATTTGTAACAAATTTTATAGTTACTATAACCTTATTTCTCTATTTTACCTCAGAAACGAATTGAGGCTACCTACTTGTATTACCAATTAACTTACACTCGAGTTCTTTTAATTAATTTAACGGACTATAAACTGTGACATAAATCTCAAAATTTTATCACACTGGAAACTTTAACAATAGTGAATAATTGTGAAATTTTCATGAGTGATTAACAAGAAACACATTTTTTTTGGTGTAAAGTACCATTAGATATCCACAGTTGTATGTCAATTGCAGACTATGAATATAGATTCAGTAGTGACTCGTAACCTAATTCCATACGATCATTGTTAAATTGATTACAATTTTTAATATTTATTATGGTGTAGTTATGCACAAATTCCACGTAAACAGCTTTATATAAAACAGTTTTACATAAAATAAAGAAATCGTTTTAAATTTGATGTCAAAGAAATGAGTTAAATCTTTTGTTTTCAACTATTAATGTTAGTGTTAAGGAATTCAAAAACCCCTGTAAAGGCAGAATGGCATACAGATCCACAGAAATGGTGTAGAAAATTATTTTAATCAATGTGGGGGAATAGAAAGATTGAACTTACAATTCTCGAAACTAAATGTTGCTCGAATGCATAACTTGTATCAGAGCATATGCAGGAAACAATAATCAATAACCTGGCTCTATACATAACATACGAACACTTTTCCAGATACTTTAGTGGTCATAAAATCCAAATGGAATCAATCACAACTAGTTCCATTAGACAACTAATGAACATCACGTCCGACCAACAAGTTAATTCCCTGAAGCCTAATGCGTACCAGCAGAAACCACAAAATAAAAATTGAAATATAATATTCACCAACCTCATTTTAAATTAAGTACTCCTTCCCTGGGATATATAATAGAAACAGACCACTTTTTATAATATCGACAAAGCTGTTGAACTAATAGAAGATTTTTTTTTTACTTTTTAAGTTTTGACCCTTAGATTCAGTCACACAAAAATCTATTAATAGCTTAAATGCTTAAGCTATAAAAATAAAGTTAACGGTTTTACAAAGAAGTAACCATTACTGTTGTTGCTACTGACTCGTATTTGGTTCTTCTTAAACGTCGTTTCTGGGCACAAGGATTAACTTCCACTGCGTATCTTGACAACTGAAGTAACACTCATCAAATGACGCTAATCGTTTAACAGATAACTAGCCAAGAAGTACGGTGTGCCTAAAATGAGGATGAAGGTTTTCAGACAACCTTATGGTAAAAACCACTTAGTTTAGATCCCAGCAATTTAAGTGACAGACTCAAAGCATCATGTAATGTCCTGCCTCCACCAGCGTTGGTGTCGTTTCTTATCCAGATACTTACAACACATTTCAGAGCACGCTCCAGCCATTTTGGGAGACAGCGAAAGCTGGCACATTCCTGTCTGGCGACAAGTTGCTGGCGTTTTGTCTGTGGCTTTGTTTTGTTTGTTGCAGGTAGGCTGCGATGTCGGAGGCCGGAGGGTGCGAGTGGACAAGCTGTAGCGAGGACACTTGGGGGTTAGACCCCGGATAGTACGCACGTGTGGTGTGTGCGTGTGGTGTGTGAGTGTGGACTACAAAACGTGGACGTCGCGTCTTGTCACTGCAGCTTTTGTTTTTGTCGTCGGATGTCTCACATGTGTTGTCAGTAGTTTCTGTGTGAAAGAAAACATCAAGAGTTTTTGTTTCGGTACAGAGAGCTGCCGCCGTCTTCACCTACTACAAGAAACACGGATGAGTGAAACCTCTTTCTTTATATCAGCCTTTGCTTCGCCCAGTTCACGCCCTATGAACAATTATCGAACTGATGGACTAAAAATCGAATCTTTTACTCTCCCTAGCCGGGAATTTTTGTCACTGACAGAATCATTTTTGTATGTCAATTGCAGACTACTATAAATTTACACCTTTTCAGGCAAACAAAACAAAAATTAAATACACAAGTTTTTATAACACGAATCTTGCATCTCATGTAGAGAACATGAATGTTTCTGGTCATAATGAACCAAGACACTTCAACCGCTACTCTGGACATATATTAACTAGGAAAGTTTAAACACCGTTATCTTGTCTCCATTGTGTTCATAAATATTATAGTCATCTGCAGTCTTAAAACTACATACAGAGTAATAGAATGCTCGTTGGTAGATGGCATATACTGTTCACAGATAGTACCAATATTCAATTCACTTATTCTAGATTAACCATACAATAATAATAATTAAACCACAGAAAAGAAAAATTTCTTTCATAAAAAATTATTATATCAGAACTCACATTACAGCTACAAGCAGATTTTAACAAATTACATTAATTTTGACAAAACTCGATTAACAAGGTATTGAAACTGATAATATTTGGTGCTTATTTGTAGACATTATGTAGAAATATCAGTCAAGGCTAATTATTACTCCCTCTCTCTCACCAGATTTATTATTATGATAATGATTACTGCGTAAAAAGCCAGACGAGAGCGAGTGCTAATAAAACAGCACAGTTGTGGTCATTAATGTACGTCAAGAGAAGAAAGCTCGTGATGGATCAGCCATGCGTTATTGTTTCCGCACACAAAGAGCCAATACATACACTGGAAACAGTCCTCATTAATTGGACGTTAAAGCCGCGGTGTCACTTTTTATAACTACAATCATACGAAGTTACTCAGATGTTTTCTGTAACTAACAAGGAAACATCAGAAATTTTCATAAAATGGGTTTAAGAAAGTTTTTGCCCTCTTTAAAGAAGGAGACGTCCGTAGTAACCATTATGGTTCGAAAAAAGCGTACTTGAATTTCAGTATATACTAATAAAAATATAACCATGATCCTAACAAAATCTAAAAGATTATCAGTCAGTTAAAAATTTCATTAAATTCACAGATATACAATTTGAACACAAGAAATAAAAATAACTTGTACAAAATACAAACATCACTGTCATTATTTCAACGAAGAATTAATTTTTCTGGGGCACATCTATTTAATAAACATCGTAGTATTTAAACAAAACCTCGGGTATTATCTTATTGGCTACTTCTTCTACTCCATTCAATAATTAAAAAAAAAAGTCAAAATGAATGTATTTAATGTGTCTCTTACAAAATTCAGTTTCAAACCTAAGGATTTTTTATTTTTACTTCGGGCCTTCTAACTTACAATAATTTATTTCACTATGATTGTCATTCATCTTGTTTGTATATTTATTAACCCTGACATTTTCGCATCCCAGAGGTGTTAGCTCAGCAGGATGTATAGAACAAGAGTAATAATTATAAAATAGAAGTTAAAAAATCTTCTACAAAAGTGTTTTAAATAGTTACGATCGACTATATCTCCTTTCAATCTTGTACTGTTATGGAGATGTTATTAATAACAGCTAATAATTTTTTTGTTTCTGCAACAGTTATCCCCGTACTGAATCTCAAAAATTTACGAAAATTTCAATCGGCTAGTACAATGACGTACTGTATCTTTCATTCAGTATTGTTTCTCTCGTTACTCTTGTAGCTGGGTGAGTCTGTGTAGACACTGGAAATGCGGAAGGGGAAAGCTGGCAGGTATTTGTAACCACTGACAAATGTTATGTTGAATCGAGGAAGCGAAATTTTGGAGTTGAATGTAAACTAGATGAAATGACTGTCGCAAGGTTTGCCATTCCAGATTCACCAGCGTCTGTCTATAACTGGCTCTGATGCTATGAATCCAAGGTGATGGATTGTACCAAAACTGCACGAAAGAAAAGGTGGAAGCACTATTATGCACGTTATTTCCGTCACATTATCTATCCCATTATTCCAACCCTCTTTTATGGACTGTGAAGAGAATTCCATATATACCTATAATGCTCATTAGACAAAAAATGCTTTTTTTTATGTTTCATCAATCTGTCATTGTTGCTACCCACTCCCATATTGTAGATCGACTGTGACCATGACAAACTGCATGAAGCTGCGAATGACAAACACGGTCACTTTACCTATTTGGTAGGTAAAGCAGTCTCTTTCACTCTAAATCATTATTAATATCTGTTATCTATGCTGCTTTTTTTTTATTGCAATGGAGCGCACAATCCAGTAGCAATTTCCCTGCACACCTTTTCCGTCCTTACCTGCACACACCCAAATTTTCCCTCTACAAATTTCAACTTTAAATTCCTTCAACGTTCTTGGTAAATTATTCATTATTTCCTTTGGTAATTTGTTACAATTCCTGACCGTCTTACCTAAAAAGAGATTCTTCCTACAACCTTGTGTATAAAATGAAGTGCCAGCTTGTGGTCATGGCCATGTATTACTTTTAAATCTTACTCTAATATCATTCCATACTTCATAACCAATATACGCCTTGTACAGTCCCATGACCCTCTTCACCCTCCTCCTGCCTTCCAATGAATCCCATTCGAGCTCTTTTATCATATCTGTAGCTAATTGCGTTCTGCGGTAATTTCCAGAAAAAAAATCTAGTAGCCCTTCTTTGCACCCTCTCAAGCTTCTGTATTTGATACTCGAAATGTGGGTCCCATACTACACCACCATATTCACGCAATGGTCTGACTAATGTTTTGTAACCCAATTCCTTCACTTCTCTCGTCCATCCGCTCATTACTCTCTCCAACAAGTGCAATACAGTCGAGTCGCAACCTTCGGAGGAGAAACTTCCTTATGCGCGCGAAGCGGCTTAGTACAGTTGTTGTGTTATAAACGGACCAGGAAGTTACAGTTTTTCCAGTCAAGGATACAGTGAAGAACCAGTATTTAGTCAAAAGCGAAACATAAGATACTTGTTGAACTGAAATCATCGACGCTTGACATCCACCTAATCTGTTAACCACCGTAATCATCTCTAAACTTTATCAGAGCGAATAGCGCCGACGATGTTTGGAGGATTATATGGTGAAGGAGGTACTCACAACATAGAGGATACCTCAACTAGAGAGACAAATCTCATTCAGCCTTCAACAAGTATGGTAATATCAACAGCACTGAATACGATTACCAGCCAACCAACAGAAGAAACCAACCCAGCTAACACCACACCTAACCTACCTGAACCGGAGACAGACGACCCCATGTGCGGCTACCAACTCTCGAGTGTCAAGTCCACCAAACGCCAGGTACCGGAAGAAGGAGACAGAAGAAGTTCCACGCGCGCGACAGAGAAAATCGCACGACTGTTGTCAGACGGCATAAGATCGCAGAGCCTAGCAGACTTTCAAAGCATGGCACTGCCACTGGCATCAGAACTCACTATTGTCAACAACTCGCAGCGTCCACAGCAGAGCCCAGCAGCTTCATACAACATGGCACCGCCACAGGCACCGGCACTATCTACCGCCAACAACCCGCAGTGTCTACAGCAGAGCCCAGCAGCCTCACACATCACGACAGCGTCATTGGCACCGGCACACACTGCTGTCAACAACCCGCAGATTCCACAGCAGTGCTCAGAGAACAACAGGTATGAACCAAGTGACAGTGGACCGTATGTAGTAATAGTTGAAGGAAAAGACAAGAACGTTGGGCGTATCCACCCGATGTCGATAGGAAAACTACTGAGGGAGCAGGGTTTCATGACATCAAACAACCTAGTAAACATCTCAAGCTGCGGTCGGAATAGAATCAAGATAGAATCTAGCAATAGAGACTCGGCAAACAATCTTGTAAAATCTGAAGTCTTCATCAGAAATAACTTGGAGGCGTATATCCCAAAATCTATGATTCAAAAACAGGGTGTGGTGAGAAATGTCGATACTTCACTTAGTGACACCGAAATCCTCTCAGTAATAGAGTGTGAGTTCCCAGTACTAAATATTAGGCGATTCACAAAAAAAGTTGTTAAACTAGGGCAACAAGAAGTAATTCCACTACCGGTATGCGTTCTAACCTTTAGATCACAACTTCTCCCTCAATTTGTGTGCATCCACGGTGTAAGATGCAGAGTTGAACCCTACATCCCCGCCGTCATTCAGTGCTTTAAATGTTTACGCTTTGGACATGGCAGTAACCAATGCCGCAGTAAGGTTCGATGCAGTTTCTGCACAATGGAACACAATGCCGACTCATGCCCCAAGACAGCTCCACAACTCTGCGCAAATTGCTCAGGGCAACACTTGGCAACCGACCGCTCATGCCCCATTTTCCAGAGAGCAAAAGCGATCAAGCAGCATATGGTATACAATAACGTCAGCTACAGCGAAGCGGTAGCTACATTCGAAAACAGACACTATGCCCGAATAGCAACTAATCCTAGCCCCCAGGTTAACAGCCCCACCGAATTCCCGCCGTTAACCACTATACCATATACTCCAATTAATCACAGCTCATGTCCAACTCTCCGTGAAGAGACATATCCAGTATCTCAATCTTACCCACAACGACCCGTGCACCTAGCGGAACCAGTACAGTACTACCATTTCAAACAAACACAGCCAAATACCAGCACAGTAAAGCTAAACACAACAGGCAATCAAGTTAGGATTCCCCAAAACTTAATGTGGAGAAGCAACGGGCCAAGCAACCAATAACTCACAATCCTTACCCGCCACACCCACAGAGAATGACAGAAACTCTACAAAACCACCAACAGTCAGCGGGAAACCAGCCTACAACCACCGAAACCCCAATTATAGAAAGGCTGATGAGTTTAATTATATCCATTATTGAGATGATCAGAACTAACGGCACGGTGGACCCAACACAAGTAATGAACTCACTTCAGCAGATTATGAAGGCCTCCGAACAATGTACCCAATAACTAAAGTAATTATGGCCCAAGGACGTTTAACCAAAATGCTGCAATGGAACGCACGCTCATTAAGATCTAACAAGGAGAGCTTTGAACAGGCATTAAGAGCATATGACGTGGACATCGCCACAGTTGCGGAAACATGGCTAAAACCACCAGACACCATTAGAATCAATGGCTACAGCATCATCCGATGCGACCGCGACGACGGCTATGGAGGAACAGCCATCTTGGTCCGACAGAGCATGTCACATGACGCACTGCAATTAGACGTCACAGGACTACCAATTGAGGCCTGTGCTATGTCCGTAAGAATTAACAACACCAGGCTAACAATAGTGACAGTATACAGCCCCCCCAATGTAACCCTAACCAAACCCCAAATTGTAAGGTTGCTACAGCAAATAACTGACCCATTTATCATTACTGGTGACTTCAACGCCCACAATAGTGCTTGGGGGTGCGAAAAAACAAACCGACTTGGCCGTATCATGCTAGACGTAATGGAAGAACAAAACTTAGTGATACTCAATGACGGTACAGTTACAAGAATTAGCAACCCACAAGAACGGAAATCAGTAGTAGACATCGCGCTAGCGTCTACGAACATCGCAGCGTTGATCGAGCACAAAGTGATCCATGAGCCTCTGGGATCAGACCACTATCCGATTTTGATTACCATCAACTTAAAACAAAACAATAGAAAACCTCAGGCTACACCAGATTATAACTGGAATATTAACGAGGCAAATTGGGGCACATACGCAAATAGCGCAGGAATACATCTACGGAGGTCGGAAGAGACTGGTGAGACAGAGGAAGATTATGGCAACCTTATCCGAATTATCAATCTTGCAGCTAAACAAAGCATACCAAAGAAAAAGCAGAAAACCTACACGTCTAGGAACCAGCCTCCATGGTGGGACGAAGAATGCGACAAGGCCATCCAAGAAAGAAGTGATGCGCTTCGAATATACCGCAGGTGCAGTAACATGGAAAACTTCATAGAACTCAACAAAGTACAAGCTAGAACGAAAAGAACATTAAAGCAAAAGAAGAGTGCTGGGTGGAAAAAATATTGTGAATCAATCAATAGAAACACACTATTACTACCATTTGGACAAAAGTGAAAAAATACAGACAATCAGTTGACAATATGTATGTATCACCTAGCATAACCACGGAAATGCTAGAGGACATACTAACAACCCTTGCACCTCCTTCCGTGAACCCAAACCGCAATCCCCCACCCGAAGACCAATTTGGAGATTCGATGTCAAGACCTTTTAATATGGAGGAATTTGCAAAAGCGTCCAAGAAGTCGAACAACACGGCACCAGGAACGGACAACGTCCACTATGGAATGATTGAACACTTACCACCACGAGGAAAAGAAAGACTTTTAAAAATCTTAAACAATGTCTGGAACAAAAGAATACAGATCGCGGGATTAAAAACCTCAAGAATAATTCCGATCCTGAAGCCGGGGAAGAACCCGAATACAACTGCAGCCTACAGACCGATTGCACTACTGCCATGCCCGTACAAACTACTAGAGAGGATGGTGAAAAACAGGATCGAGTGGTTTGTCGAACATAATAGCCTTCTACCAGACCACCAGTGGGCGTTCAGACGAGGAAGAGGCACCAATGACCTCCTAATAAGGCTTACCACCGACATCCACTCCAGCCTAAGCAAAAACCGTTACCTGATGACCCTCTACACTGATATAAACAGTGCATACGACAATGTCAACCTCAACCTACTAGGGGAAAAGATGCAAAAGATGAACTTCTCCGCAGTCTTTACTCACAATCTCATCTCACTGCTGGAAAACAGAATACTTGTCATAAAATATAAAGGCGCTACAATAGGACCGCGACACACAAGCCAGGGACTTCCACAAGGATCAATATTATCACCTATCCTCTTTAATATATATACAAGTGACCTTGCCAAAATACTACCGAGGGGAGTATATATACTGCAATATGCTGATGACATATGCCTCTACGCAGAAGGCGAAACTCTGATGGAATGCATAAACCTGCTCAGCATAACAATGGAACGGCTAAAGATATGGTTACAGGAGAACGGGATGACAATCTCACCAGGAAAATCATCGGTTATGATACACACAAGGCACAGAATACAACAAATGACATCTGTACAACTTGGACCATATACATTTCCTAACAAAAAGGTAATCAAATACTTGGGGATGCAGATAGACCACAAACTGAATTGGGGACCACACATAAAACATTTAACTAACAAATGTGAGAAAGCAATCAACCTGCTGCGGGCAACAAGTGGCTACTGGTGGGGTGCAGATCCGAAAACGCTCATGATTCTCTACAGAGCCCTAGTGCGATCCAAAATCGACTACGGATGCCTCTGCTATAGCTCTGCAGCTGATAGCCTCCTTTACCAAATAGACAAACTACAATTCAAGGCATTACGCATATGCTTCGGCGCAATGCACTCTACCCCCACTAACGCTCTCTTGGTAGAGGCCATGGAACCACCACTGAATATCCGCCGATATTACTTAAGTAGTAAATTTGTGTTAAAGACTATGCAATTCGTAAATAGCCCATTAATGGAGGCACTGGAGACACTGGTGAGAAGAACCACCATCGATAGCTACTGGCGAAGAAAAAAATCCATCATTCCTCATGTCTTACAAGGACCTAATTCAACATCAGCCGCTAATATTCTCTCAGGACAAATGCCCTGCTTCGAATACCCATATAAAACAACCTTGACAAGAATCGAAGCAAGGTTGAATATACCATTTACCGAAAGCACGGCTAGGAACATAATCCTCCTGTCTGAAAATCTTGCACAATACAAAGATAGTGTCCACATTTATACCGACGGCTCAAAGATCGGTAGCACGGTAGGATGTGCCTTTGTGGATATGAATGCGCGAATTCAGGCAAGCTATAAACTCCACAGTGAGGCATCGATATTCACTGCTGAAATGGTTGCGATCCTTAAAGGCCTAGAATATGCAAAGAACACCACCTTCAAAACAGTAATCATATTATCCGACTCTAGGAGTGTCCTGGAATCCCTGCAGCACCTGAACAGTAACGCATGGAGATGTCACCTAACACAATATTCTCGAGACGGTCACGGAGTTAGAAGATAGTGGAAAACGAATCATTTTCATGTGGATTAGAGCACACACGGGGATCAAAGGAAATGAGAGAGCGGATCAGCTAGCAAAGCGGGCAACCACAGATGGCACAATATTCCCACACATTAAAGCAACTGATCTCCTTGCGAGTATACGAAACAAAGCCAAACTAATGTGGGATACATCGTGGCAAGATTCTATAAAAATAAAAGGAAGACACTACGGCACCATCCACCCGACCATTCCTAAGGCACAGTGGCACGAAAAAAAATACACATCCAGGAAAATGATAACCACCATTGCAAGACTGAAATTTAATCATGGGCTCTTCCCCAAACACCTGCATCGCATCAACTTAAGGGAAACACCAAGTTGCACCTGCGATGGAGTCAGCGAATGCGAGCCAAACCACCTTCTATTTGCCTGCAAGGAGAAATGGCAGAAGTGCTCCGAACTTATACAAGAACTAGTGGAATTAGGACTACAGTTACCCTTAAATGTAACCCACCTCCTGGCCTTGGAAGACGTTGCTATCTATCACGCCATAACCCAATTTCTTGAAGAAAACCATATCAAGATATAGCGCGACACTGGAACCAATCTTAAACAACTCCCATAATATAAGGATACAAATTGTGGCTATGATCTCGGCAACCCGCCTGAGTCAACTACGGCACTTGTCCTCTAACGTAGCCGACATAAAACAAACAGGTCTCACCAGAACATGTTTATATTTAGCATGTTCAACATTGTAGATTAAATTCTATATGCACATATTGTATATTCTATTTATTGTTCCCTAAAACCTGTATATTCTTTTAAATTGTATGTTGTACATATTGTATATTTTACGTATTTTATGTATGGTGTGCTCCACACATGTCCAATTGTATGTGTCATATATTGTATATACTTTATGCTGCTAATTTTGTATGTCGTATATATCGGATGGTAAGACAGAGCTGGAGAAGGAGCACATTCAATCTGTAAATTCATTTCTTTAATCAACCAAAGATAAATGTAATTTGCTGGCTGTATGGTTTTTTCCAAATGCCAATAAAAAAAAAAAAAAAAAAAAAACAAGTGCAATATTTTGAAACCTTTTCCTACTACCTGTCCAATTTGTCCTGCCCAGTTAAGCTTGTAACGTCCCTTGGCGACAGGAAATTTGTGCGTGTGAATTAACCAGTTTCGGGCCGAGCCCAAACATTCCACGATTCTTTGTCATCGGCTGGGCCAGGTGACTCTTGCCTGCGCTGAAAGGCCGAACGATTTATGGCAGGCCGTAAAGTTTGAAGCTTTACGCATTCAAGGAAATTCAAAGGACAGTATAGGACCTGTGCCAAAGAAGGTTTCCTGGTAGAGTAGAAAGTTGAAACTAGAGAAACGATACTTCCAAGAAAAAGTCAGGTTGTTGAACACCTATGTTGGGAACCAGCGAATCATACAGTGTGTTAAGAACTTTTATAAACCATAAGTTTTATGTTGCATGAGGAATGCCAACGAGAGATCGAGAACGCCCCTCCAAACGTTCCCATTGGCTGGA
>CM061920.1:224418730-224613166 GCA_031002005.1 Vandiemenella viatica | reverse complement strand
GGGGTGTAAGGGTTTGGGAGAGGTTATACTAGCCTTTTCCAACCAAATGTCAACTTCTCCTTCACATGGTCTACCCTGTTTGCACGGACGAGGCTCTGACAACTAAAAGATTCCCGGTATAAGGAGTCACCCACTGCTTGCCAGCGGCCTCCGAAAGGAGGGCGGAAGAGCAGGGAGCAGTTCAGGGCACCCTCTTGCTCTTGGGGTTGTAAACGACCCCTAAAGGCGGATGAATCAGAACTGATCAACGGCATGGGGATGCAGAAGGTAACGGGAAACCACTGCATTACAGACCCAAAGGGTATCCCGAGGACATGTAATCCTCTCAAATTACATATATCATGTTGGCTTCTTCCTGGGTAAAATATCCCGGAGGTAAAATAGTCCCCCAATCGGATCTCCGGGTGGGGACTGCTCAGGGAGGAGTCATCAGAATGGATAGAAACATTCTACGAGTCGGAGAGTGGAATTTTAGAAGTCTGAATGGAACAGGTAGATAAGAAAACCTAAAAATGGAGATGGAACAACTTAAGTTAGATATTGTGGGGATTAGTGAGATTAAATGGAAGGATGCACAGGATTTCAGGTCTGGGGAACACAGGATAATTAGCACACAAGCTGTCAATGGAGTCACTGTTGTAGGAATTGTAATGAACAAGAAAGTAGGGAAACGGGTGAGTTATTATGAACAGTTCAGTGACTGTGTTATTTTGATGAGGTTAGAAACTAAGCCCGTCCCAACCACATTAGTACAAGTGTATACGCCAACGTCACAGGACGATGACGAAGAACAGAAATAATATACGCTGAAGTTAAAGAATTAATCCAATACGTGAAGGGGGAGGAAAATCTAATAATCACGGGTGATTGGAATGCAATAGTGGGAGAAGGAAAAGAGGGGAATACTGTAGGAAGTTTTGGTCTAGCAGAAAGAAATGAGCGAAGAAGCAGGGTGCTAAAATTTTGTGAAAGATATAAGCTAGTAGCGGCAAACACACTGTTCAAGAACCATGCAAGAAGAATATACACATGGAAACGTCCTGGGGATACAGGCAGATATCAGCTCGACTATATCATGGTCAGAGATTCAAGAATCAAGTTCTAGACTGTAAAGCATATCCAGGAGCAGACATAGACTCTGACCATAATCTGATAATAATGGAGTACAGGCTGAAATTTAAGCGAATAAGGAAGCAGTATAAGCAGAACAGACTGGAAGTGAATAAACTTAAAGATTCTAGCACGAGAGAAAAATTTGCAGAAATGGTAGACTTGGGTCTAAGTAGTTACTCTGAAAGGATCTCAACCGAGGACGAATGGAATGCATTATAGACCGAAATAATGGAAGCTGGTAAAGAAACATTAGGCTTCAGGGAACAAGCTGCCCGAAAACCTTGGATTACAGAAGAAATTTTGGAGCTGACAGATCAGAGGTGAAGGTACAAAAATGTGCAGGATGAAGCAGGAAGAGAGAAGTACAGGCAATTTAGAAATCAAATAAATAGGAAATGCAAAATAGCAAAAGTAAAATGGCTACAAGCAAAGTGTGAAGAAGTAGAAAAGGAAATGGTCGTAGGTAAAGTAGATGTTGCCTACAGAAAGATCAAACAGAATTTTGGAGAAATGAAGAAAAGAGGAATGAACATTAAAGCTGCCGATGGGAAACCTCTTTTAAGCTCAGAAGATAGAGATAACCGATGGAAAGAATACATTGAGAAACTGTATCTTGGGGATGACTTGAGCAATAGTGTAATGGAAAAGGAAGGTGATGTCGACATTGATGACTTAGGAGATCCTGTTTTGAGGACAGAATTTAATAAAGCTCTGAATGACTTGAAAACAAATAAGACAGTTGGAATTGATTAAAACCCTGCAGAACTTCTTAAATCCCTAGGAGAGGAAGGAATCGAACGATTATTCAAGCTGATATCAAAAAGTTATGAAACAGGAGAAATTCCAAGTGATTTTAATAAAAATATCATCTTCACACTTCCAAAGAAAGCACAAGCCGACAAATGTGAGAATTATCGCACCATTAGTCTAACAACACATGCTTCAAAATTACTGACCAGAATAATGTACAGAAGGATGGAAAGGGTAGTAGAGAAATAGTAGGTGAAGATCAGTATGGGTTTAGGAAAAATCACGGTACTAGGGAAGCAATTCTGTCTTTAAGATTAATAAGGGCGGATCAAGAAAAACAAATATACTTTTATGGCATTTGTTGATTTAGAAAAAGCTTTTGATAATGTTAGGTGGGACAAGATTTTCAAAATATTAAAGAAGTCAGGTCTAAAGTATCGAGATAGAAGAATACTCTATAAACTATACAAGAATCAAGTGGCTATAATAAAAGTAGAGAATCACGAGTGACATGCATCATTTAAAAAGGGTGTGAGACAAGGTTGTAGTCTATCCCCGTTAATATTCAACTTGTATGTAGAAGAAGCAATGAAGAAAGTCAAAGAAAAATTTCCATGTGGCAAAGTTTTCAGGGAGAAAACATCAGTATGCTACGATTTGCTGATGACATTGTCTTGTTAGCAGAGAGGGCTGAGGATATTGAGAAGTTACTGAATGGCATGAACAAAATACTGAAGGAAGATTTTGGTCTGAATATAAATAAAAGCAAGACAAAAGTGATTAAATGTAGCAGAAATGATACCAATACTAGTAGATTCAATATAAAAATAGGTTCGGATGCAATAGGAGAAGTAAGTGAATTCTGTTATTTGGGAAGTAAAATTACAACCGATGGCCGAAGCAGGAATGATGTCAAAAGCAGAATAGCACAAGCAAAAAGAGCCTTCATGAAAAAGAGAAACCTTTTAGTTTCAAATATTGATCTAGGAATTAGAAAGAACTTTTTAAAACTCTTTGTGTGGACCACAGAACTTTATGGTAGCGAAACATGGACTTTAGGAATGCCAGAAAGAAGGAAAATTTAAGCATTTGAAATGGGGTGCTACAGAAGAATGCTGAAAATTAAGTGGACAGACAAAGTAAGAAATGAACGAGTTTTGGAAATGATGGGTGAGAAAAGAAGTTTGTGGAAGAAGCTTACAGAAAGAAGAGACAGGCTGGTAGGTCATATTTTGAGACATGCTGGATTGGTTAATTTTTTAGTGGAGGGAACAGTCGATGGTGAGAACTGTAGAGGAAGACTGAGATTAGAATATAGGAAACAGATAATTGAGGACGTGGGCTGTAAGGGGTATGTAGAAACGAAGAGGTTAACACAGGATAGGAAAGGATGGAGGATTGCATCAAACCAGTCGAAAAACTGACGACAGCAAAAAAAAAAAAAAAAACAAAAAAAAAACACAAGGACTTAAGAATAAAATAAGTTCTAAAACAATTAACTGAAAGAACTTGGTATTTACTTTCGCTAATTAGATGGACATAGAATTCGTTTGCGTTGAAACACAATGTGTTAAATTGTACTCCTTGGTTTTTACTTGTTTTGATTAGTGCTGTATTTGATGCCACAAGAAGTTTAATTATTGAAAGTAATAATTAATAGGTGTGCAGATTTTGTTGTCAGTGTTAGTAAAATGAGAATAGATTAGAATTATGCTTTTGATGGCAATGTGTCGTTAGGAATGTGTACATAATCCAGTAAAAGCATACTGGTTATGACATAAGATTTTGCATTAAGGAAAGTCACGATTTTTGCAGAACCAATCAATCTTTTATAAATAGTAATATATTAAAATGTTGGTTAATCGATGCTTATTACTTATAGGTCATTTGATAATCGACAGATAATTTTTTACTGGTACTATGTAACACTAATGCATACTGTGACTTGTATCTTAGCTGCAGGTCACTAGCCTTTCAAGAGTTGGTAAAAAATAAGGCAAGTACGTTGACATACAAGCGTCATTCGGATTTTCCATATACGCCGTTAAAGCAATCTTTTTTGCTGAGGGGAAAAAATTGAGCCGAGATGAGAAGTGAAATTGGACGAGGGCTTCCTTCAGCGTGGTGTTGGACGGACAGATCGTTCTGCACGTGTGGGGCTGAGGTACAAGTGGTCTCATTTTCTTTCGATCAGAAAAATCACCGAACGTCAAGGACGGCGCAAGACGAATAGGAGCAGGAAATCGAGAATCGAGCCAGACATTACTCAAGATCTCTTGTGAATTCTCAACATTACGACTCTCCTCGTGAAAATAAATTTAATCTGACAACGTTCACAGAAATAATTTGTCTTGGATTATGTCCTGCCTCCAGTTCCTTGCGAAGGTCCTAATGTAGTACAGGACAGCACTTCTTTTGCTCCGGACAGTTCTCCACAACAGCTTTACTACCGAGGGTCGCGAGTGAGCGGTAAATCTCTGGCCTTGCTTTCGGGAGGACGTGGGTTCTAATCCCCGTCCGGGCATCCAGATTTGGGTTTTTCATTGTTTCCCCAAATCATTGTAGGCGAATGCCGGGATTCTTCCTTCAAAATTCATTGTCGAATTCATTGTCCTTCCTTTTCCCCAGTCCTTTCCCGCCTCTAATGAATCGACGATGACTAGGCATAAAGCCGTAAGGAAAAAAAACAAACAAAGAAAAAAAAACACATCTTTGCTAATGAGACAGGGATATCAGCACTGTATTTATGTGTATCAGTAAATTCGAATTCGTCCATTCATGGCGACGAATTAACAACAGACTAACATGTACTGATTTTCTTTAACATGTACTGAACGCAATTAGCATTATATCGCTCCAATATGTGTGAAAAACTCAGCTTTCTCAGCCGTTCGTTAGCTTTTCACAAAACAGATGTTATCTCCGTACAGCCTCTCTCTACGCTCCGCAGCTACCGGCAAGCAAGTTTCTTTCTTAATCAACTGTTTGCTTTATTCATTATCTGTAAGGAATCCGCGGGATTTGATCCTTCGATCATCTTCTCAGAATAGACGTTGTAACGTACATGCATTACAAAACGAACATGAAGTTTCAAAGTTGTTAGTAATTTGGTTTGTAAGTTTTTTGTTTTAACTAGAAATGTTGTTCGTGTATTGTTGAAATTGGTAAGCTGCATTATCACGCCGTCATAAAATTATTCGTTATGAGCTGTTGATCCCGATCGGGTGTTTATAAAAAAGTAACTTAACTTTTATAAGAGTATGCGTCTAGAGGTTGCACTTCCAAAAAGATGAGCCACGCGAAACACCATTAAAGGTTTCAACCAAGGATTAAAAGGGTGTAGTACTGGACATTGCAGTATCAGCGACTAAAAGTGTGTGACACTAATGATGCTGTAAACCTATCAAAAGTAAGGACAAGTACATTTTAAATCAAATATTGTATAGGAGAAAGCATTATTTAGAATGGCAACGTATTTATCAAATTCTTACCAAAAATGAATGTGGAAACGAATTTCTCAACAGTTATAAAATGGCTGAAACATTGTTATCAATGTATATAAAGATGAATGTATGTATGTATGTTTGTTTGTTCTTCATACAAATCCACAGTTTTCCTCCTATCTCGATGAAACTTTGCACACTTATCCTTTGAAACAAAGAGAAAAATACTGTCTACATTTGCTTGAAAAATTATCTGTATAAATAATACATGTTGTCTCATAATTTCGAAATACTACTGAATGGCGATAGACAGACGCGTTGGATATGCACGTCTGTATACTACGTATCCGTGTATCGCTCAGACAGCTCAGTGGTTAAAGCGCTTGCTTACAAATGTTTAGGTCGTGGTCTCCGGTTCAAATCTCCGTGGAGGCTAAGATTTTTAAAAATTGTTTTTGATCGTAAGAGTCACGCCTGGGCCGTAGGTTATTCGGATTGAATGTTAAACTGGAGATAACACAAAGTTAGGGGTGCAATGCGAGGCAAATCGTAGGTAGCCTTGCAATGCTGTAGGTGTAAACTTTTTTACGTTATAATGATTCCTCAGGGGTTGTTCGCAGTCAGAGAGAGAGAGAGAGAGAGAGAGTGTGTGTGAACCGCAGTAATAATACTATAAATTCGGAAATAAGTCTCTCTATTTTTTTTACGTTTTGACGACCAAATGGCTATATGGATGTTGATGGAATTTGACAAGAAAATCGGTATGAAGGGCACAGGACATTTTTCTCCGGTATGTTTAATAGTTGTAGTCACGAAATTTTGAGACCTTATCGAATGGTGACAGAAATATGTTGGAAACTCATTCTCTTCAAGAGACTGGTTCGACGATAGAATGATATAGTGATAGCTTTCCTGTCATATTATGCCGACTCGGTGTTGTTTGGGTCCAACCCTTCGTTACCAACAACTTTCTATTTAAAATTGTGGCAAAAAATTCTTAATCCACGCGTACGAAGTCGCGGGTACGAGCTAGTTTTATTTATATATTATGCGGCTCCGCTCCCTAAAATATTTTTTTCTGTGTTTCGCAATAAGTTCCTACTTACTTTCCTATATCCTGTATTAAGTTCGTTTTAATTTTTTTTTTTTTTGTTCGTATATTCAGTTTAAAAGATTTCTGCGCTCTAAAATTTCTTTTGTAAGGCACGTTACAGGGATACGAGAGGTACCATGGTTCGAATCCCATTTTCAACGTTGAGATTTTACGGGCATTAAAACTGACCCTCGTGTTTGAAGATTTTTTGAATTATGAAGTGCACTAGGAAGCTGATTCTATGCTAGAGATTTACGTTCCCCAGTACAATCAACCAACAAGTTACTACACTTATTCTACACCTCCTCAGATTAATCTATTAAGCAATGTTTGACGTTTTATACAATTATGGTTCTGGAAGAACCTCCTGAGTTACAAAAATATTTGCAACGATGTAGAAACACGTCTCACACTCAGAGAAACCATGTTTCTTTTTAGATAATCAAGTTAAACATCGTAATTAATAAACGCAGAGTTCATTACTCACTGCTCCACGTTAAATGAAATCTGTCAGTACCTGCGCTGAAATAATTCTGTGAGTAAACTAAACAAATATTATATTCGGAATCCGTGCGGTTTAATATATGACAATTTCTCCGAAACCTCATGACTGCTGTTTGCTATGATAGAACGGGTAAAGCATAATGACCACATTGACCCAAATCTCACCTCCGAGTAAGGAAATCATGCAGCTGAAATATTTAAATCAATATTCTCATACAATTGAGCACTCATTTTACTCATCTGTTTACTTTTATGCTACGACTAATAACTTCTATTCCCTAAATTTAAAGGCTTTCAGGAGAAAGGAATATGCTTTCCTTGTCATGTCACCCGTGTATGCGATGTCTGACAATCGGGCATTATTATATTAACCTACATATTGAATTCACTCGGCCATTAATGTCGTTTGTTAAAATATTAAAACAGAAGTCTTTTAATTTTTAAAGTAATATGGCGGGACGATTATGTCCTAGCGAAACAGAGGAGACCTTTCAGTTTGTTATGAATTAATTAATAAAGCCAACGTCTATAATTAATTATAGTTCAATATAATTTACCCCTCCCCGTAAGTTTACCGCAAGCCTCTTAAGCAGGGGTGGCCAACCCGCATGCGGCCCGACTTGTATATTTTTCCGGCCCGCGAGAATCATCACACTTTTACAAATATATTTATTTTATAAAAGCCAAAGTAGTGAAAACTAATGTATTAAAAAATACGTTATTCGTGCATCCATATTTTCAAAATTTATTTGATTTTTATTTATATATTTTTTATATCATTTTATGTGTTGTATATTTCTTTAAAATGTGCGTTCAGTATAATTATTATTATATGATCTATGTTTACATGTAAGATAATACTAACACAATAATAATAATAACTCATTATTTTCAATTTTTCACTCCAAAAATGTCTATAGTGGTTCTAAATCTAATATGGGATATATAATTCTATATGCGGCCGTGTGGCTATGATGTATTTGCAAAGTGGCCCGCAAGTTCATTTGGGTTGGCCACCCCTGCTTATAAAGGATTTCTGTGGTTCAGATCAAGGGGAAGATATGCCCTCACGCATAACGTTGCTGCTCATTAGTTTGCCTTAGTCATCTAGACTGCATCAGTAGTTGTCCACATAGGAACTGAGGGAGATTATTCTGGCTCTCCCATCGGTAGGACGTTGCGATGTCTGGAGGGTAAACCGAGCATTGGCGATGACTGATGAAACGATGACCCCTGCTACCGGAATGCATTCAGGACCAAGACTGCTTGATGCGATACCGAAGAAGATAGTTTGGCATTATTGTAGCCATGCAGTCGGAAACACGTTACGATGTCGACATTCGCTCACTGGTACTCAGGACGCAGTGTAGACCTCTGCGATCGGTATGCACACTGACGGGCAAGGACTTGAGAGGATGCTGTGGACCCTGCAAGCGATAGACTATTAGTAATCTCTAATCACGCTGCTATCTAAATGCTCTTCGGTGTTCGCTGTCGACTCAAGGAAATGATGCAATATTACCTTGGTATCTGTGGTTCTGGGTGGTTTCGAGAACGAAGGCCAGCATCCAGGGATTTAATGCCCCCTGCCGCTGTCATGCACTACCTCCAAACTGTAATGGGGATCAATGGAAGTAGGATCCTAACGTGAGATTTTATGTGGAAGGTAGTGCTAGACACCACAATCACTTCTCCTGTGATTTTGCGTAGCATTCGGTCTGCCTGGTTGTGGCATCGCTTTCTTAGGAAGGGGTTCTTTTTTTTTTTTTTTTTTTTTTACTGCTTTACACCTCTTCGACGTCGCGGTCACTAGAGGAAAAAAGACTGGCGACAAGGAACGGGAAGGAATTCGCCAATAGCTTTTTTGAAGGAAGTATGCGGTATTACCAGGGAAACCATGGAAAACTCAAATCTGGATGTCCGGACGGGGATTCGAACCAGCGTCATGCGAGGCTAGAGCTTTACCGGTTTCTTAGGAGGGTGATGTGACCGTGCTATTGGTATCATCACAGCATCGGGAGGCGCACCCAGCTAAACAGTGGATGTGGTGGCACTTGCCACCGGTTTGCACTTGTTTATTGATCTTTGAATGAATTCCATTAAGGGCTCGTTACTACATGCGATTTAACATTTTACTGACGTAGCACAACATTACCAAAGAGCCTTGGCTAAAACATGGAGGAAGGAAGAGACTGGAGGAGAAATAACGCTAAATCTGTGAAGCCGCTTGTTAACACTCGGCTCCTACTGCGCATGCGTGGCGTGATAACAGATACCCCAAACAATGCACGGTTTTACTGTGTTTATTGCTATGAATATTTAATTTTCTAATATTCCAAAGTTTTTTATAATGCCAGCTTGTGTTGCGCACAGTTGCACAAACATATAAGATAGGAAACAGCCTGGAATAACGTTTCATAAGTAGTCCGTGCCACCTCGCGTATCGCGATGTAAGCTACTCCCATTAAAACTTCTGACTTTTGCAGACAGGATATTTCAAGAATTATGCGAAATATCGAAATTTTTATTCTTTACTTTCGATTTGTGTCGTCGTGTTACATAAGAATCTATCACCGAATGTGATTTTGGGGAAATTTTACTTCGGAATTTCAACCCAAAACACCTCACTTTTGAGACTGTTTGTCTCGAGAACTAATTTGCCTATTCCCCCAATTTCTAGGGTTATCCAATATGGCGACGTTTCCTCCCCACTTCTCCCTACCAGACTTCACCCCAGTGTGAGGTGAAGGTCCCTTGCGTTGCGTCCACTCTCTTCCTTCCTCCATGGGCTACAAACGTTCACCATGTTACTTATTACAGACCGGGGACTTGAGGGTATTCCACCCGGTTGTGGTAGCGTCACTTCCACATAGTTCCCCGTAGCCAACACCTTTCTCGGAATCTCCGCTGGAGAGTCTGTTCCTATTATAAAGGCAGGCAGTTCTTCCGTTGGCCTAATTCTGCGGCAGGGGTGGAGCGAAAATGCACCGAAATAGCTGTATTAATAGTGAGAACTCCGTTATCACCAAAGCCCCTCCAGTTCGTTGAACCAACGCAGTACAACAATGCTCAACATAATCTCACGGAGGAAGGCTAATTTACGAATTATTTCGTAGTGAAAAGAAAACTGAGCAAATTTTGGTAGAGATATTTCAATAAACGCTTGTTTAAGTTATCTGAGTATATTAAGTGGTAGCGTAAATATACCCTGACTGATTGGAGAAACTCATAAACGATAACAATCTAAGAAATAAATGGGATGGATAACTCCCAACAGAAAGTTGCAGATGGTTAACCGTCTTATAATGTAACTGCTATAATAGCTTTGCAGTTAGAGGACATTTATTAGCATAGACACTGAATGTAAAAAATCAAGTTCGAGAAGAGCTATTGGAAAAATAAGGCCCTAGTACCAGTCTAGATCTTTTAAACAGTACTGTAATTTCCGGAAATCAGTTACAATGAAAATTTGATAAGATAAAAATGAATTTAAATTTCACACAAATTTCCACATTAATAATTGAATTTTCGTTTCCCGGATTTAATCTGGATTTTTTCCATAATTCCGAAGTGCTTATCCCCAATTTTAGAAATTCTAATAATATATAAATTAGTGCTATTTTTCTTCTCAGACATACCGCAAGTTGGTACTGCAATTAAAAGAAATTGCCTAAAATCTTTTCCCTATGTAAACATAACTACCAAAATTAAATAGGAATGAAATCAGCATTTTTTATTACAAGTTTTTTTTTGTATTCTTAATTGCACAGGCCTGCATTATTTCGGTTGTGTATCATGTTTTTCATGTTCAGGTGGTGAATTCATATGTATTTTTATGTGCTGAATCCACAAATGACACTAGTTTTCCCCATCACGTCACATTTTTTTACAAATCGCAATCTGTCAAGAGTGTCATATATCAAAATAATTCAAAAACATAAGACGTACTGCCAGATTTAAAGACATATTAAATGCTGCCATCTGTAAGATAGAAAAAGTCAATTTACAATTTATTATCCACGAAAATTAAATAATGACAGTCAGAAGTGGCTCATCAGTGGCCATCTTAAAGTAATATCGATGATCCTTGGACAGCAAGGCAGGTAAATAAAGTTTCCATGTTTTTTATTTGAGTGGGATAGCAGAGACAATCTGAATCATTGGAAAAAAAGAATGGCCACAACGACTCTCATTGGAACCTGGAGTAAAAAATGTTCACCAAAAAACTCTTATCGAGTCGACGAAAGTTTTCCTTCCACTCTTACACATCAAATTAGGCTTGTAGGCTTGGTGAAGCAATATGTGAAAGCCTTACTAAAAGATGGTAAATGTTTCCAGTACTTTGTTTTAGCAAATATCCAGCCTTGTCAGCCGCAAAACTGAAAGAGGGTATCTTTACGGGTCCAGACATTTGAAAATTTTGTAAAGACGGAAATTTTGAAAAAGAAATGGAATTTGCTGAAAAAGAAGTCTCCCTTTAAACATGTTATAATCAAGTACCTGGGCAACAAGAAGGTTCCTAATTTCAAGTCTGTCGTTGAGACAATTCCGCAGTTACCAAAATTTATGCTGTTCCACAAGTTTGAAGGTTCATTTCCTACATGCACATATACACTACTTTCCTGAAAATCTGGGTGCGGTTATTGAAAATGGGTGAGAGTTTTCATTAGGACATGAAATACATAGAAAAGCGTTACCAAGGCAGATGGAATACAACAATGAAGGGGTACTTAAGCTGGATGTTGCATTGACATGGTATAAGAAGAGCATATACACGGAAAAGCCTGATACAAAGCGTGGCTGGTCCCAAGAGAAGTCGCCACGATGACTAAGATGGCGAGTGTTCTATTTTCTAATTTCTGTTATATATTCTATTTCTATATTGTATTAAATTACATTGTTTATTATAAGCCAAAAAATAATACGCTTGATAGGAAACAAACCAATTTCAGTTTTTTCATTCAGTCTCATATTCGTGATATTTTTCGTCATATACCAATCCTGGCTCAATGCGAATTGCAAAAAAATTCTGATGTGATGAAACTGAACTACCATCATTTTCGGGTTTAGCGCACCAAGTTACATGGGAATCAATCAACAAAAGTTAAAAAGCAGAACCATCGCAGGCTAGTATTATTAGTGTTACTGTTTCCACATTTCCTGTCAGGCAATTGAATAACAGACACCATGCCGAAAAGACTCACAGTACACCGAAGTTCCAAAAGTTATATACCTCCTAATATTGCGTTAAACCTCGTTTTGCCCGGTGAAGTGCTGCAACCCGATGTGGCATTGATTGAAGGAATACTCAAGCAGACTTCCTCTATAGCAGTGCATAATTGCGACAGTGTTTCCGGTGCAAGACATTGTTAACGAACAGTCGTTTCTGTCATGTCCCAGATGTGTTCTGTTGGATTCTTGTCTGGTGATCTAGCTGGTTGTAATTCGCTGGAATTATGCGGAATGTTCCTCAAACCAATGAACGATTTTGGCCATCGTTCTTTGAGAACATAAAAGCAGCAAACGGCCTCCAAACAGCTGAATATAAACATTTCCAGTCAATAGTTGGTTCAGTTTGGCCAGAGGTTCTACACCACACCATATAAACACAGTCCATACCAAGGATGTAGCCAACACCAGCTTGCGTAGTGACTTTCTGACAACGTCATCTGCTCTACACTTGGAACCCTACAATCAGCTCTTAATACCTACTGAAATTATGAATTACCTGACCATGAAAACCTTTATCAGTTATCTAGGACCAACTGAAATGTTCAAGTCTCCATTGGACGCAATGCTGCTGAAAGCGTTTTGTCATCAGAAGCATTCTCGTCCGTCTTCTGCTGTCATATCCCATCAACGCCAAATTTGCTACACGTCTTTCCCACGGCCCACATTGAGTGTAGCTGTTCTTTGACGCAGTGTTACCTGTCTGCAAATGCTGACATGTCAACTAGACGTCTTTTTTGGTTATGGATTTGCGACTCGTCGACGTCGAGGTCATTAGAGGCGGGATGGGGACTAAGAACGGAAAGTAATTCGGCTATGGCCTTTTTTGAAGGAAGTGATTTGTGGAAACGATAGAAAATCCAAATCTGGATGCTCGAACGGGGATTCAATCCCGCGTCCTGTTGAATACGCCACGTCTCAGTCATCACGTAGACGTGTTCTGCCACTGCGGGGGTAATGCCGGATTTAACATATTCATGGCACACTCTTCGCACTGTATGTTGGATTCACGATCATATTCCGGAAGGGAATGCCACATCAATCTAGCGCTAACCGCCATTCCGCGTACAAGGTTTGTTAATTCATGTAATCACTTGAGAAAACCTTTCAGACGACTCACGAGAGTACAAATGAAAGCCCTGACACTGCACAGCGCATTTATACGTTTCTTCCTCAGTGCTACCACCATCTGGATATTTACATTTTCCTATCCCATTACTTTTGGCACTACAGTTTACATTGAAGGGACCGCTACTGAAAGTGTTAGATTTAAAACTATAAATGACACTGAATTGCAGTATTTTTGTAGTACGACACATGCTGAAACTTAAAACGGTCTTTTTTCAAAAAGCTCACGTCAGCTTCTTTCAATTAAATATCAGAATGTGAGTGGATGCACATTTAGTTAGCGTCCTGACTGTTTTTGTTCCGACAGCTTCGGTATTATCATCAGTCGAAAACATTGTAGAATGAACGAACCGTGCCGCACCAGATGGCGCTCTCAACACGTGTCGCACTTCCGGCTGCTCGCTCCAATTTAAATTTCAAAAGCGAATACAAAGATTTGTTTTGCATGAATAAACAGGGCCGCTGGCGTCCTGATAGTGGCATATCACAAAAACGTCACAGCGAAACTCTCCCATGCGCATGAATTAACCAGAAACCTTCTCGTTGCACAGGGTGAGTGGAAGATATGTGTTCCATCACAACAGACGTATTTATGATGGCTCCAAACCCAAGACAAACTGTTGAATTTTTACAACGAATGAGCTGTCGTCCCCAATATGTGAATGGACAGATTGTTTTCGTTTCACAGAAAAGTAAATTCAGAAATTGATGGTAAAAAAAAAACTGTATTGCATTGTTTCTCTACTCACGGGACACGAACGAGAAAAAGTTAAATCGCCTCTCTGGCTGTGAGAAGAATTATGTAACGTATGTTTACTCTAAAAAATAAGACATGTTTTCATTTTGTTATTTGTTTTACGATAATACTAAAAAGAGATATGAAAGATGGAAAATTTTAACGGGAACACGAAAGTGAAAATTACTAAATGAATAACTTCAGAAGTTTATTAAAAATGTTGGTCAGATTAAGACAAGAAGATTTATTAACTAAAATCTACTTACAATATGTTCTTTCATATGGCCTTCAAGACATCCGTTTATTAGGAATCTCAGTTCAAGTATGATGAAAAATTGCCTTTTGATGTAAGCTTTCATTGCAAATATTTAAAAAAAACGCCATTTGTAATAAAGGATTAAAAGTAACCTTTCGGAAATAAGGCACCTTGATTCCTGAAGCTGTAATTTTTAGGATCTACTAAAGTGGTCACCTGTAAGAAACCACGGTATTAGAAAATAAGTTACAAACTTCACTTTGACAAATGATGATTTATCTTCAAATATATGATAAGAAAATTGTGTGATGAATTTATAACGAAACATGACGATTGCAAAACTAAAATGCCAAAATTAATTTATCACTATCTAATTATTGACTTATGGAGATGTAAATTGATCAAAATAAATATTAATAACGAGGTGCATAGTATAGTAAACTGCTGTTTCTTTTTGTAATTTAACACATTTTAAAGTCCAGTAGACGTCAGTTACACTCGTAATTTAGTTTTGTTGATTATCGGTTGACTTCAGGTTGTTAAACAAAAAATGAAGTTGGCTCAGGTTCCTCGCGTTTACATCACGCGCATTTGGATCGACGATTGTCGTCTCTAGTTTAGATTCGACACCTCAGAACCTCCATTAAAAAAAGCAAAAAAAAAAAAAAAAAAAAAAAAAAAAAAAAAAAAAAAAAAAAAAAAAAAAAAATAAAACCGTTCACTACCGTGTCTTGAAATCGAAAAACACTGATGAATGAGAAACACACTCACACACACACATACACATACATACAAAAAGGAAATGCCCTGAAGTAAACCACATTGTATTAAAATATTTACTGAGACACCTTATTTTTTCTCAACTGGTAATTTTATCCTCCAGAGTAAATAGACTCGTAAAGATATATACGTAATGATGACACCTAAGCGCTAGCGTGCAGTTATCGTAGTGATTTTAGCCAATCCTGTTCTGATAATCTAATTCCGATAAGATAACTGGGTGCTGTGGGCCATTGCCTTAATTGCAATATAATCACTTTGTACTGAATTGTCCCTTATTGGTTGATAAAATGAGGTTTTGAATTAATAAAGAATAATTTCTAAATAGTTGGGTGGCAACTGAATTTTTACGAAGTGGATTAAATGAATTTGTATTATTAATTTAATATTTAATATACGGTAACATACTTTATAAGAAATATATGGGAAGCAATATTATACTAGAATTAAAATCCATAATTTGTAATGAGATATGGATATGTTTATTTGCAGTTCAGTGAAACCAATAAATGAACTTTATCGAAGCATGTAAAAGTAAATACAGAACATAATATAAAAACGTTATCGGAGTTAATATTTTTTTTAAATAATTATTTTAGCAATTTACAATGATTGGGCTCAGTGGAGGGCAAGTAGTTTCTCAGTGTGCTTGATGAAGCACGTAAAGGCGTGACTGGGGCTGGATTCTGACGAGCTGCGGGAGATTATCCTACACTAATGCTTGCAACGTGTGGCGTCCTGGAACAACGGACGTCTACCATTGCGTGAAGATTTGTACTGCGACAGGTGATGCCGCGCGTGTCGTAGTGATGCTTAGCCGGCTAACAGCAGCCCATCCACCCACATGAGATGGCGTGATGAGTTAAAGAATGGCATAAGAGTACCCAGCAAAACAGCAAGCGACAGGTAGCAAGTTGCAAGCCGCAAAGGTAGCGGACAGTGTCACCCACAAGTAGTCCGTCGCAAACAGCAAATGAGCGGAAAATAGCGAACTGGTAACGTTGTCTTCAAATCATACATCGCAACTCGGCAACATACGTCATGGCCGGTACTAGCCACGGGAAGAAGTCAAGATGCCGGTGTGGTATCTATAAGCCACGAACAGTGATCAAATATCCACCATTGTCTCCGTCGAGGAAAATCCGGTTCCTCCACCAGCCAGCGTATCGGTACCAGTTTATCCAATCGGTGCATCCTGAAAACTATCTCGACGTGAGAGCAAAATCGTTCAGCAATGGAGTATATTCCTGCAGCAGACTTCTCTTTTTCGCTAAATCCTTTCACTTTGCATTCACTCGTGGAACGTGTACACTTTATTGGTTGGTCTCCCACTCAACCGGCCAAGTATCAACGTAAATTTCTCAAATTACCTGTTCTTCACTGGGAATTTATCGTCTGCCGCTCATGTTGTGTTCCGATCTTCCATGCCGATTTTCATCCACTGAGTGGTATACTGTCTCCTTCTGTGGTGGTCGCTTTACCCTTGGAGTCGTAAGTTGTTGACTCCGACTGCCACTGCTTTCGCTTATCTAGCATTCTTCTCTAAGAGTCCCCAAAACTCAGACATTATTTAATTAATTAATCATTTGTCCGTTTAATTGTCCTTGTCTATATCACTCGCCTGACAGTACAGTATATGAGCTAATTCAATTGACCAAAGGATATAGTGTAGTTCAGTATAGTGACAGTTAAATAAATACATAAAAAATGACGCCGGAAATAGTGTATGGAAGCAAACAATTGTAAAACAAAGGAATTCTGTATTTAAACCATAATTTAGCAATGTAAAATGTTATAGCAAAAGTAATTATACAGGGTTATTATAAATGACTGAGTCGATTTTACAAATTTACTGTAGCTGTATTATTTTGCATATTGAAAAAAACTTTATATTCGTATAAAAAAACTTAAAACGTTTGAAATTTCAGCCACTAGAGTGCAAGAGATTGAGAAACCGATGTTTCGGTCGTGGTGGGGATGAAGTTCAGCAATTATTATCCTTGCTTCCACGCTGCCCCGACCTACCCCCTCCGATTTTTATGTGGAGGTTCTATGAAAGATTCGGTGTTCATGCCTACTCTGCAAACAAATCTACTATAGCTGCAAGATGTCATCAACAGTGCTTTTGAACAGATTGATGGGTACATGTGTAATTAGCAAATTACAGACTCATTACTGAAGTGAACTACACTTAATGGTTTCTTGAGGTTTATTACAATGTACACAAAACAACTGGTAAACAATAAACAAATGTGGTTACAGTTATCGGATGACCGTCGAGAAATTTAGCCTGGTCCTGATCCGGGGTAGAGAGAGAGACGGCTTCTACTTCTCGCGAACTTCCGGTGGTCTTCTGTAGTTGACGCTGGTTCCGCGGTTAGGCCGGAACTGTCGGTGGAGCTGCCGGCTACGCTTATATAGGCGGCCTGGCGCAGGAATACAGTTGTGTGGTAGTACGGCGACCTCTGTAAGAAAAGGTCCCACTTAGCCTCTAGATGATTCTATTTATTTTCCAGGTTTGTTTTGATGCCTCTGCGCCTGTTTGGAGTCGTATATGTGTCCCGGCGTGCAGGCGCGTTGTGTGTGAGGTCTGCCTGGCATAGGCCTTTACTGGCAGACTGAACAATTACATTTTTTTTTTATGCAAAATCTTGTGCTGCCAGACGGGAAGATTCAGGCTCGCCCCGCGTGTTCCTGTGTAGCCTCCCGTAACTAATTTCGACAGTGGTCAAGAGGAGCTTCACAAAATAGATAAGACGTGGCCGTTCATTCAGTGTCGTCGACGCTCAAAGCACAAAAGGGAGAGGTAGGCAGGACGGTCTTTGTCCTGTGTGCGATCAGTGACTTTAGAAAGCTTGGAGGGAGGGACAGGCGACAAGTTTTGGCGCGTGTAGCAAAGATTGGTGAAAATGGCCCGGGCGGAAATTTAACGTCAGCCAATGAGACTTTTTTTTTTCTGACGGGAACTGGAGAGAAGTCGACGAGGCAGTCCGGCGAGGGCGTTGAAAGCCGCAGGTTGGATCTCTGACTGTGCACGGATCTACACAATGGCGCCGTAAACCACTGATCAAGTAATGAGAGAATACCTGTGGCTATAGTGTTGGCCACAACTCAAGAGCCGACACGTACAGTGCGTCGCCGTAACAACGTATAAGGTTGAAAGTAAGAGTGTTTTGTTAGTTTTCCCGACGCATACAGTGCGTATATATTTCCAGGTAGCACATTAACAGTGCAACGACCTGACCAGTCTACAGTGTGAGGTGGCATTGTGAACCAGTAGTTACATTGATCGCCACGCAATCAGTGGTGAAGTAAACAGCACGTCCAACGCTGATGTTTCCATTGCATTACTTCATTTCGATCGAACTGGACACGCTCTGTTAGGTCACTGCACAGACAAGAAATATTCTCTGCGGTTCTACCCTTTTTTCTCATGATAGAAAATCTGCGCTTTGCTGAGTGGCGCCCGACTTTTGTTTATTTGATAATTTATGTATTTCTTTTTATTTGAGTTAAAAAGATTCTGTGTTTTTATTTTGGTTCATGATTTTTCATATGACAAAGATCAATAAATGTCAAAGTGTGAAATCTGAAAATTATATTTTTCGATGTAAAAATTGAAGTTATCATATCACAGAATAATTAAACAGGAGATGACGAAGAAATAGAAAAAATATACGCCGAAATCGAAGAATTAATCCAATACGTGAAGAGGGAAGAAAATCTAATAATCATGGATAGTTGGAATGCGATATTGGCAGATGGAAAAGAGGGGAATACTGTAGGAAATTTTGGTATAGCAGAAAGAAATGAGCGAGGAAACAGGTTGTTAGAATTTTGTGAAAGATATACTCCAGTCGTGGTAAACACACTGTTTAACAACCATGCAAGAAGGATATAAACCTGGAAACGTCCAGGGGATACAGGCAGATATCTACTAGATTATATCATGGTCAAACACTCAGGAATCAACTTCTAGACTGTAAAGAACACCCAGGAGCAGACATAGACTCTGACCATAATTTGATAGTAATGAAGTGCAGGCTGAAATTCAAGCGAATAAGGAGGCAATATAAACAAAACAGACTGGAAGTGAATAAAATGAAACAATCTGAAACTAGTGAAAAATTTACAGAAATGGTAGACTTAGATCTAAGAAGTAACTGAAAGGAAATCAACCGAGAACTTAGGCTTTATGGAACAAGCTGCCCGACAACCTTGGATCACAGAAGAAGTTTTGGACCTGATGGATGCGAGGAGATGTCACATAAATACTGAGGATGAAGCAGGAAGAGAGCAATACAGACAATTTAGAATTCAAATAAATAGGAAATGCAAAAAATCCATAAAAAAAGGCTACAAGAAAGTGCGAAGAAGTAGAATAGTAAATTGTCATAGGTTAAGTAGATGTGCTTTACTGAGGTGGGTGGTGATGTGATGCGGCATTTCAAAAAAGCGCTCTGATCAAACTGAAAATTAAGTGGACAGATAAAGTACGAAATGAATGAGTTTTGGACATGATAGGTGATGAAAGAGGTTTGAGGAAGAAGCTTACAGAATGAAGAGACAGGCTGGTAGGACATATTTTGAGACATGCTGGATCGGTTAATTTGTTAGTGGAGGGAAGAATCGAAGTTAAGAACTGAAGACGAAGACAGAGATTAGAATATATGAATCAGATAAATGAAGTATATAGAGATGAAGAGGTTCGCAGAAGATAGGAAGGGATGGAGAATTGCGTCAAACAAGTCAAAAGACTGATCCCAGCAAAAAAAAAAAAAAAAAAAAAAAAAAAAAAAAAAAAAAAAAAAAAAAAAAAAAAAATCCTTAATGAATCCCCAGTATTAAATTTGTTTTCGTTTTTTTATTATCTACTAGCTGGTGCCCATAACTTCTTTCGTGTTTGTAAAGAATTTGGATTGACACCTACCGACATATAACCACCATAGTGCACGATGGGAGACTCGATGCTATTACCACACACAAACGCCAGCCATCTGCGCTATGTAGTTCAGGCAGCAAAGTAAAATATACGGACACAAATGTCTTTGGTCGAAATACGAAAATATCCCTGAACCACCAATTTCAACCACCATATCTCCCTCACTCCCACAGTTACAGAAATTCGGCCAACGTTGTGATCGACGGGTGACTCTGCTAATACCACACACAAACAACAGTCATCTGCGATAGATAGTTTTCGCTGATAAGTGATACACCATGACACATACGTTTTAGGTAGAAATATGAAAGAGCCGCAGATCGACCACTTTCAACCAC
The DNA here is from genome assembly GCA_031002005.1 of Vandiemenella viatica. NCBI lineage: Eukaryota > Metazoa > Arthropoda > Insecta > Orthoptera > Morabidae > Vandiemenella > Vandiemenella viatica. The sequence continues at coordinate 224,592,854 of CM061920.1, read as the reverse complement.
CATATCTCCCACACTTCCCATAGCTACCGACATCTTACCACCATAGTACACGATAGGAGACACGATACCAGTATCACACACAAACACCATGCTATGTAGTTGTGGCAGCAGAGTGATATATACGGAGACACATGTCTGGTCGAAATACGAAAAATACCCTGCATCGACCAATTTTAACCATCATATATCCCACATCTCCACAGCTATCGGCATTTGGCCAACGTTGTGCATGACAGGAAACTCCATGCTACTTTCACACACAAACACCAGTGATCTGTGCTAGGTAGTGGTGGCTGAAAAGTGAAATACATGAGAACACACGTCTAATTTTATATATACAAGATTTCAGAGTCTTCTTTTGGAGTGTTCGTCTCAAGCCAAAGAACATCCAATGCTAACAACGCTAGTTGTAACACGGATGTGTAGACATCCAAAGAAAATTTGAGCCAACCAAGTATGATTTAAAAACTTTTAATGTATCAACTACAACAACAACAAAAAAGTTTTTCTTTATGACTGTAAAGTTTTGTGAAAATATGTCAAACAATACAGCTACAATAAATTTGTCACATCGCTTCAATCATGTATAATAATCCTGTATACATATCTAAGTGATGAAAAATGCTGTAGCTGTTGCTGAAAATGACCTGTCATCCAATTCGTAAGCTCACATAATTGTAATTACTACACAGATCAACGATAAAATTAATCCAAAAACTATATATATAAATTCAATGCAGATATTTCTTTGTTTTTTCTTATTTAAAAATGCAATAAAAACGACTGCGAGTTTTATAATAGTCCGTTAATTCATCACTGCAAGTAACCATACAGAATAAAGTCATTATTAATAATAATTATCATATGACACTGGAATTGGAATTTAAGAATCACTATCATAGTGACCAGACAGATGTTTTTAAGTCAGCGTAGATTTGCCGCGATGTCGCGTGTATGACAGTCTTGTTGTCAACGACCTTCTAAGACAACATGGAGTCGAGATATGTAGCAGGTGCTCCGACAGGTTGGGCTGTTTGCCAGTTCTCTAACAAGGAATGGGGGACCGGAGACAGCCCACTCCGCGGGAAACAACCCTCCGTGGCGAAGAAGTGGTAATTTCACGCGGACTGCTCTACAGTGAGCTGAATTGCTTCCATCAGGGAACAGCTCCCATTCCGTCACGCTGCGCCGTCCATCTCCGTCAGCGCTTCCTCCACCGCTGATCCGGAAACGCGATGCTATTATTCTGCAGTGGAAACCTGCTGTTTGCGTCATCACATGCAGTCTGATGCTGACACGGTGGCTGTATGTCGATTTATATACATGGTAGAATTGGCCACAATGGTTTCTCTTTTTGAGGGAACACAGTTAACATTCCCATTTGAGGCAATAGTTAGCGAAGTCCTTTTACATTTAATATGCTTTTGGCCTTACGCGTCGCCGATATCGAGGTCATTAGAGGCGGGAAATGACTGGGGGCAAGGGACGACGACGAATGCGTCTATAGCCTATTGAAGAACCATCCCGGCTTAAGCTGCAGTGATTTCGGGAAACTATGGGAAATCTAAATCTGGATGTTCGGACGGGTATTCCAACCCATGTCCTCCGGAATGCGAGGCGAGAGCTTTACCACTCACCCACAAAGCCCGGTCAGTGAAGTGTTCGGGAACATATGTGGCACATGAGATATTCCAGATACCCACGCCGCTTATTTGGAAACTCGTGAGATTGCGTTATATTAAAACTAGTAATTTATCAGGTGTAATTATGATTAATTACTATTTTATCTTTAACTAACTCAGCTTAGCATCATAATTAATAAATTAAAACAAATTATAGGTAAAATTCAGTTTTTCAATTTTAAAAAGTTGGTATTACACGCCCATGTATACAAACGTTACGTAAGATATGAATTCAAGAATTTCGGCAACATCTAAAAAATCATTTTTAAAATAATTCGCAATGAGAATCGCTCATCCGACTGATCGGAGATTTAGTTGTAATAACAGTTATTTTCCAACGGGTATTAAAATCTAAAAGTGGCCTTTATAAAGGACAAAACTTAATATTTTAACGGCGACATCAGTATATGCATAGCCAGGAAGAGAATAACATCATCAAAGCATACTCATTCATTCAGTATTACGACCAGTTGGCTGTTTTAAGGTAGCAATTGCAATCAAGCAGTGTCCCATTGGTAATTCCCACATTTATTAGAAACTATAGAGCAATAAGTAGGAATCAACCAAAAATCACTCTTATTTTCCTTGTTCAGTTTGTTTGGAAACATAAATCTTCAAGGAAACAAAATGTATCTGCAATCCAAGTGAGATCATCCCGATGGCTCAGTTGATTTCGGCACCATGGTGTTATCCGGCACTGACACGACGGTTATCTGGTTAGAACTGTGATAATGGAATAATTTTTTACTATTAGGACTTGGTCGGTAGGATAGAAAAGGTGGTGGCGCATAAAAGGCCTCGGTTAGATCCCAAAATTTTCCGCAGTTTATGGAGTGAGGGCATATGGCGATTCGTCCAGCGGATACGGACTTAAAGCCAGGCGACCGCTGGTGTTTTTCGCAAGGCCAGCACTGGCTTCACTCTCTGCCTTATTTCATGAATTTTCCACAGTACTCTGCACTGAACACCATATTACAGTCATCAACAATTACGAACACTGCCACACTGGGGAAGGCAACCGGAATCTTCCCCAGTAAACACCACTCATGGTAATCGCCTACGCCCGGACATGTGCCAGGCATTCATAGGAGAAGAGGAGTTCTAGTAAAATTAATTCTGCCTTAAATCACTTTTCGCAAAATTTTGACAACAGTTTGAGGACTTTAAGGATGAATCACTCCAATCTTCAGTCAACAAATATTGGTTGTTCTATTCTCAAGAAAACTTTGTGTTTTTTTCCGCATTTCTGAATACAGCACGCAACGTTCTACTACAGAAGAAGCATGCTATACGTAGATGATGATTGAGATCTAACAGTCGTACCATCCTGCAGCGTATTGGTGAAGAATTCTTTTTTTTTCTATACAACTGCGAAGTTTCCTTCCCTACTTGACATCACAATAGGATAGTGATATGGCAAGTAATGTATGAACGGGGATGTCGGTAAAGAGAAGTTAATACATAGGTTCATGAGAATAAGACCCACAATCCGAGGGTTGGTGGATCCTCCCGAAGGAGGCATACTCAACCATTGTGTCAGAGGTAGTACGATAATTTCCTTTCTTCTGGGACATATTGTTTAACGTGGAATCCGTACCACGGAAAGTCTTGGTGCCGCTCATATGATCAAACACGACTTTTAAAAACTTCTGGCCTTACCGGGATTTTAAACCGATCCCGGACCACAAACTTTTGCAAGCAAGGGCAAAAACCTTTTTGCTTTCAAACTATTTCAAACACTTGTAATTTCACTTACCACTATTTTAAATCATATTGAAAATCTTACATATTGGTATGACAATCTTACACAATCCGCTCAATCTCTTTATTTAAATTAATTAAAGAAACGGTGATCAGAGGACACAAGGTTATGGTAGCGTTGAAATATCTTAAAGTCCATTTTACATATTTCAGTAAAGACGTTCGAGAAAAAGCTATTTTGTGGCGTTTCAAGAAATGTGGAACCATTATTGGGCGATTTGCTTCTGTCTTAAAGCGGCAATTATTTTTTTGTGTGCGTATTATTAGACTTTATTCAATTACTAGTAGTTCTGTAACAATACTCCACGATATATGTGGGATACGTCGACGTTGCCCTTTCACAGTTAGGTTAAGGGCGAGGTACATAACGAGCTCTGTGGTTCATTTTACTTACTTATTCAATATCCAAGTCACGTTCCACCACAGTGAAGAGCAATTTCTTATTCATGTTTGTTCAACTTCATTCGTAGTATTAGACGGTACGTGCGAAATAAATCAATTTTCTCTCGCTATTCAAAATGCTCTGAAACAACTGACAAACTTCTACTTAAAGGTCAGTAGACGGTGTCACTTCACTGATGCTAAATTCCAACTCATGAAAGGTGAACAATATTCAATTTATTTCACCTTTCTGCAGATATGTAATTAATCAGAAACAATTTTTATGTTCCGATTGAACCAGGTATAATCAAGGGTTGTCCTTAAACTACACACATTGTCCTTTCTTGAGATTGGAACTGTATATGTTCTTCTGGAACACAAAAAACAGAACCTTCCATAAATTCTTGTTCATATTTTTACACGAAAACTGCAAACTTGTGTATTACCCAAACACAACTCTATTTTCACCTTCCTTAAAATACATAGACACATACAAACTTGAACATTGATCCTCTGCGCTGTTCACTACGATTTCAGTCTTATTCATTCCATCATTAACAAAAAATCAAAAGAATAACACTCTCTGTTATCTTATTATTTGTTATTCCTATTCACTATTCCATGACTATAAGCTATTGCAGCTTTTATACCCATCGTTAAAATTAATAATTCCACATTCCATATCCAAAAGCTTAACTTTTCTTCTTCGCCAGCTTTTCCCCACATTTGGGATCGGCTGCCTTTGGCGAGGTTTACTCATCATTGGCATGGTCAAAGTTGGAGCAATGGTTTTACCGCCGCGTGCCCTTGCTGACGCCAAGCACTTTGTACATACCTACCACCATGTCGCATAACATATTAATGGGAGAAATGTAGAGTTTCCATATGTTTCTGTGTCTGATAAGTATATTTTTTGTTTGTGAAATGTGCAGTTCATTAAGCGGATATTGGGTACCGTCCCCCCATTCACCTTGATAGTTGCGGAAAACCGCATAGCTTAAAACGCATAACCGCAAAAAGCTGCGGTACTACCTGTGAATCCGCAAGCACGTATTGTATTCTAGGGCATTACAAACTAGAGAAACCGGAAAACGCGCCAGGTTTTCTTCTACCGCATCCTGTCGGCGGATTGAAAATTTCCGCAACCGGTCGGCGACGCGGTTTGGAGGGGGAAACACAAAGAAAGCATGGTGTAGCGACACATCGGCAACTCAGTCTCACTCCAGGACGCGGATTCTCGCATGTGAAAGATGTCGTCTGAAGAGATAATTCCGCTTACCTGAGGGTAATAATCAACCATTTCATGCACATATTGCCATTTTGAAGTAAGTATCTTCTTTCGTGATGAAGGACGTAGGACCTCAATCTGATGATCGATTGATGACATTGATAAAATGAATCATTGTACTTTCTAATGTCTCCATAAAAAGTAGGAAACTTATCTGGGCTACGGTTGTATGGGTACACAGAATATCTACGTTTACGACGCATCTGCAACTAGCCTTCACTTTCAGCAGCACAAACAACTGCGACATTTATGAAGTGAGTCAGATCCATTCTCTGAGCAAACTGAAATGACACTAAACGAAGAACACGTTGGGAACCTCATCGAGCATGCGGTTTCCCCACCTATATGTCATCTAGCTCCAAATGCGGTTTTTTCCTTTGCGATTGCGGATTCCGGGATCCGGATCCGCATAGTACGTCCTTAGCTGGTCAGGAAAGCCGGCACGCGGGAGCCTGCCCTGCCCCATTATACCTCTCCGATCCACTGCGCATCGCCTCAGCGCACTGAGCCACAACTAAATGTATACAGGGTGTTACAAAAAGGTACGGCCAAACTTTCGGGAAACATTCCTCACACACAAACAAAGAAAATATTTTATGTGGACATGTGTCCGGAAACGCTTACTTTCCATGTTAGAGCTCATATTGTGGACGGCTGTGATACAATACGCCATTCTCCAGGGTTGTATCAGCGCATCAGGGATTCCATGCGACGGAGGGTGGATGCATGTATCCTCGCTAACGGAGGACATTTTGAACATTTCCTGTAACAAAGTGTTTGAAGTCACGCTGGTACGTTCTGTTGCTGTGTGTTTCCATTCCTTGTTTAATGTGATTTGAAGAGAAGTAATAAAATAAGCTCTAACATGGAAAGTAAGCGTTTCCGGACACATGTCCACATAACATATTTTCTTTGTTTGTGTGTGAGGAATGTTTCCTGCAAGTTTGGCCGTACCTTTTTGTAACACCCTGTATAATAGAGGCAATTACAACGAATCTCACCGGCCATGCCCATACTTCCCTTAGACCAATTTTCCCTATCTGACTCCACTTTTCCCTTGACTAGAACACCTCATTTTGCTGTAAAATTGGAAACGAATGTAGATGATGTTACTACATGAAATATGAGAGAGGTATTAATACTTTTCAGATGTTGGTTATTACGCATTTAGTTGTTACCCGGGTCGACAACATGTTGATATACCCTGGACCTCAAACGGCACCGTTTGGCGGAACCTCTGTGATGACAGAAGCGTCGGTACTTTTCATCAGTGTGTGCGGCGCGGCGCGGCGCGGCGGCGGTATATTGCGCGCCTTGCTGACGCGTCTTTTACGAGTCTGCAGAAGCCTGTTTGCGGAGGCATCCGTCGAGTTTATAGCGCAGCACAAGGCGCTTCTCGAGGGCCAAACTTGGAAGCACCCCGCGGTGATGAAACGGCTGCGATATCATCCTCACCAAACGACGTAACCCTCAACCGCGTAATGGCCTACTTTGTGACCAAAACAAGTCTCCACAACGTCGTATTACCTGATCCGTTACACTCGTTACAAATTGATGTCTTTGTTTATTATAACTTATTGGATATTATTTATTGGTTCTTTACTTTGCAGTCCCTCTATGTTCGGGCGTTGGCGCTTATCATGGTGAATGTTTGTCCCTCCATGAGAATTTATGTGAAGATGAACTGGAGTGGTTTCCCATTGCATTTCATGTACGACGTGTCGCGTAGATATAGAGGTTGGGTTGTGGTCTACAAGAGAATGATTAAACTGATAGCTCACATTAATAGATGTTAGTTTGAAGTCGGTCGAGGCAATTGTTCGTTGTTAGAGGATGCCAAAAATTTCATTCCAATCCTCACCAATAAGCATACAGCTCCGAAGCCAGAACAAGAATCTAAACACCATGTTTGCCTGCCCATATGCAAACTCTGATAACCTCCCAACTATCCAATCATTTATTATTATCATATGTTAGTATTATTATTAATACTGCATTATTTTGTTTTGATTAGCTATAAGTGTTTATGGAAAATTAATTTTTTAAATAATTCCACAAGCCGTAGTTTGTGTAGTCTTTGGGTAGCGAAAGTTTAATAACGTTAGCTAGAATTGTATCAGGCCAGCAACAAATGTTAGGGTACAAACATTAAATGTTCGGCACCCGGTCTGTAAACATCGTATGGCGCTAGTCTAGACTTCATTGTAGAAAATCTGTAATATTTTTTTTTTCTTTTTTAATTTAATTTTACTGCAATGGAGCACACACTCCAGTGGCAAATTCCCTAGAAATCTATTTTTCTCCTTTCCTGAACCCACTTTCTTTTGCGCTTTGCAAATTTCAACATTAAATTTCATCTACTTTTTTGTTAAAATAGTGATCATCTCTCCAGCTAACTTATTCCAATCCCTAACACACTTACCTCCAAAAGAAAACCTCCACAAATCCTTGTGTCTGATATGAGTGCCATCTTGTGGTGACAGTCATCTTTTACCTTCCACGTATTACTTTTAATTCTAACACCAATGTCTTTACTCATCTCATCAATGCAATGTATGCCTTGTACACTCCCATGACTTTCTTCACCCTCCTCCTGTCTTTCAATGAATCCCATTCCATCCTCTTTTATCATATCCGTTACCGATTGTGTTCTGTAGTAATTTCCATAGGAAAATCCAGCAGTTCTTCTTTGCACCGTCTCCAACTCCGGTATTTGATGCCAAAAATATGAGTTCCATACTACACCACCATATTCAAGTAATGGGCTGACTAATTACTTTGTGAAGTTTATTTGGAGCTTGTTCAAATGCAACACGAGTGTTTAAATATTAATTTTAAGGATCGGTGCTAAATAAATTGATATTTCAGAATAGTGATTTTCATTTCCACAATTAGAAACAATATATCTCATTTTTGGGTAGTTATAACTCATTAACGACTTTTAATTACAACAAAATTGAGCATTCAGTTAGCATGTGTTTGGGACGAGACTGGGCCTTTCTTGTCCAGAAAACGTTGTTACTTCAATTGGTGTGGGTATGCTAATAATTTACATAATTCATCGAGAGCTGTCTGGTAGTTATTGGCAGCTAATTAATTCACCCTAATTGAGTGTAAAAGCTCACAAAAGCCATAGGAATAAACCGATAACTGAATTAATTACTAATTATTTCAGGTGGTGAATAGTGAAAGGATTGAGAACATTAATAGAACAGTAAACTACATTTATTGATGTTATCACTGTAAAAGTTACAAATCTAATATTGAAGAATGGTTTCAAAGAAATTCTACAATATTGTTGAAGAGAAAACCACATGAGCTGTATTGGCTCGACAGTTTCAATAGAGATCTAAATTTTTGTCTTAACGCTGATTTCTATGATAGTTTATAACAAATATGTCTCTGCAATATTCCGGTAGGAAGGTAGATAATGTGGTATGTGCTCATCTTGAAATGACTGTATCCATCGTAAATGATTATTACGTTTGTGGACGGAGGATGATCACGCTGTGTGTCTGGCTCGGTGCAGTGGCTGACATTTGTGGTGGCACTGAGTCGGATTGTCTGCAAGTCGTGGAGTCTGGCCACAGCTGACGTGTCGACCGTTGGCTGTCGGCTGCCTTGGACCAGTGGACTGCTGCCGCTGTTGGGTGCCGCCGCGGTGCCGATAGTATTCTTTCCCCGGCGAGCTCCTCATTCCAGGCCTCAAAATAGATTTAGCCTCCTCAGATACAGAAGGATTAACATTAAGTGACGAGACTCCGAATCAGAACACAGCAGAATGAGAATGATAATGCCTGAAGTTAACTATCGAATTCCAGTGCTTGTCCTACTTTCCTTCCGAAATAAATTTTGTATGTCAGAATTAACGTGCGTGTTTGCGTCGGCAGACTGGTATTTTTCCTCTTGAACGCAGGTGTTTTCATAAGTGCAGAGAAGCATTCCAGCATGCAAAAATGGTTAGGACGTACAAAAGGATGTTGACATGTCGACGACTTCACGCAAGCGGCACAGTTGAATAACCAAGATATGGACATACACATTTAACCCGGGTCCAAATACCTGTCTCAAATGAAAGTTGTGGCACTAAACGGTGACCGTAAATGTTTAATGTATGAACAGTAAACATGTGTCATTACAAATAAATCGTCCCACTTTACAATTTTAAATTGCTCTATGCTTGACATTTTTTGGGGTCCCCTTTTCTGCCATAAAACAACAATAAAAAAAACGATGAAACTTGCTGTTAAAACCAAGTTTGCCTCCTCTCAGCTATAACCCGTTTCGCTCGTGGCCTTTTTTTCTGCAGCGATAGCGACGGCTTGTCATTCCCAACACGCTGCCCGGCAAGTCGGGCCTAAGCCGAGAAAAAAGTTTGTAATATGGCGTTGTCGGGATGAAAGACACCCATAGCTTTCCTTATAGATTCTCAAAGTCAGGATACGTCATATGTACAGTGAAATATTTGACAGTTTTTAGACTATGAAGACGTTAAGCAAATTATATTAAAAGGAAAAGTATATGCACTGGACGGAAATCAGCCTCGGATGAACGAAAGAGCCTGATGGATGAACAATAACGCTCGGGCCTAGTATTAAGGAGGACGGTAGTTCGAATCCTTGTCCGGCTATCCTGATTTCGGTTTATCATGATCTCCGTAAGTCTCTCAAGGCAAAGGTTACGGCCGAATTCCTTCCAGTTTCTTATACTCCATCATCTCCCGATTCTAGTAATCTCAGCTAGCCGCAAAGTTCAAAAATTGGGCCAACCTTCGTCGACTACATTATCGGCACCTATCGTAATATTTAACAATATTGCTTTCGATTGCATTTTCTTTAATGTAATAAGAAATTCCAAATATTTTTCGTAACTTAATGACGGAATTATCCTTCCAACCAGTGTGGCTCAGTGCTGTGAGGCTCTGCGCATTGAATCTGGGAGGTACAACGAGCCCGGGTACGACCCCAGTACCCCGCTTACAGGCCGTCTGACTGCAGTTTTTAAGCGGGTTCTCCTAATCTCCAATGCGAATGTTGAGACGGTCTTCAATCTCCGCCGCATAAAATACGTATTTCCAAACAAAAAATACACTTATCTCACGCGGAACATGATTACATATTTCGCAGACAGATGGCCACTTTTCACTTCATCCAGTACTACGGAGTAAGATCTGGTAGTGGGCAAAAAATTCTTGGGATCAACAAGGACACCCGGCTGTAAAACCATAGCTCCAATTTTGACCTTGTCAACGATGAGTAAAAATCATCAAAGGCTACCGAAAATGTGTTGAAGAAGAAAAGAATGATACAATTATCTTCATGACTTTAATAAAATTCTACTGTCAGCAACATTATATTTGGGAACAACATAACAAGAGAAATGAGAGTTATGTGTGATAATTTCCCATCGACATTCGTCTCAATACATATTGATTTCTCTTTTTCTTGGTTATCCTCGATAATCCTAAAAGTTATAGATCTCTGTTGTTTCAAACCTTTTAATTATTCTCTGTCGTAATGAGAAATTTTATTACGGAATATATCAGTGAGAAGCATATTCTTATTTACAGAGGTTCATGACAGCCATATTTTCGTGAAATTCAATGTTTTACAGTTTCACCAGAGCATCTCTATCTTGGGTGATGGCTGCGAATCGTGAGTAATTACCGTCAAAAACTCAGAGAAATCGCCTTTAAGCACTGGGCCTAGCCTGTCTAAGTTCATTCCCGCTGCTTGTTGCGTCGAGGTCCAGGTCGTTATCTTCCTTTCTGTAATACTGCCTCGTTAACATGTTGAGACACTGCCTTCAACTACATCCTCTGCGCAGGTATGTTCTCACGGGCCGAGGCACGACCAGCGTGAATAGCACTTGATTGCTGAAACTTTTCGTTTACATTCACGCCAAACGTTCTTTCTAATGTCCACCTTCGCAGCTGTATAATACAATCTTCCGGCTAGAAAGATTGTCGCCTTATTGTTATCTTTCCACGTACGGCAGTGGAGAGGTGGTATTCTGACAGTGAAAAAATTCCATGGTTTTTCGAGTTTCATCAGGTACATTTGTTGACAAATAAAAGGTTCGCAGTGATTTTCTTTTATTGCTCCAGCCTTGAACTTTAATGACACAAGCATAAGAGAAACTGACTGTAATGTGGAGCTCGTTTCGGAAAATTCGAGAAATACGTCGTACAAACCCAAATATAACACAATAGCGTGTTTGCTAAGTGAACACATCATACAAATATCTGAACGCGATATCGCGGTACCGATCGACACAAGAAGTCGATATAAAACGTGAAAAGGACTGAAAGCAATGTGTATGTGATCTTTGGCACAACAAATGCAACTTGAAAGGCAATTCAGATTTATCAGTCGCTCTGGTCGACATAAGTCGTTAATAGAAGTTACTTTACATTTTGCCTAACTGTTGAAACGAAACCATACCTCCCCCTCTCCCCCCTCCCTCCCACAAAAAAAGCTTGCTTTTCCGGACTTGGTAGTCCTGTTTCATAACAAAAATACGAAAGGCCTTGTGGCTCAGTGGAGGCGAATGACTGGAGATCGGAAGAACAAAAATAGTTTTAACAACTAATATGCTCGTAGTTGTAATTGTAAGGAAATAATTTCTCTTGTCTGTTCTATTACCAAAATACCTACTACGCAGGAAATTTTATAATCGCTACGAAACGTCGATGATTTCAAAAGGCGCAATTTTTATCTAAAACCATATCGATGTTGTACAGCCAAAATCTTGCACATTAATTATACTGTGTTGTATTTAAACTAACTCTATGATTTGATAATTTTTATTACTGATCTTAAATTCTTCGCGTTCAGTATCATCAAGCATACATTTTTTTATGCTCACTGTGAATTTTATTATTAATTTTTCTGTGTTTCTGGTAAATTATTTGACATTTTCTTTGTTAATTTAATCCCATCTCTGACTCCCTTTTTTATTTTTTTAAATCAATTTCCTTACGCCTGAAATCAAATGTCATCTGATTCTCATAATCATGTCTTCCCTTCCATGATCTTCTACTTCTTTTACGACTTTTCATCCCAGCATCTTCACCACGTGTCTGATTTGCATTCTAACGACTGTCAAGCTTCTTTAACATAGTAGGATCAGCTACTGTTTCTAAACACTAACTGCTAAAATTGTTATATTGAACTATTTAATGTGAGGTGTGTGGAGACAGTAAATACAGATGACATTGTTAAGAAAAACTAGAGTATCTGCACACATTATCACACACTGTACTTTCGAACTTGATAGAATCAATTGGATGCTGGTATGGAACAGCTGTATTTGCACTTATTTTGTTCTGTGGTTGCTCTTCATATTTTTTAAAAGGCGAAACATTCGTTGGTGTTCGTGGAAATTTTGGCACTTGTATACTCTTACCTAGTACAATCGGTGTTGTTTAACAACTTGTTCGGTGGTGCCAACTAAATATTGTGATTTATATCATTAAATCTGTGTTTGTGTTTGTTAAAATATTTTATCCCAGTGATATAACTGATCACATGTCAAAGCTAGCAGGTCACCTCGCGGTTGTGTTTTTGACGGCCATTGCTAGGCGCCGAAACTGAAAGTTCACTACAAAGTTTTCGCAACTTTGAGTGTGTTTGACAGTGTGGCGTCGGCTCAGTCATCAGAAAGAGTTGTTGTTTGTCTTGGGGACGCCAGTGCTTGGCCTCTAACGTCGGGGCACTCTCACGCCGAGGAACTTACTAGCAAAAACATTACAAGCTACAAAAATAATACCAACAGCACGAGCTAACATTTTTATCAATTGCCTTGGAAGTTGTTTAAAAATCTTTCTTTCGTTTCCACTCCTCGCTGTTTACAATATACGCAAGTAACCTTTCTTTACACCCTCCTCCCTCTTGTTGCTTGTAACTCGATGATCCTACTTGCTAATGAGAACATTACGTCATTAATGTAGAATTCTGTATGAATGCCTTGCACCAGAAAAATAACCAGGTGAATAATGATCAACCATTTAGTAGTATCCTCCAGACTGGGAGTATTTCCGTATACATATCCATTCTATTAAATATTGTTGCTCATATTTAGAGCACTATTAACATCTTATTACCATCAGCTGGAAGGGTCTGCAACTTGATGAAAATTCTGTAACTTTCACAAATGATATTTAACTAGGCGAAAGGACGCCGGAATGTTACACACTTATTTTCCACAATGCGAAATAGGATATGGAAGAACTCATTTTATAAACGTTGAAGTAATTTAAGTAATGTCTTAATCAGCAAACCTGGAATCTCCGAATAAGTGCTCGTTATAATTGGTTAAAAGCTGTATAAAAGGAGGTCAGTCTTCTGTAAATACATCGAAATTGGTCCTAGAGAAACTTAGTTTATTTATTAACGGGTTTCTAATTTCTCATAAAGAAGCGGACAGATATTGGTATTTTTACGTTACGGGGTATAATTTGCTGTTGGCTTACTTTAAGACTCGTAAGATCATGTTTCCAGTTATGTTCAATAACAACAAACCAATTCTTTTTGATTTCTGTCAAATGAAAATACGTACACCAATATTTGACTGATTGTTAATTTGAACAAGCTATCGAAGAAGATGGCTGCTATTATATTTCTTCATTGGAATTTTCTAGAGTTATATGCCTTTTATTTAAGGGATATTGATAGGATTATACCTATTCCGGTTTGCATCATTTTAATTACTTTTTCGTATATAATCATGTATTCGTCAAACTCTTTGCAATCCGAGAAGTAGGTTATGTCTCGTTAAATACAATACGCAATTTTCTGACCGAAGCTGGAATAAATAATTAATTGAAACAATTACAAATCTGAATAAACTACTACGAAAGTATCTCAAATATATAGAATAAGCCAAGAATTGAAATCATGGTTCAACAGCTTTATCAATAGCTGAACAGCCTCAAAGAAATGTGTACACCAAGATGATTGCTCCACAGTCCCGTAAACCGACTACGTGAAGTTAGTAGTGGACATCTTTATTCTTGCCCTTTATTTATTTACATTGTTTCTTCATATTTTTAGTTTATAGATTGCAGGGGCAGATCAAGCTTTCATTCACTGTGACCAGTAGTATGAAAAATCCTTTTCATTCTGTTAACAGATGCGCGGCGAATTATCTTTTGCGTTGCTTCCCCTTGAATTTTGTTAGGAATCGTGGCACATGTTATGCGGGCACCTTACGAAGGTTCAGTTGGTGATTTGAGATGCACTAGCTCGACACATGTGAAACATCAACTGCATTTTTTTTTAATTAATATTTTATTTTCGCCGGTAACACATTATTATAAGCTTCGGCATTCCCCGTCTCAATGGAAGAATCTGTGAAAGTAAATGTTTGATCCCTAGTGACTAAATTGGAATTGACGTTTCACCACATTACTGAATACGATTTTCCCATTATCTTTGCTTTCATCTCATCGTTAATTTATTTTGCGTTCATCTCATCGTTAATTTATTTTGTAAGTAAGTAAAAGGATATATGCCCAAGCCATACATTTTTTACTCACGACGGGTCCGTTTATTCAACTGCATTCAACGAATAGAAATAAACCTTCTTAAATAGAGGCGTATTTCTCATAAAACATACGTCTGACATATATCTAATATCATCCGCTCTAACTGACTGCATGAACGTTTTAATGCTCTTACATATGAGAGATATAAGTTGCTTTAACGATGTATGTGATAATTTATCAATTATGGTAACACAAATAACAGCAGTACTAATTTTTACACCGAATTACTTCATTACTAAACGGATTAAGATCATTGTACACCGACATTATTTCCTTCTTTTTGATTCAATTCCAAGTAAATGTTGGAAAACATAAAATGTTAACACTGCCTGCGGTTTTAATAGAAGGAATATTGACTGAAGAATTTTACCAGTGATTCTTGTCGACAATGCATCGGATCCTGTTGCAGTTTTATTAATTCATACAACTTTCGTGAAATATAATATTTACAATTTCAAACACATCTTGTAATATTTGTACGTACTAAACGTGCGACTTCAGTATCACGATTTTATTCTTTTCTATGATTCAGAGACGCTGCCAAAAAGTTGTTTAATGCAGACATTCTCGACATTACGGAAATTTCATTCTTGTATTGGGTAGTTACAATAGGTTAGGGTTCATGAAACATTTATCTGTTGCCAGATGTTCGAAACGAGTCTCTCAGATATCCAAGTGTTCTATGTGGTTTACACTTTAAACAGTGGATACTATGTTACTAATACGTAACCTTACTTTATTAATTTACTGAGAAATTGTCACCACAAACCTATGCCGTCAATTGTATATTCATCATTCTAGAGAAAATTTTGTAATAACTGCATTACGGTGTTTTCATTCTTGATAATTTCCTTACACCGACGTAGTCACGAACACTGTAAGTAGAATTACAGTAATTCCTACCCGACACAATCTTCTTTTTCGATATTTGCAGATCGCTGAAGTTCGTAGTAGATCGGAACGCCACCGCGGGCTATTAATTCACCGCAGTGCTTCCAACACCGTGCAATCAAACCTCTCCAAAATAAACAGGTCTGAATTGAAACACGGGTGAGCCGCTTTGCTATGCAAATGGATCATTAATATTTAGCGCCGACCTGAGGGACGAGACGTGGCTGAATTAAATACAGTTGTTGTGGCCACCCTGGCGACCGACAGCTTTATCCTGGGCGTGGCTGCGGTCTGAACAACAGGGCTGCCAACCCCCGCAGGACCCAACCCACAGGTGGCAGTTGACGTACGCTGCTGACGTACGGAGACAGAGGGCATTCTGGACTGTCCAGTGTCAAGTATTACTTCCACCAACCTCATTTCGATTTTCCATAGTTTCCCTTAACTCGTTGGGCGACGGCCAAGTTTATCAAGGCAATACTCTGAAATCCAGTTAATCAGCTTCATGCTAACAAGCATTTAAGTACGAAAATATCTAGTTCTCGTTATCTGTTGACAGGTGTAGAATATATATAGTAATATTTTGGCAAGTACAATGTCTTTTTCTTATGGGGTCTAGGGAAGGGTAAGCTTTGCTAGAAATCGAAATCAGGGTTACTGTAGCCAGGGGAAGTTTGGGGCCAATGAACGGTAAGGATCCATTCCGGTTTCGGGAAATTATGGGAAACCAAAATCTGAATTGTTGGACGAGGATTTGAAAGGGGGGTTCTAGCGTTAACCACCTACCTAACTAACAAGCTTGGTAAGTGCTCTCCTGTAATCCACTTTAATAAAATACATTGTGCCTCAAGACTGCGCTCATCTCAATAACTCGGCAACCTTCGGCGAGTCTCGATAATGCCCGAAGTATTAGTTGCACTAACTGCCACCACAGCGCTGTTTAGATAGTCAGGAAATTTCAAATAAATAACTGCATTGACTTTATTTGTGTTTATAATGTTAAAAGGAAGTATAAATTTGTAATAAATAATCGAATATGATTTTATAACCACTTACCTTTTTAAAAGGAAGTGCAACTGCGATGTCTGATAAAATGCAATTGTGTGCTGTGTAGCACAGATGCAAATTATAATGTGAGGCAGAGATATAAAAAATTATAATGTGACGTTCGTTTAAGTATTCATGTTGCCTTTTTGTTTATTTACGATTACTAGATGCAGAAATTCATGTGTTGAGAAGAGCATCTGATGATTATGCTGTATTCTCTGTGGCAGTTACTGGAACAAAGTTACAACATAAACCGAAACATTTTTTGCAGAAGATAAGAAGAAGTGAAGTTTATTAAAACTCAGAGACCGTTTACACGAGATTTAAATAATCATGAAATATATAAAATAAATAATAGTTATTCGTATTTTAAAATTATACCTTCCTCAGAAACATTTTCATAATATTAAAATTTTCCGTCATCAATAAAAAAAAAAGATATTATTAATGGTTATTCTTTTTTCCCGAAAAAAATCCAGAACAACTTTCTATTGATACCCACCATTTTCCTAGTGATACCCATCATTTTTGACGGAACTTTAAACCAGTGAATAATACGATGTTTCAACAGATTTCTCAGAAATTTTGCGCAAAGTGGCGAAGAGCGCCCTTCAGAATTATTTAATAAGAGACGACTGTTCTCAAGTCAAAATTCATTAAAATTAGCACACCTTAGAAGTCTGTACAGAGTGAGATAATAATTTATCAGAAACCTATTTATATTGGGACAAGCTCAGTAACACTACACCTGCAGCGAAAACACCTTTGTTGCTTTGGAACCGACTCAATATGATACTGAAGTACTGTAACAAACTCTAAAATTTATTTCAATTCGTAATAAAAAATTAAGCTTCGAGCTTAATTAGAACTCAGTCTGGGGTAGTATTTTTTTTTATTTACGTTATTGTCGCTACAATGAACGGTATGGTGTCTCAGTTGGTTATGGTGCGTGAGTGGTGAACGCAAGGTCCAAGGTTCGAATCCCGGTCCGAGATGAAATTTTTACTGCCTTAAAAACTGGCCTTCACCTCTGGCAAAGCGTTGCTTCGTCATGTGAAGTACGTAAGGACGCCCCACGTTTCGGATTCCAAGTAAAACTGTAGATCCCCTGTACCCGCTAGAGTTACTAGGTTAGGTTAGGGTAGGAACGATACAGGCGCATGCGCCGCAAATCAAAAATTTGTCAACCGGCTGCCAACTACCCCTCTGGGTCTCCCGGCCAACAATACCATACGCCACTCCCCAACTACAATGACCACTGGCAAATTATATTTAATTATCTATTAATTTTGGGTTGATATTAAATCTTAGAGGTTAGAGTTTTGCAATGTGCGTTTAGGATGATTCAAAGGAATTTAGTCCTCACTTTTTGTGACTTTGCGTTTTTGTGGCATCGGGGTTAAATGTAGGTCAAGGAACGGAAGCAATTTGGCCATGCTGTTTTTGAAGGAACCACGGCATAGGCCTGAAGCGATTTCTAGAAAACATGGACAACCTAAGTATGGACAACCGTACGGGGATTTGAACCGACGTTCTCTCGAATGCCATATCCGATCATCACTGCCATCCACCATTACCGGTGATGGAGATTCGTTGTACAAATGCATCAGACATTCATGTTTGGTACTCTCTGAACCCTCAGAGAAGAATTGGTAAAAATTTGGTATTTTAACATTAGAGTTTTGTCATTTTAAGTCATTGCCATGTTGGAGACGATGTGTTTCTAACAGCGAGGAATATCAAAAACAGTAAGTCGACTCTTAAACATATCTCTTAAGCATAAGTTTCGCTGTGTCCCTGTCTCTGGTATCGTATCTGCCTAAAATTATTAACGTTATATTATATACAGTATCAAAATTGTTTACAAAATTGTTTGTGTGATCTGTCAAAACTACCTTTGTGTTTTTAAAATAATAGAAATCTTCCGTGACTCGGATTACACAAAAACTGTAGGATTATTGCCAGCTACGAGTTGACGACAGAGGAAGGCAGAAAAATTAAACTATAATGCATAAATTTCTGAATACCATCGTGTTTCCTCTTTTATTCAAGTTCGGTGAGCCTGGGTGCAGCGACGGTTGAACACCCTAGCCTCACTGCTTTTCTAAGGAAATCGAATTGTGGCTTGTGCTATTGAAATACCAACAGTGGATTTTTTAATACTTTTGCTGCCGGTCCAACATCAAAAAACAACGTTCTAAATAGCTCGTGTGGAATGGATATATGTTAACTAGACTTGCAACGAAGAGTATATTCGCCATACGCCGAGTACTGAATATTCTGCAGACTTTGTAGCCGAATAGTAGAATTTTCTGCAAAAGTATTCGGCAGGTTTGGCTCCAAAATCTGTGTTACTGCGCTTGTCTCTCGCCCGCTTCCACCAATATGTGCCAGTTTTGACATGTCTAAAATATCCCCGTTGAGTTATTTCTGACTGGTCCCTTTTGATTTTTTTAAAAAAGAATATGGTTATTTTACTTGTAACGTCCCTTGGTGACGGGAAATTTATGCGTGTGAATTCCACGTTTCTTTGGCATCGGCGAGAGCCAGGTGACTCTTACCTGCGCTGAAAGACCGAAGGATTTATGGCAGGCCATAAAGTTAAAAGCTTTACGCATTCAATGAAATTCAAAGGATAGTATAGAACCTGTGCCGAAAGAGGATTTCCTGGTAGAGTAGAAAGTTGAAACTAGAGAAACGATGCTTCCGAGAAAAAGTCAGGTTGCGGAACACCTCTGTTGGGAACCAGCGAATCATACAGTGTGTTACGAACTTTTATGAACCATAAGTTTTATGTTATATGAGGAGTGCCAATGGAGGTCGAGGACGCCCCACCAAACGCTCTCACTGACTGAAATTTCCCGCGTCAGCTAAAACTCCGGAGCCTGGACGTTTTTCGACGGGGCCAACAAGCGGAGGAGAGGCATTCTGTTTCTGGGCAGCAAACAATCCGCACCGGGGGATTGCCGGAGAGGTCATTACCTGCGGGGAGCTAGCTACCTCGCCAAGTGGACGACACCAATGACCTTGCGCCCAGCTGATCAACAGGATCCGTGAAACTCTGTTTTATTCGCACCTCATGTGCTACGGTAAAGAACTCCAGCGATGTATAGACACTCTTGCGTCATTCAACCCTAGGCAACGCTCTGAGATTTGAATCATGCTCTAAATTGTTCAAAAGAAACTTTAAACATTCAGTTCTGTTGAATAAATCAACCAATTTTATATTCAAAGTAAATAATATAGCTGTTGTAAACCATGCTTTCAATAAATTCCTTTCCAATGTACCAGTATATAATTTGAATAGATGAAGATGTTTATTTTTAATGGTAATTTCAGAAGTATAATTGCTTTGATAAAAAGTATTTCAGAATCGGAACGTCGCTTCTCTCTGATAGAGAACACTTCCATTCTTGACGCCTACCCGGGTTTAATTTTGCAAATTAACTTATTAATTAATACATCTAATTAATTTTTCAATTTTAATAACGTTTTAAAAAACCAGACGCTACACACTAAAAACCCTTTCTACGATATGTGAAAATGGAAAAGCTTTCTTGTATAACACAAGCCAAGCAATAGGCATATCTTTCTGAAACCCGAGCTGCTGATACCACTTTCTGAACTGCGCCGTATGTTGTTCGCTAGTGACTATTTCAATTAATTCTTCTTGTAGTACGTTATGCCACTTAAGCATCGTATGGATCGATAACCGAGTGCGGTATTTCCATAGTCAAAACATCTTCAAACCTCGTTTTTAAGTTTGGGAGAAGGGCAATTTAGGCTAAATGTGGAACATGGCCCAAAACTTCATTATACGCGACGTTTGTCAATGACAAGCTTGGGATATAGGAAATTCGTGTCTTCCAATGTTTTGCTTGACTAGATTAATTTCAGTAAGAAAAGCTGAAAATATGGCCTTTATTTTATTAAATTGAGATTGTCACCTTCTAAGAACTATTACTGCCTAACATCGCAGAAACATTAGTGTTTCTGCATCATAATCTTCCACTCTTAAATTTTAATTATGACGATTCGAGTGAAAAAATATTTATTACGCTTGTTAGTATTGCTTTGACATTGTAAAAGTTGATTATGCACCATTATTTTTGTAATTATAACTAAAATACATTATTATATAATGAATCAATCGTTTTGTTTCAGACAGCTATCCAACTACCAAAAAAAACATCATAAGTAATCGGTATTCGGCCGAATAGTACCTAGATATTTGGCAGTCGGCACAGTAGGATAAAAGTGGCTGAATACGCCTAATATTTGCCGAATATTCGTTACAAGCCTAGTCGTAAATCTTGTGTCATTTCCAGAACAGAAATGCTTACGTCTATCGCAATATTACTATTTATTGATATAAAATTATTTCAAAATTTTAACACTATCACTTTATTTGAATGGGTATAATCAAGTACGAGTGTAACAATTTTTTGTGTGTATTCCTGACGTGGGACCCTTGGATTGTGAGCCAATCATTTCAAATCGGTATACCTGTTTCATCCTACGACTCCATTTATCTGCCTTACATTTTCTGATCAACATGTTTTCATTATATCACATATTCAAATGTTACCGTTACTAAAAAAATTGCAATAATCACATGTCTTAGAATGTAACTGTCTATGTAGTCTGTTCTTTCTGTAAGAATACTACACGATCTGCTTTCGTCAAAGATTATTTATTAAACATGTTTATCTTCTTTTAAATATCTTGAAGCTTTTTTAGGAAGTATTCACGTGGCTGCAAGTTTTGCTCTTAGCTGTGTTTCTTTATTAGAACATTGTTTACAATTTGTAATGCGTATTTAGCTGACATTACAAAGTATTGTTTTCGATCTATTGTCGGTATGTTGGCACAAATTGGGTTTTCCGAAACCTAAAAAGATTGTTTTGCACCTAGAATATATAATTACATTATCTCGTCTTCTAGTCATCTAGCGGTAAAGTCAAAAGAAGTTACACACCAAAGTCAGCTTGTAATATTTTTTCTCTAATCATATTCGTTGTGATATCTGAAAACTAATTCATTTTCTTCCTAACGCTAACCTGGTAATTGCAGTGGATAAACGCATGACCACATGAAACTAGTCGGGAAAACACGGGTTCAAATCCCCGTCCGGCCATCCAGATTTGGATTTTCCAAGATTTCTCCCAATCACCCCAGGTGAATGCAACGATGGTTCCTTCAAAAGGCCATGGCCGAGTTATTTCCCGTCCCTATCCTGCCTCCTACTACCTCGACGTCGATGAGGCATGAACCTATTATACCAGCAAACGTATATCGCAAAGTGTAAATTCTGATAAACCATAACAAGTAAGTAAAAAGTAATCTAACAAAATGTTCATTTCGTATATATCCACATGAATTTAAGTATACTTTTGCAATCTGACCTTTGGAATGCTTTCACTTTCCGTCTTTCAAGTATTTTAATGTTCTGATCACTCAAACCACTGTGTACTCATAGCTATACTAAAATTTTCAAATTTTAGTAAAGAATGCATTTTAGAGTACTATTACGTTATTTATAACGCTCCTAATTTTCCAGCTTTAGTCTTAAATCCTAATAGTGTAAGTGAAATTATTCATGAAGTCGTTCCTTATCTTCATGACGAGATAACTTTCCAGACATGGGTAACAGAGTGCAGAACAAGTCTATCGTACCTACAAAGACTGGAAAATCGTTTCCTAAACAAAACAGTTTTTTAAACTGCAAATCTCCAGAATTATTTAATACAACGTAAAACAGATTAGGAACTAAACAACAAAATTATAAAAAAAATAACTTCCAGCAATATTCACAAGCTAGAATGGAAATTATAGTACCAACGTTTATTTTGACATAAATACACAGTCCAGTCACATTAATGTGACCACCACCTACTTTCGACGTCAACGTGAAATAACCAATCACTGAAATCAGGTGGCAAGGCATTGGAAAGCATTTCAATCGTTGGCGTAATGCAAAAAAGTAGCGATTTATCCGACGTCCAAAAGGGCATGATTATTGGCTTTCAGGCCAAGGGTGGAAGCTTTTCGGAAACAGCTCATTTTGTGAACTGTTCACGTGCCGCCGTGGTGAAAGTATACGGTGCATGGCAAAATGGCACTATTTAATATCAGCGGCGTGGAACATGTGGTGCACCACGGGCTATAGATGACAGAGGCTAACGAAGGCTACGGAGATGCGTTCGGGCAAATAGACGTGCAACTTTTGAGCAATTGACCGCCCAGATGAACCAAGGGGCTACCAAGAGTGTATTCTCAACAACGGTTCAACGAACGTTGCTGCACATAGGCCTCCGCAGCAGACGCCTGGTTAATGCACCTATGCTGACTGTTGTTCATCGGCGACTAAGGCTGGAATTTGCACGCCAGTACCGCAACAAGACGTCCACAGATTGGCTACAGGTGGCTTTTTCCGATGAATCATGTTTTAAGCTCCATGGGACAGATGGACGTTGGCGCATACGGCATGAAACGTCTGAAAGCAAACACCCTGCAACAATTGCCGGAAGGATCCAGGGTGGAGGAGGGAGCGTTATGGTTTGGGGAATGTTTTCCTGGCATTCACTGGGTGAACTCATCATTGTGGAAGGCACAATGGAACAGCACAAGTACGTATCTGTCCTTGCGGACCAAGTCCACCCCTAAATGAGAATAATTTTTCCTCAGAATGACGGCATCTACCAGCAGCTCAATTCGAGGTGTCATACAGCCCGCAGTGTATGTGCGTAGTACGAAGAGCACCAGGATGAGTTTACCTTATTCCCCTGGCCAACAAACTCACTGGATTTAAACCCAATCGAGAATCTGTGGGACCACCTCGATCGGGTTGTTCGCGCCATGGATCCTCAACCGCGTAATCCAGCGCAGCTGGCCACGGCACTGGAGTCGACATGGCTCAACATCCCAGTGAACACCTTCAGAAACCTAATTGACTCTCTTCCTGCACGCCTCGCAGCGGTCCGCTCGGCCAAAGGTGGTTGTTCTGTTTTTTTGAGAGGTGATCACATTAATGTGACTCGACTGTGTATAAACTAACACTAGTAATAGCCTCAAACTCAACATAAAATATCAATTAAGAAACCCACAAAAATAAAAAAATAAATCCTTTTTTTAAAAAAGAAATAAGTTTTGCATGTGGGATGAAAAAAAAGGAGTAATAGAGAGAGAGAGAGAGAGAGAGAGTGGAGGGAATCTGCTGGTAAAACTTTGTCACACAAACAACTGAACTACAAAGTAGAGAAAAATACTTGCGGTAAGCACTTAATTAGTCATACACGTAGAACCAGTTCTATCTTCCTGAATAACTTAAAAATTAACAGCTTACTACCTGCAGTTTACGTCGATCTTCTAGGTACGTCAAGTCAGACTTTGACGGATAATATTATTATAGTCGCTAATACTCTATTTCTACGAATAAGAAAGAAATTACGCTTTAAATCCTATTTGTAAGCCTGAACAATAATCTAGCGTGCAGAATGATGGGAAGGTCCATATTGCTCAATACGTCAATTTCAGTATGTTTTATCATAACCGAGGGTTTCTCGTACTTGAGGAACTATTATTATGATTATTATTATTTTGCTAATGGTGTTACACCTCGTCGAAACAGAGTTCCATGGAGGATGGAAAGGATTGGGGGGGGGGGGAGAGGAAAGAACGGGAATGAATTCAGCCATTTTCTGTTGCAAGAACCATCCAGGCATTGGCCTGGAGAAATTTTGGAAAACCATTAAAATCCCGAATCTTGATAGCCCGTATTCTTTCGAAAGCGAGGCCACATCATTACGCTCTCCCACTACGCTAGGTCTTTGTTTAACTGAAAGTAGTTTTACCAGATGAGTAGAGAAACAAGTGAAACCCGTTTACTGTATTCGTGGCTTTCTTTCGTTGAAATGCACTGGTTGTTAGCCACGGCGAATCTCGACCACCGAAGGTCCCGTCACAATAATAAAAAATCCATACTTCAACCATTTCATTTCTCATTATACTGAAATTCAGGCAAGAAACAAGAACCTCTTTGAGGTATTTGTACATCTGTGATGTTATGCTAGTAAAATACTGCTAACCTCCAAATCATCACGCAGAATAATCTAATGTACTCTTCAACAAGGTGAGATGGTGACATTTTGTAGCTAACAGTAAGATAGACCTTCACAATATTTTCAAGATTTTTAGGATTATTCATTTCAGATACAGTTTAGACAATTTTCAATTTTCAAATGATAAAGACAATTTCTTGCACTATACGTTTTTCTCTGCAAAATTTTGATATTGCAGGAGAACCTTATTAACGTGAAACTTACGTTTATTAAGGTGTAATGTAACAGGTGTTATACGGACAATTTATCTGTAATTTTAATAATAATAACCGTGCAGAGACTGAAAATAACATATAGAGTCTCGATTCTGTGCGCTGTAGTGTCTACAGGACGGATAAAGGAGTGCAGACCTTTATAGGCAGGAGGGGTAAGAGCGCTCACTCGAGTAGGAACAGTCGTAGCAAGCACAGGCATCAGGGAGATAGCACACATATGGCGAAGTGCACGGACGACTGTATACGGCCCAATGAGTTGTTTGCAACGGTATAACTAACCATGTGAAATTATGTTGGTGTATACGACGTAACGGGATTTAGCTACAACGGCCTGATTCCAAAACGTCTGGATCAACAACCACGTCGCCTGTCGCCATAAGCAACCGCGTCACGTCAGCCACTGCGAAATGAATAATTATAATGATATCACCAGTACCACAGTTGATCAAGTCAGCACCCAGTAACGGCTTGAGAAAGACTCAAAGAATACCGATGAGGAAATAAATTACTTGCAAACCAATTTAATTTTTATGTGACAATTTCGATTTATTTTCAGTTTATGTATTTAACTAATTTTGTGTCGAGTATAATTAAATTATTAATCAGTAACTTAAAAGGGGAATGAAATAAATGTGTCTGTCCATTGCACATTTCAGATGTGGGTTTCATTCATTAATAATATTAATCCATGACAATAATTACTCCTACAGGTAGGTATTTGCAAATGATAATTTATTCAGGTCTTTTCTAATTAAAATCAATTTTAATTTTGTGATATATTCACTGGCGCCCAATGAAAAACAGTTAGTCCTTCAAAATAATTTTGGAAAATATTAAAAATTTCATCTTGTTCGATGTGGTACACTTCAAGGGGAACAGATATTTTGAAGAAAAATATTAAAATCACTGAAGAAGAGTTCAAAATAAGCCAAGCGTTAAAACCTTTAAGCAGAAGTTTTTAAGTTTCATTTTATCTATAGTGAAACAGATTTATAACCTGCGACAGTATTTCAACCTCAAATACAATTATTGGTATTTTATACGCCTTCTCTAAGCATCGCTCAAGGTGCTATAGAAACGTGTTGGGTAACAGCTTTCCATTGCGCTTTGGGACTTTGGGATTAATTACATTTCAGTGAGAATAAACAACTGCTCAAACTTGTATTCTCCGCACGCGTTAATGACGCATGTAACACGTGATCCAGTATGTCTACCAAAGGGAACAAAGTCTCTGTTTGAAGCAAAGGCAAACAGCTGTTTCACAGTTGAAGAATCTCTGGTATGAATGAGCGTAATGTTTCCTGTCGGCTTCCCGCGCTAACATCCCACTCCGTTCTCCTTTCTTGTTTTGTGAAGCGCCACAGTCACTTAACGTTTTAATCACAAAGCAGTGTTGAAAGCGGACACCAGAGATAGCACGCGAATGTATGAAAATAGCCTGGCTGTAGTGTCATTGCTCTTTTTGTGCAGGGGCGTAATACGGCGTTAAAAAGCCGAAACGCTGTGTTGGATGTTTGTTTGTGGCTTTGTGTGGTAGACGGTTTTGCGAGCCTTTTACACACAGTGTGTTAACTGCAAGCGCCCATGTCAGCAAACGTACAAAAACACCCACACACATGCATTTAAAACCTGTAAATCATGATTAATGTTCTTGTGTGCATATGGCGTAGGAGAAATACAGTACGATGTTAAGGATCAATGAACTCTTTTTCAGTTTTATAATATTGTTCTTAATATCATTGTTTACTGTAGCACACAGAGGGAAAGAGGAAAGGGGTAGAAGAAAGAGAGACACAGTAAAGACAAGACTGAAAGGAATCACGGTCCTAAATCCAAGTTCAACATTTTTAAGAGTCAAACCAGGTTACTGCAGTCTTCAATATACGACTTTGTCTGTTTCCTACAAACTACCTGACGAATTTCTATAGTTTCTGCCTCTAATGACAACGGGTCACCAAACGTTATTGGGAGTCATGTTAGAAGTGTCGCAGTTTATTCAGATTGGATGTTAATTTTTGCATCGAGTTTTTAAAATTTTTAATCAATTCAAGCTTAGTGATGGCGTTACCCAGAATATGAAGGCTCCTAAAAAAGTATCAGACATATGTTATAGCGAATACCGATTGCGCCCCAACAAATACTATTGTTTGGCAGGGGCCTTCAATAACACAAATCTGTACCGTCATCTGTTCGAAGGTCAGCAGCTGCAGGAGTAAACACGTGTCATCGAGGCTCTGTGAAAATAAAATAAGTTATGACGCAACTCGATTCCATGAAATTAGTTAAAAGATTGGAAAAACTATTACTGAAACTTACGTTGATTCTACAGGCGTATGAGGTGTACCGTATGAGTTAGTCACAGTATTAACGGCTGTTTCAAACTTATTACAAAACTTTTACTGAGGAAGATGAAATACTTGGGATGGTGTAGACGTATTGTAACAGGTGGGGTTGCTCAAAAGGGTTTTTTTTATTAATTTTTGTTAAATTAACTATCATAATTAAAAATCTTTGATTGGCAACAATCTTCCAACATCGGTCAGGTCTTAAAAGATCTGACATTGATTTTTTATCTAATTTTTATGGCTTCTACATCGCTAGGCCACTTTACATTTACCGTTAACATCACTCAAACAAGCAAACAATAAGCCTAGACGTTACAATACGCCGTTATTTCAAGCAAACAATATTTGAATTTATTTTTAATTTAAGTCATGAATCACCTACTGCAAATTTAAATACCAAAATTAACAAATGATATTGAAAATGAACAACGTTAACAATTGTATCATTAGATATTTACAACATGGAATCTCGGGTGCCTTTAATAATTTAATAGTCACAATAAAATTTGTACTATCACGTTTCACAAATTCTTTGCCAGCTAACTCAGGGTTTTGTAAAAGAGCAAGTCTCGTAATCTCAGGACGCTTACGGAATTCGTCATGCCTGGCGGAGTACTTTACCAATTTGCTGACAGCGACTCTGCAAGTTGTGTCACAGCCTATCTGCGTGACATGGCGGTCTATCGTCACTCCAGGATCGCCAGTCTGCGATCTTATAAGACGACTACCAGTACGACATCAGCTCTGTCGAACCGTCCTCGTCCTCTCCAAAAACATAACCGTCACTCTCCACTGCCGTAGAAAGAGTCGACCATTCCTCTCCACTGTCGGAGAAAGAGTCCCTTCTTCCTCTCCGTAGTCACTCGTGGACAGAAATAAAACATATAAAAAAACGAATATCACTTCTCATTGGAGGAAATGGGCTTCTTGAAATCACGTGTTCCACCTCGCGCATTCGGATACGTGGGTTCGCGCTCACGCGTCACTTGGCGTGGCGGGAGAAAAGTCGCCGACCTTCGCCATTGCCACCCCCCAGCGTCAGGTGCAACGTCCGCTGGCCTGGAGGCGACAACTTGGCGGGCTTCGTAACGGGACTGTTTCCGCCCCAGGATACGGAGTCTCAGCTGTCCGCTCCTTGCCAGAAATCAACCCTCGCTTATTTTCCGTACACTCCCTGAATAACTTGGCATTCATTACACCACATATAGTCTTTGGCTGGCTCCCGAGATTAAAGAATTAAATCAATTTACAGATATGATTATATAAAAAAAATAATTAAGAAAATTGTATAAAAATATAAAATATTAACTATTAAAATTGTAGTAGACGTAATAACGTTTTGCTACAGTATGGATGTTATGGAGTTAATTTTTTTTTTCCATTGCTAGTATTAAGTAACAGAAATAATTCTCGACTTTAGTTTTACTCCAGCTTACCGTGAAACTGACTGTAGTGTTTCAGAATGTAGAAACATTATTGAAGATTGGTTATGATTATAAGGTGGGAAAAGGATTTCTTATTGAAGACTTGAAATGAAAATACCTTGGCATTACATTTCATAACGAGCTTGTAGCGTCTGGTTTTTAAGACGTTATTAAAATTGAAAAATTAATGAGGTGCATTAAGTAATAAGTTAATTTTCAAAATTAATCCCGGGTAGGCCCCAAGAATGGAAATGTTATCTATCCGAGAGAGGCGACGTTCCAATTCCGAAATACTTTTTATCAAAGCAATTGTACGATTGAAATCACCATTAAAAATACATATCTTCACCTATTCAAATGATATACTGATGCATTGGAAAGGAAGTTATTAAAATCAGGGTACAACACCTATATTATTTACTTTGAATATAAAATTGGTTGATTTATTGAACAGAACTGAATATTTAAGGAGTTAACAAAGTTAAACGTTTTTTGTTCAATTCAGAGCATGATTCAAATCTCAGAGCGTTGCCTAGGATTGAATGAAGCAAGATTGTCTATACATCGCCGGAGTTCTTTACCGTCGCAGATGAGGTTGATCAGCTGGGCGCGAGGCCGGTGATGGCTGCCCAGGTAGGAGCGGCTGGTCCCTCGAGAATTCGACCTGGCGAGCTGCGTCCCCAGTCGAGGTCAACGCACTTTCTGACCAGAAAACAGAGTCCCCCGTCATGGCCGGCCAGAAACAGAATGTCTTCCTCCTCGCTTGTCGGCACCGTCGAAGGCTTCCAGGTTCCGGTGTTTTAGCTGGCCCGCGAAATTCCAGCCAATGGGAGCGTTTGGCGGGGTGTACTCGATCTCCATTGCCATTCCTCATGCAACATAAAACTTATGGTTTATAAAATTCCTTAACACACTGTTTGATTAGCTGGTTCTCAACAGAGGTGGGCCGCAACCTGACTTTTTCTCGGAAGTATTGTTTCTCTAGTTTCAACTTTCTACTCTATCAGGAAACCTTCTTTCGGCACAGGTCCTATACTGTCCTTTGAATTTTTTTGAATACGTAAAGCTTGTAACTTTACGGCCTGCCATAAATCATTCAGCCTTTCAGCGCAGGTAAGAGTCACCTGCCCCCCCCGATGACAAAGAAATGTGGAATGTTTCGGCTTGGCCCGAAACTGGCTTATTCACACGCACAAATTTCCTGTCACCTAGGGACGTTACAAGCTTAACTGGGCAGTACACATTGGACAGGTAGTAGGAAAATGTTTCAAAATATTGCACTTGTTGGAGAGAGTGATGAGCGGATGTACGAGAGAAGTGAAGGAATTGGGTTACGAAACTTTATAGTCAGACCATTGCGTGAATATGGTGGTGCAGTATGGGACCCACATTTCGAAAATCAAATACAGAAGCTTGAGAGGGTGCAAAGAAGGGCTACTAGATTATTTTCTAGAAATTACCGCAGAACGCAATTAGCAACAGATGTGATAAAAGAGCTCGAATGGGATTCATTGGAAGACAGGAGGAGGGTGAAGAGGGTCAGGGGACTGTACAAGGCGTATGTTGGTTATGAAGCATGGAATGATATTTGTGTAAGAATTAAAAGTGGCCCTGACCACAAGCTGGCACTTGATTTTATACACAAGGTTGTAGGAAGAATCTCTTTTTAGGTAAGACGGTCAAGAATTGTAACAAGTTACCAAAGGAAATAATGAATAATTTACCAAGAACGTTGAAGGAATTTAAAGTTGAAATTTGTAGAGGGAAAATTTGGGTGTGTGCAGTTAAGGAGGGAAAAAGTGTGCAGGGAAATTGCTACTGGATCGTGCGCTCCATTGCAATTAAAAAAAAGCAGCATAGATAACAGATATTAATAATGATTTAGACTGAAAGAGACTGCTTTACCTACCATGTAGGTAAAGTGACCGTGCTTGTCGTTCGCAGCTTAATGCAGATTGTCATGTTCACAGTTAGTCGATCTAAAATATGGGAGTGGGTAGCAACAATGACAGATTGATGAAACATAAAAAAAGCATTTTTTGTCTAATGATCATTATAGTTATATATGGAATCCTCTTCACAGTCCAAAAAGAGGGTTGGAATAATGGGATAGATAATGTGACGGAAATAACGTGCCATAATAGTGCTTCCACCTTTTCTTTCGTGCAGTTTTGGTACAATTCACCACCTTGGATTCATAGCATCAGAGCCAGTTATAGACAGACGCTGGTGAATCTGGAATGGCAAACCTTGCGACAGTCATTTCATCTAGTTTACATTCAATTCCAAAATTTCGCTTCCTCGATTACCGTTTTTCAACGTAACATTTGTCAGTGGTTACAAATACCTGCCAGCTTCCCCCTTTCGCATTTCCAGTGTCTACACCACTCACCCAGCTACAAGAGTAACGAGAGAAACAATACTGAATGAAAGATACTGTACGTCGTTGTACTAGCCGATTGAAATTTTCGTAATTTTTTAAGATTCAGTACGGAGATAACTGTTGCAGTAACAAAAAAAATATTAGCTGTTATTAATAACATCTCCATAACAGTACAAGATTGAATGGAGATACAGTCGATCGTAACTATTTAAAACACTTTTGTTGAACATTTTTTTAATTCTATTATAATTATTACTCTTGTTCTATGCATCCTACTGAGCTATCACCTCTGGGATTGGAAAATGTCAGGGTTAATAAATATACAAACAAGATGAATGACAATCATAGTGAAATAAATTATTCTAAGTTAGAAGGCCCAAAGTAAAAATAAAAAATCCTTAGGTTTGAAACTGAATTTTGTAAGAGACACATTAAATACATTCATTTTGATTTTTTTTTTAAATTATTGAATGGAGTAGAAGAAGTAGCCAATGAGATAATACCCCAGGTTTTGTTTAAATACTACGATGTTTATTAAATAGATGTGTCCCAGAAAAATGAATTCTTCGTTGAAATAATGACAGTGATGTTTGTATTTTGTACTAGTTATTTTTATTTCTTGTCTTTAAATTGTATATCTGTGAATTTAATGCAATTTTTAACTGACTGATAATCTTTTAGATTTTGTTAGGATCATGGTTATATTTTTACTAGCCTCGTACCCGCGACTTCGTACGCGTGGATTAAGAATTTTTTTTGCCAGAATTAAATATAAAAAGTTGTTGGTAACGAAGGATTGGTCCCAAACAATATCGAGTCGGCATAATATGACGGGAAAGCTAACACTATATCATTCTACCGTCGAACCTGCCTCTTGAAGAGAATCAATTTCCGACATATTTCTGTCACTATTCGATAAGATTTCAAAATTTCGTGACTACAACTGTTAATCATACTGGAAAAAAAAATAACCTGTGCCCTTCATACAGATTTCCTTATAAAATTCCATCACCACGATATAGCCATATAGACGTCAAAACGTAACAAAAAGACAGAGACTTACTTCCGTATTTATATTAGTATTACTGTGGTTCACACTCACACACTGACTGCGAACAACACCTGAGGGATCATTATAACGTAAAAAAGTGTACACCTACAAAATTGCAAGACTTCCTACGATTTGCCTCGCATTGCACCCCTAACTTTATAATATCTTCAGTTTAACATTCAATCCAAATAACCTACGGCCCAGGCCTGACTCTTACGATGAAAAACAATTTTTAAAAATCGTGGACTCCACGGAGACTTGAACCGGAGACTTGAACCGGAGACCACGACGTTCGTAAGCATGCTCTCTAGCCACTGAGCTGCCAGTTCACTACACGGAAACATGGTCTGGAGACGTCCACATCCAACGTGTCTGTCAATCGCCGTATTTGGAAGTTATGACACAACATGTGTTATTTATACAGATAATTTTTCAACCAAATGTAGACAGTATTTTTGTCCTTGTTTCAAAGGATAAGTGTGCAAAGTTTAATCGAGATCGGATGAAAACTTTGGATTTGTATGAAGAACAAACAAACCAACAAACTAACAAACATACATTCATCTTTATATATAAAGATTAGTATATACTGAATTTAAGTACGCTTTTTCGAACCATAATGGTTACTACGGACGTCTCCTTCTTTAAAGAGGGCAAAAACTTTCTTAAACCCATTTTATGAAAATTTCTGATGTTTCCTTGTTAGTGACAGAAAACATCTGAGTAACTTCGTATGATTGTAGTTATCAAAAAGTGACACCGCGGCTTTAACGTCCAATTAATGAGGACTGTTTCCAGTGTATGTATAACGCATGGCTTATCCATCACGATCTTTCTTCTCTTGACGTACATTAATGACCACAGCTATGCTGTTTTATTAGCACTCGCTCTCGTCTGGCTTTTTACGCAGTAATCATTATCATAATATTAAATCTGGTGTGAGAGAGGGAGTAATAATTGGCCTTGACCGATATTTCTACATAATGTCTACAAATAAGCACGAAATATTATCAGTTTCAATACCTTGTTAATCGAGTGTTGTCAAAATTAATTTAATTTGTTAAAATCTGCTTGTAGCTGTGAGTTCTGATATATAATTTTTTATGAAAAAAATTTTTCTTTTCTGTGGCTTAATTATTATTATTGTATGATGTCACTATGGTTAATCTAGAATAAGTGAAGTGAATATTGGTACAATCTGTGAACAGTATATGCCGTCTACCAACGAGCATTCTAATACTCTGTATGTAGTTTTAAGACTGCAGATGACTATAAAATTTATAAACACAATGGAGACAAGATAACGGTGTTTAAACTTTCCTAGTTAACACATGTCCAGAGTAGCGGTTGAAGTGTCTTGGTTCATTATGACCAGAAACATTCATGTTCTCTACATGAGATGCAAGATTCGTGTTATAAAAACTTGTGTATTTAATTTTTGTTTTGTTTGCCCGAACAGGTGTAAATTTACCTAACCCACTGTAATTACAAAAGGAAACAACGTTAATACAAAACAAAGAAATCAATTTATAAACAATATATCCCGTCGAAAAGTTACAAGGTTAAATGGTACAATTGGAATATTAATCCTGAAAATTTCAAGTACTATTGTACAAACGGCAAGGAACTCAGCCTACAAAAATTATTCTGTCAGTGATAAACTTTCCCGGCTAGGGAGAGTAAAAGATTCGATTTTTAGTCCATCAGTTCGATAATTGTTCATAGGGCGTGAACTGGGCGAAGCAAAGGATGATACAAAGAAAGAGGTTTCACTCATCCATTTTTCTTGCAATAGGTGAAGACGGCGGTAGCTTTCTGTACTGAAACAAAAACTCTTGATGTTTTCTTTCACACAGAAACTACTCACAACACATGTGAGACATCCGACGACAAAAAAAGTGCAGTGACAAAACGCGACGTCCACGTTTTGTAGTCCACACTCACACACCACACGTGCGTACTATCCGGGGTCTAACCCCCAAGTGTCCTCGCTACAGCTTGTCCACTCGCACCCTCCGGCCTCCGACATCGCAGCGTACCTGCATCAAACAAAACAAAGTCACAGACAAAACGCCGGCAACTTGTCGCCAGACAGGAATGTGCCAGCTTCCGCTGTCTCCCAAAACGGCTGGAGTGTGCTCTGAAATGTGTTGTAAATATCTGGATAAGAAACGACACCAACGCTGGTGGAGCAAGACACTATACGGTGCTTTGAGTCTGTCACTTAAATTGCTGGGATCTAAACTAAGTGGTTTTTACCATAAGGTTGTCTGAAAACCTTCATCCTCATTTTTGGCACACCGTACTTCTTGGCTAGTTATCTGTTAAACGATTAGCGTCATTTGATGAGTGTTACCTCAGTTGTCAAGATACGCAGTGGAAGCTAATCCTTGTGCCCAGAAACGACGTTTAAGAAGAACCAAATACGAGTCAGTAGCAACAACAGTAATGGTTACTTCTTTGTAAAACAGTTAACTTTATTTTTATAGCTTAAGAATTTAAGCTATTACTAGATTTTTGTGTGACTGAATCTAAGGGTCAAAGCTTAAAAAGTAAAAAAAAATTCTTCTATTAGTTCAACAGTTTCGTCGATATTATAAAAAGTGGCCTGTTTCTATTATGTATCCCAGGGAAGGAGTACTTAATTTAAAATGAGGTTGGTGAATATTATATTTCAATTTTTATTGTGTGGTTTCTGCTGGTACGCATTAGGCTTCAGGGAATTAACTTGTTGGTCGGACGTGATGTTCATTAGTCGTCTAATGGAACTAGTTGTGATTGATTCCATTTGGATTTTATGACCACTAAAGTATCTGGAAAAGTGTTCGTATGATATTTATAGAGCTAGGTTATTGATTATTGCGTCCTGCATATGCTCCGATACAAAGTTATGCGTTCGAGCAACATTTAGTTTCGAGAATTGTAAGTTCAATCTTTCTATTCCCCCACATTGATTAAAATAATTTTCTACACCATTTCTGTGGATCTGTATGCCATTCTGCCTTTACAGAGGTTTTTGAATTCCTTAACACTAACATTAATAGTTGAAAACAAAAGATTTAACTCATTTCTTTGACATCAAATTTAAAAGGATTTCTTTATTTTATGTAAAACTATTTGATGTAAAGCAGTTTACGTGGAATTGGTGCATAACTACACCATAATAAATATTAAAAGTTGTAATCAATTTAACAACGATCGTATGGAATTAGGTTACGAGTCACTACTGAATCTATATTCATAGTCTGCAATTGACATTCAACTGTGGACAGCTGATGGTACTTTGTACCAAAAAAAAAAAAAAGTGTTTCTTGTTAATCACCCATGAAAATTTGACAATTAGTCAGTATTGTTAAAGTTTCCAGTGTGATAAAATTTTGAGATTGATGTCACAGTTTATAGTCCTAATTAATTAAAAGAACTTGAGTGTAAGTTAATTGTTAATACAAGTATGTAGCCTCAATTCGATTCTGAGGTAAAATAGAGAAATAAGGTTATAGTAACTATAATTTTTTTTTTACAAATTTATTTGACACTTACACAATGTGTTTTTGTGCTGGTAGTCGCTTGTTTTGACATAGATCTGGCAGCAACGGTAAATATAGTTTTAAGTTCAGTTCTCCCTTAAAAAATTAACTTTCTTTTCTTGCGTATACTTACAGAAACTGTTTTGAACTTAAATTTTATATGGTGAAATAGTGGCTAGTTTTTAGGGTAGAAGATTATGTTTATCATCGGCTCAAGATATGATTTATTTATTACTGACCTATCGTTGTTACATTTCATAATTTTTCATTGCTCTTTATTATTTGTTACTTCATTTTTCAGAGATAGTATTATATGCCGAAAATAACAAGTTTTATTTGAGTTTCAGATTACAAGAAGAACTGTGAGCCATACTAAAGGATTTTACTTAAAGAATACCATCAACCCACTACTATGATCTAGGAGTGCTCAGCCCATCCATATGCACAAAATTTTGTTATGTGGAGAATTTCTCAGTGCGCCTTTGATGGGCAGAACGAAAAAAAAAATCCATATAGTTCACCACTTCTCGGTTAATAGATTCAATGTTATTTGGGATCATTTGTCAACAACTAGATTTGAGGAAATTGTTCTTTTACACTTTCGCAAATACAAATATAGTGACATACTACTACTATTAAATACTACAGCATATCTTATAGTAAAACAAGAACTGAACATTATTTTTAAGAAACTGAAGTGATGTAGGTTAATTCGTTTAACAAATTTCTGCCCATAAGCAATTTCACACATAAATAAACTTTAAAAACATAATCCCATCCCACTATTACAATTAAGTTATTTACCACATTTAGAAACATTTTTATTTTATCGTTGAAAAGAAATCTTGAAATCTTATATATATCTTATCTTGTATATATATATATATATATATATATATATATATATATATATATATATACGTGTGTTTCCCCACCACTACCTAGCACAGATTATTGGTGTTTGTGTGTGGAAGTAGCATGGAGTTTCCCGTCGTGCACAACGTTGGTCGAATACCGATAGCTGTGGAGATGTGGGAGATATGATGGTTAAAAATGGTAGATGGAGGACATTTTCATATTTCGACCAAAGACATGCGTATCCGTATATGTCACTTTGCTGTCACAACTACATAGCGTAGATGATTGGTGTTTGTGTGTGTCGTGTACTATGGTGGTTAGATGTCGATAGCTACCGAGCTGTGCGAGATATGGTGGTTGACCTGTGCCACTTTCATATTTCTATCAAAGATATATGTGTCATGATGTATCACTTTTGAGCCAAAACTATCTAGCGCAGATCACTGGTGCTTGTGTG
This sequence comes from Vandiemenella viatica, assembly GCA_031002005.1. Lineage (NCBI taxonomy): Eukaryota > Metazoa > Arthropoda > Insecta > Orthoptera > Morabidae > Vandiemenella > Vandiemenella viatica. Next base: position 224,555,877 of record CM061920.1, on the reverse strand, counting down.
TGGTAGTAGCACAGAGTAACCCGTCGATCAAACGTTGGCCGAATTTCGCTAACTGTGGGAGTGTGGGAGATATGGTGGTTGAAATTGGTCGATGAAGGATATTTTCGTATTTCGACCAAAGAAATGTGTGTCCATATATTTTACTTTGCAGCCTGAACTACATAGCGCACATGACTGGCGTTTGTTTGTGGTAATAACATCGAGTGTACCATCGTGCACTAAAAACTAAAAAATAAGCGAAACGATATACACTCTGTATTCATTCCTGCTGCAGACCGAATGTTCGTAATGTTTCTGGAATTGGTACTAAAAGTCTCACACTCAGACATCCAATTATTTTAAACATGATCTTTCACGCCACAGAAGAGGAACACAGAAAATGTAAGTAGACCGTTTTAAAAAAAATATGACGTCTTGAAAGAGCGGGGATAAAATTACCGGCTGCTCTTCATTAGCGGAGAGAGTGCAACGTAAAAACGTTCCGCCAGCACCACGGCTCTCAACACGAGTCGAGTAAATTAGCAGCGTGCACGAGGGCCGGGCGCAACTCATTACCATACGGTCCGCAAGCTGGCGGCCAGCTCCTTTGAATGCTCTAATAATGAACACCGGCAGCACACACGGAGGGAAACGGACTCCTCCGCTTAGTAAACAGTGCCGTGAAATATGGACTGCAGACGGATGGCAAAAAATTACTTTCATATAAGTATAGGGTAAAAATTTAATTCAAGATACACAGAAATGTAATGAGATGTGGGAAAGTAAAAGGTCATACCCATCTATATTTCTAAAATTTTCAGGAAAGTATTTTGCTAAACAAATCGAGTAATAGTATTATTTATACACAATATTTCGGCGGCATTAACTCCGTCGCCATCTTCAGGTGTAGTCGTAGGACTATAAGTTTGCCTGGAGAATGTTGTTTTAAAAACTGGCGTGACAACGACAGACGTTGTTACGTTGCCTAGCAGCATCTCAGACTTCATTAGACGCTCGCGGAGCACAAAAAACAGAGCGTTGCTGCCGAACAGCCTCAATAACAGGTATCTACGCGTCACTTAGATGGAACCACAATTCCGGTTAACCAGATCAGACGCGAGGCGAAAGTCAAACGTTTCTGTAATGACGCTGTCCCAGAAGCCTCTCACATGTGCCAGCACCTCAGTTGATTCAAAATGGAATCCGTGTCCTTGTTCCAAACTATGTTGTTCCACCGCGGATTTGTCCTTTTGCCCTAGGCGAACATTTCGAGCATGTTCAAAACAACATTGTTTAACGCACCGTACTGCCTGGCCTATATACTTCTTTCCGCATTCCCAGCGTACGAAGGGCAAGGTCATCCTTTGGAGAGCACGACATGTTCTTTACTTTTGGAGGTGGTCGCAAAATGGTCTTAATACAATTTCTTGCTGGAACCTTCCAACTGTGGATATTGTGGCGTCAGAGTACGGCAATAAGGCTAAGTGATCGTGTGGAACATTATCGCGGTTCAGCGTAGAACATTTATGAAAAACTCTCGGTTAACCAGCCGAGTTAACGAAGTGTTATCGGAAGTTTTTTTTTTTTTAATGGCATTCGGCTACTGGGCCATACATCCAGCTCAATGTGATTTGTTGCTATCAAGTATTGACACAAGGACACTACAACACGACAAGACATTCACGGACACAACACTAAACACCCATGCCCTCGGCCGGACTCGAACCGGCGACCTTCGGTACGTGGAGCTAGCACTCTAGCCCCTACGCTACCGAGGCCGGCTAGTTTCGGAAGATAGCGATACTGATTGTGATAGCCGAAATATTGTGTGATATATCTCGGCTAGTTACCCGAGAGAATTTCATAAATTATTAGGCCTGCGTTTTACATCCGGGAATGCCAATTGTATCTGATGTTCATTGTACCCATTCTATCCGAATGTATGAAGTAGATATTTTAACTCGCCAGGTAGACTGTCCTCATCAAATATTGCCTACGTTGTTGACAAGATTAGTGAGTACTGTCTTGCGTGTTTAGTTGTACAGGAAGCCAACACACACGGATCTATACTTAAACGCGCGCAGTCATCAGCATCTGCCCCAGTGCAAGACAGTACTCATTACTGTTGTCCACAGGGCGCGGTCAATATGTGACGAGAACAGCCTACCTGGTGAGTTAAAATATCTACGTCATACCTTTTAACAAAATAGGTATAATGGAAATCAGATACAATTGGCATTCCTGGATGTAAAACAGAGGCTTAATAACCACGATAATGTTCCAAACGATCACTTCTGTTTCTTGCTGTAATCTGACACCACATCATCGAGGGTTGGAAGGGTTGTATAAAGAAATGACATTAAGACCATTTTCCTATCGCCTCCAAAAGTAAGGAACATTTTGCGATCTACAAAGGATGACCTTGCCCTTCGTTCATCGGGAGTTTATTGCATCCCGTGTGAATGCGGAAAGAAGTACATCGGCCAGACAGTACGGTGCGTTAAACAACATTGTTTGGAACATGCCCAACATGTTCGCCTGTTGCAAAAGGACAAATCCGCGGTGGCAGAATTTGGAACAAGGACAAGGAATCTATTTTGAATCAACTAAGGTGCTAGCACATGTGAGAGGCTTCTGGTACAGCGTTATAAAGGTTCGTTCCCACAGCGTGCCTTTCAACTTCTACCGCCTGGTGGTGGGTCGAGGCGCGCCCTACCTGCTAGCTTATGCGGCAAAGATGACAGACGTCCCCTAACAAGCACCGAGGGATACGCCGTGGAAACCGACCTTAACAGAAACGTTTGAATTTCGCCTCGCTTCTGATCTGGTTAATCGGGATTGTGGGTTCTAAGCGACGCGTGGATACCTGTTATTGAGGCTGCTCGTCAGCAACGATCTGTTTTTGTGCTCCGCGGACGTCTAACGAAGTCTAAGATGCTGCTAGGCAACGTAACAACGTCTATCATTGTCTTGCCAGTTTTTCAGCAACTTGCTCTAGGTAAACTTCAAGTCTTAGGTTACACCTGAAGATGGCGACGGAGTTATGTCGCCGAAATATTGTGTATAAATAGTACTATTACTCGGTTTGTTTCCCGAGAAACATTCATAAATCGTAAAGGATATTCGAAAAACGGAATACGCTATATTAGCGCTTCCACACAATAAACTGTAGTTTTATGGCAAGCATAGAAACATATTGAATTTGTAATAGAGCTCTAGTGTGTGTGGTGCAGGGTTTAAGTCCAGCAGATGATACCATATGTCGTTGGGTGGCAGAGTTGTTATTGATTGTCTATCGTGTCTGATATTAAATCGACTTCTTCTTGTTTTCTTAATATTTCTTGTTGCTTCAGGTTAACTATCTCCTTGTCCCTGACACCAGTTAATCTTTACTCAGAAGTATCAAAGACAATAGGCTACTGATGACAACCATCGCCTTCGAAGGTGTTATACCTATTGAAATGGTGGCTGCAATGAACTCTTCTTGACCTGAGCGTTATTGGTCTGGTACGGACAGGCAGGCTTTCCGAAATAAGAGCAGTTGCTACCAAGTAAAATTCTGGTTTGTTACAAGTCCGCAGTAAACTCCAGTTCACGAATATAAAACAGAACTGTAGCTCCCGCCCAAGCAGTTTGTTAGACGTAACCCTGGTATCTTGAATTTAGAGAAATACTGCTACTACGAGTTTTGGTAGCGAGTGTAATTCACCTAATTGGTGTGATGTGAACAAGCAAGGAAACACTGTGCTGATGTCAGCACATACCGGTTATGTTAGGCTCGCAGGGCTACTGCTGTCTAGTAGGGCGTTAAATTCATCACACAAATACGAATTATCACTGGGATTTATTGGTGTCCGTATAAGTGTGTCTAGAATTAGAAAAAAAATGAATTTGTTATTTGAATAGTAATAAACACAAGATCACAACGTTTGTGGAAACAACGTGGGCTGGACTGATAAGTTCTGCGCGGTACGAGACAACAGAAGTTCTAGTAAATATACACTTATTATCAATAATTTAATTTGAAAATGGCCACGGAACAAAATCTAAGTCAGTTATTTTTCGAACTTCAGCAAGGTTCTTGCAAAACACACGTACACAGTATTTTTAACTACGAAATTTGTAAAGTTTCCATCAGTAAATAGTAGTCTCTAGTAAAATCTTTTACAGCACAATCTATACTTTTTCCACGCTTTCTTTATCTAAAAATTTGTTGTTTAACATCTCATTTCACCGATATTTCCTGAACCCAATGTCGTAAAATGATCTCCGAACAAAATTTTATATTTGACAACTAAAGGTACCACAGATCTTGGCCTTCACAATTAATACTTGACGTGCGTACAATGCAATTTAATCAAGGAACTGACTGTTCTACAAGAGAAATGTGAAGCAAAAGATGGGTTAGTAACTGCAAGAATCAGTTGTTTTAAGCAGAATACGGCTTAATGAATCTCCAAAATAATAATAATAATTACGGTGATGCGGCAGGGTGTAGTGCCAGCTTAAGACTTAATTAAAGAAGCTTTAACAATGGAAGAATGCTTCCATACACGATTCCAGAAGTCATTATTAGTCTAGTGTGGGGACCATATGAAAGAGAGTTTGTCTCTCCTTCTGTAACCACGAAGTCACAGCAGTACATCCTTCGGAAGACAACCCGGCTGTGGCGGCCGCCGAGGTTTAGCCCAGTGGCCGTGATGGCGGTCCTGTATCTTGTCTGCATACAGATTTGGCTGTGGCCGCTTACGGGAATATCCCGTGCTTGGTTTGCTTGCTTGTCCACGCTACACCGAGTATATCCCTCTAGGCAGCTGGTGAGATAAGCCAGCCTCTATTGTATACAGACAGAACCTGCAGGCTAAAGCTATACACGGGGTTGCATTACCAAAAGTACAAAACTTATTTGTTATCATGGGGCCTTGGTACAGTGAAATTTGTTTGCCTTCCAGTACGATTCACGGCAGTTTCTTATTATGCGTGTTTCCACTTCAACTCTGGAAATTCTGGAATGGTCCTAGGAAAACAGCGTTTCGTATCTCTTTTCTGAACATCTGAAATTAGTGTAGCACGAAATCGCTAAACATATATAATCTCTTGAACAATTTCATTGAAACTATGTTACGTCTAGTGGAATAGCCAATGTGTGTTACAGTAACCTCTGAAATAGCTCCCAAAGGATTTTGATTTGAAGTAAGTTTTCTATGCCAATGAGGGCGATATAATTGTGTTCTTTTGATGTGTGCTGTGAGCGTCCTGTTATACACTGAAGAGCAATTCAATTAGAGATGCCTCTATTATTCACCCTGATGACGTTGGATTGGACTCGACGACAAAATAAAGGTGTTGGGAAGACTGAAGCCTTGGGTCTCTTTGAATCGACTACGTTTCGATTCAGAATCCGGAGATTCTTTGTTCGGACTCTGCTCCGAAACAAAAACCTGTGTCCACACCAAGATTCAAGTAACCATTCAGTCCTTTGAGGAATGTGTAGGAAGAAGTTGATATTCCTGTATTACCCAAGTTTTTTTGTATGATCAATGATAGTAATAAGTGCAATTGAAAACGACAAAAGAGTTGGTGGATTTTCAAATTATTTCATGATAGGAATAAGTGCGGAAATAACAATTTTTTGACAAACAAAAAATGAAAAATGCATCTTCGAGGAACGCATATACTGCTCCAGGCAGGAATATAATATCATGATCATGAAGATCAGTTTACTTAATGATACAGTTCATCAGTTAAATGCGTAAGTAGGGTTTGTCACTATTCCAGTCTGATATTGAATAATGAAATCAACAGTTAGTGAAGTGTAAGTCAATGAAGCGTGAAGAGAAATGTGGAAAATTGTGCAAATACCAGTCCTTGTACTCAGAAGCCATCTTCAAACTTCACGCTCCATAGAAACGTAGTAAAATTGGTTAATCATTTTAAGAACAATCCAAAGTACGTAGAAAAGTATTGTGAATAGTTTCGATAGTTTGTAACTAGGGCTGAATAAGCATGAAGAAATTAAAAATAAAAAAAAATGTTTTGCTAAGGAACTCTTATATAAGCTTACTAGAATTTCTTTTCCTTCGCTTTTGAAGTGGATTATTGTATCTTCTGCGAAGCAAAGAGCGAGCGAAACCAACTGTGACGGGTTGAGTTGGTAGCAGAGAATATTGATTCAAGTTGCATGCATGGGATCATCCACAGCTAATGGATAGGATGCGAATACTGGCAGGGTACGAAGTATTAAGCTGGGGCATCACACGTAACATTTAAACTGACGAGCGAGTCGCGCAACAGAGTTCGCCGAAATCAGTTTAGGCGAATTACGGATGGTGCTGGTACTGCGGATTGTCTATAATCTCGAGTTAATAATAGGAGTATCCAACCGGCAGCGTATCAGAATGCTTATGAAATATTTTACCAAATCTATATACATCGGAGAGGTGTTCTTAAACTTGGAGCATCCTTCTTTCATGAAAAACAGCTAAAAAATCTTTTTCAATGGGACAAATCCGTTGTTGACGAGTGGGCTCTACAAAAGCTGCTCTAATACTTCAAAGTTTTAAAAATTCTGCTATAGAAATTAAATAAATCTGAGTTGTAGTAACTCAATAGTAGCAGCCATCTGCTTTTTAGGGGTCGTCAAGATCAGCTATCGTCTATATACAGTGGAGCGAGCTTTGATTGAGTCCATTTGTTGCGTTTATTCCAGGTCTGAATAATGATCCACTTGCTTTTGGAGCAAAACATAATTCGCGCCATCAGGTAAGCACATTGCCGATATTCTAGTGAAACACTTCAACTCTGGAAGCAGGCTACATATGAGATCAACCTAAACCTGGTAGGAAATGCAACTCTGGAAGCAAGCTACATATGAGATCAACCTAAACCTGGTAGGAAATGTACAGCGCCCTTCAAAAAGGCCTTAAAAATTTAAAACTTATGGAAATTGATTAAGATAACTTACTATATCGGTTAAAATGCCATTTTGTAGAAAAAGATGTCATGTTTACCTGAAAGCTAGATTTTTTATCAGTATGACTGTCATTTACTGAAGCGGCATTTCTTGTTAAACTCGATCCAGCATATCGGGCGTTACTTCAACTGTTTAATAAATTAAATTAACTCAGTGAGGTTTGAAGATAAACAGGGTGGCACAAACACTTTATCTTTAATGAAACCCCATGAGAAGCAGAAGTACAGGGAGTGGATGTTCCTTTCAATTATCTCTACGGTATTCGCCTGAAATTATTTCGAGGTAACATTAAAACCAACATCAGAATGGCTGGACCGGGGCTCGAACTTGCGTCCTCTAGAATGTTTGTTTAAAATTTTAATTACTTACCCAACAGAATCGGTGTGATTTCTCATGCAGAGCGAAATAATCTTTTTGAATAAAGCTTCAAGCCAAAAGTAAATTCAGCTTTACCTGAAGTATTTTTGCCAGATTACTCTGAACTGTTGTCGCATAGCTCGTTGGGTGTCGCTAAAACACGCAGTAAGCACATCAGTGAATTTAACCATTTCAAATGCTCATACAACTGCGCTTAAGGACTGAATTTGGTGGTACGGAATATCGCGAATAAATGAATACACTTTCAAAGTTATAAATAATTATTTTGTAGTTTTTTTATAGTAAAAATAGGAGTTATTAGTTATATCATAGTAAGTGTGATTCACGTGTGGCTTAAATTGTAAGCGAGTTTACAAGATATGGACATCTTATAAGTACGGCCAACACAAGTCAGAAAATCGTATCTTATCAAACACTCAGGATGCAATTCCATTATAAGTTATAATATTTTTATTTACGTCTCGTTAAGGTCATTAGAGATGGGAAAGCAAAGGCGCAAGGAATACAAAGGAATTAGGCCAGTGGCTTCAGAAGGAACCATCCCGACTTTCACCTGGGGAGATTTGGGGAAACCATAAAATCAAAATCTGGATGGCCGGACGAGGATTCCCGAATGCGAGAACAGTACGTTACTGCTCGCCCACCACGCTTGGTGTTATAATACGATTACTTGTATGAAAGTTTGTTAGCGGTGGGAGGCGGATTCTAGTCGAAGTTTCTAGCTACTTACAATTTATGTAATTGAAACGGAGACCATTTACACTGAGGACTGTCGGTCATTAGTTAATATTTTGTGAATAATATTCATGCAAAACTGAGCAGGTCTCCAACCCAGCACAATTTGAAATTTTTTACTGTTAATTATCTGTCTTACTTATCTAACATTTGTTCTTTTTAAGGTCATGAGTAACATTTTTTTCACATTGCAGGTAATAACAGCGCTTCTTCAATATTTGTCTTTCAACATTTCGAAGTCCATAGTGACCAATGTCAATAATTAAATCCAAATTATATGTAAAGTAATGAGAATGAATTTGGTTTTGCACTGTAAGCCTTGCGAAAGAAATTAAAAAAATCTGCTTTGTCATCTATCCATGTTAGACTTACCCTGGTACAGTCATTGCTCTAATTAATACTGTAATTAGGTCTCCGATGAGACCAAAGTGAAGCTTCTTTGAGTGCGGAAGGGATAAATTCGTTAGTGTTACGCGTTGGAGCTACGCGATATGCATTAAGTGCGCATTCGAAATTAATATTCTGCGCATGCGCTCTTAATAATACTTTGATGCAAGTTCTTATGTTACACAGTGGATCAAATTAAAGGTGAACCACATGTTTACTGTTTCAGTTACCATAAACCTTCGATTACAAAAGAATATGAAACAAATTCACCAAATACGACAGTAATAAATGTAATGAACATTAATTTCATTTAACAGTAATAATAATAATCACCGGTACTATTTGTAAATATCAATATAGTAAAATATTTTTTATTTGTTTTAAAAAAAAATATTTTGATGCTCTCCGATTCTGTTGACTATAAGATCTGTTATTAGATAATTTTGTCCAAAAATACAAAATACAGACTAGGGCTTTACGCAATACTCTGTACTTTAGTGGATTGTGTTTTAATTTTTTGATAATTTTAATTTGTTTACTAAAATAACTTGGAAGAAGTTCCTATTTTATTCAATAAAGATGATATAGTTCGTCCACTCGAGAACAAAAGAAACATAAAAAACCTTTTGGCAGTCATTGGGGACTGCTGACAAATGTAAAAACTTAAAAATATGAATTTCACACGCAAAAAACGTCAAAATTATAGCTACAGATATACTAAATAATTATTCCGTGTGGTTTTAATGATATGGTGACAGAATTTCTGTTGGCTGCGCTTTCCGCCCCTGTCATAGCCGCCTTAACCTAACCTGGAAGAGCTGCCAGGTAAAGATGAACTACAGTTTAACGTGGAATCCGAACCATGGAAGCGTTTAGTGGTACTTCACATTACATATCAAGCGCTGCTAGAGTTGAAGCTCGGGTTAAGGGCATATGAAAATGCTCGCTAAGACAGGAAATCGAACCTGGGACCTTTCGTTCACCAATCAGACACCTTAACCACTGAGCCAACAGACTGGTACAGATTTGCTACTAACATTAGCTTGTTGGTGAAACGAACTCATAAAATTTTACCCATCCAAAAATCGCCCAACGTGTCAAAAGAAGTTTTCATTTAAAAAACCAAAAATCTAACTTAGTCCGCAATCAAAAGGTTGGTCGAATCTTCCCGAAGGAGATGTACCTAGCTATTGTATCAGTGGCAGGAAGGCCATTTCCTTTCCTCAGGGGCCTACAGTTTAACGTGAATCTGAACCACTGTACGTCCCGGAGTAGTTCATACAATAAAACACAACTCCTAAAAATTCCTGCTCAGCACGGGATTTTAACGCACGACAGGAGAGAGAGACTTTCGGAAGTTAGCGCCTTAACCGTTGAGCTATCAGACTGCCTTGTTTTTAAGTATACTTGTCCTAAATACTACCAAAATCGCATTTAAAACTGTGGTTTGTACGAATAACGTTGACAGAAATTAAGATGAGGGAAAAAAGAACGAGAAAGTTTATATGTTTGTAAACCAAACTTAAACAGTATTTTTCTATTTTTTAAAAAAAGTATACGTATGCAAAGTTCCATCAAAATCCTATAAGAACTATGTATATGTATGAAGAACATTGGCAAAAAAATATATACAGGGTGTTACAAAAAGGTACGGCCAAACTTTCAGGAAACATTCCTCACACACAAACAAAGAAAATATGTTATGTGGACATGTGTCCGGAAACGCTTACTTTCCGTGTTAGAGCTCATATTGTGGACGGCTGTGATACAATACGCCATTCTCCAGGGCTGCATCAGCGCATCAGGGATTCCATGCGACGGAGGGTGGATGCATGTATCCTCGCTAACGGAGGACATTTTAAACATTTCCTGTAACAAAGTGTTTGAAGTCACGCTGGTACGTTCTGTTGCTGTGTGTTTCCATTCCATGTTTAATGTGATTTGAAGAGAAGTAATAAAATGAGCTCTAACATGGAAAGTAAGCGTTTCCGGACACATGTTCACATAACACATTTTCTTTGTTTGTGTGTGAGGAATGTTTCCTGAAAGTTTGGCCGTACCTTTTTGTAACACCCTGTATATATTACAAGAAGACAGAAGTATTATCGATTCTTTCACTGGTGTCGAAGCACAACACGCCATACTGATAGCTACATATAAAATGTTAACATTAGCATGTTGGTGGCGCGAATTCATAAGATTTTACCCATCCAATAGCCGTCGAACACGTAAATCATACGCGCAACACGTCATAGCTTGTCGGTGAAGGGAAGTCGGGAACTCGTAGAATTATACCCGTCTAAACATCGCCTGACGCGCCTATACAAGCTTTCACTTGAAAAATACACACATGAAAAATACATAGAACCTTCTCTTCTTGCGCGTGTACACACTTTTACAAGCACCAGTATTTTTCCGACCTGTGTCATTATCAAACACCCCAGTATGTCAGCCATCCACTGAATTACAGCTTCATACTTCTGCTACTACAGTCTACAACGTCACAGCTAGACACTAAGGAAATAATCTCGTAACCTACCCGCTGGTATTAACACTTCTAGCCGGGGCTATCGATGTTTCTTGACAGAATGGAGCCGGAGGCGCCTGCCGTGACGGCTCGAGTCCAAACAAGGGCAGTCGCAGCCATCTGGGGAGCGACCTTTTTAGGGCGACAGCCGATACCGGCCTTTGCGGCCGCACAGACTGGCAGGTCCAAATATTTGACATTGGCCTTTCGCAGAGAGTGGACGGCCCTATTGACGCAGCGGCCTGGGGCTGCTTCACTCACTGCGGTGCTGTTTAATATTAGGCGACCGCGGACAAGGGCGCCGTGCTTACTCTAGGGCTCGTGTCGCTGCACCGAGCACAGCGACCGCTGCATCCTACCAGTACTGGCCTAGAGTTCACTACAACCAACCTCTATCATTCTACTGTCACTTTACTGCTAAGTGTTCTGCAGGCCTTTCATTTTATTTCTTCCCCATTCTAATTGGAATTTGCTGCAAAAACAGCCATTGGTTATAGGCCCTATTGTACATAGAATGTCACATTTAAAACATGAAGGGTTTTATCCACTCGATACCTCAAATGCTATTTCTGGACCAAATGTGGTCGGTGTGTGGTAACGCTCTGGCCTCGCCTCCAGGATGACGCGAGTTCGAATCCCCTTCCGGCCGGCAATCAAAATTTGGATATCCCATGGTTTACCAAAATCACTCTAGGCGACTGTCGGTTTGGTTACCTCAAAAGGCCAATGTCGCATTCCTTCCCGTTCCTTGCCACCTGTCTATTCTCGGCTCTAATAACCTCGACGTAAATCCATAAAAAGAATACTATTTCTAGAATCGCACACACACACACACACACACACACACACACACACACACAATGGTACCGTAGCATTTGAGCCGGAACCTATAACATGTAAAATCACAAGAAGGGTCTGGAAATAATACAATAGAACCTCATGTTAATTTTATTTTGGCTTAAAAAATAATGTTTTGATTAATTAGCTTCCTATATAAGCTCCTCATTCAGCTTTTCTCACTTTAAATTAGTTAAAATTTCAGGACAGTAATAAAAATGGATGGTTGTGGTTCGATTCGAGCAGTCCTATAATCGATCAACACCTCATATACATTGCAGTTGAAAAAATAATAAAAAAATCGGTTAAACTGGTATTTTGAAACATGCTAAGAGCACCCAAGGTTTCTCGTTGTTAACCACCTTTTCACAAGGCTGTGTTTGAGATTTTTCAAGCTTCTGGATGTAAATTTGCAATCAGTTTTGATATAAATATTACGAATGTAAAATCAATTGCGCTGCAGGCGCGCGGCATACATTTACAACCATTGCCTCAATCTACACCTTATGCTTACACCTGTCCGTATGGAGAAAGAACCAGTATTAACCACATTCCTTCGCTTTTATTCATTTTTCCAACGAAGTAACATCTTCAGTGATTTATTGATAGTGAAATCATTAGAGAAGGGTAGATGTTTAGATAAGGTGCATGGAGGAAATGGAACATGGCCGTCACGGCCATTGTGACAATTTTTTTGGAGTTATTAGCAAACTCCATTAATACTGAAATATTGATGGATGGTCAAAGATTCGAATCCCGGTAAAGGCAGGAATTTTTAAGAGTTTTGTTCAATCATATATCTGCGTCCTACCTCTCACACAGTGACTTAGTATGCTTCATTCCTGAGTGTTCAACCAACCATCTGATTGTGTAATCATCTTTTTTTCTTTTTTAAAAATATTTTAATAGGTTCAATTTAGTTTAAAATAGTGTGCAATAAAAAACATTTTGCTACCTATTAGTGGCAGTATGTATTTTTTTGTATCATGTCTATTCCACAAGTCAAAGGCATGTGGGATTCTCCTCAATGGGGAGCAACCTGTTTGTTTAAAGGAGTAGATTGGTCAAATTCTTTCTTCCGCGTGTTTAATTAATTATTCCTTAACGTTATAATATCGAGTGTGTAGTGATGTACGATCTAACAGCAATGACGATATGAAATTTTACGTAGGAATAGATAGATTCTACCAACATATTTAACCAACTTCAGAAATGATTACAATCGATTAGAACGGTACATATATAACCCATGACAGGAAATTTAATTTCTATTTAGGCAATCGTTAAGATGTGAGTGTAAAAATCATTCTGCAGTACCTATGAGAACCACCACACTTGATCAGGAAAGGAATAAGTTACTTTAACTTAATTTCAGTTAATAAAGATTTATTATAAATAAAATTACCTGTAACCTCCACCTCTTATGTACCTTACATCTACACTTAAGCCTGAGCCAAATTGTGTTCCTATACTTCGTTTAATACCCACTATTATATCATAACTTTTTCGTGAAACATGAACAACATGTTGCTTTAATAGGATAGAATCTTTTCCTACTCCTTCAGACAATAATAAGACAAAAATCCTATCATTAATGATAGCTTACACATTTGCGTTATAGACGTTGTATTTATTTTCTTGGAAATATAATATCCTTCACGTAAACCTATTTCGATGCCGGATCTGTTTTCGCTTGTCACATATATACTGAATTTCAATTTCATAGAACATACAATAAGATGAATAGAGCAAGATTTCTTTTTTAATTCAGTATTCCTAAATGTTCGAGAGGATTAACCAAGAGAGTTTAAAAACAAATAATCAGTCATATATTAAGACTCCACTCTCTTCATATAAAATTCATAAAATCTGTAAACCACCAAAGAATTGTTAAATCACAAGCCCTGCGAGGCATATATCAGTTATGTACCCAGAATTATCGGGCACAGTAATACTAAATTTATTTTTATGGAATACGCAATAACAATCTTGATACCCTCGATACTTTTGCGGACATATCGAAAGTGTGAGTGCGTTTCCATTCTATTCAGACAAGTCTATAGTAGACGTTAAACTCCAATCATGGGATCGCAAAATACATGAAGTTATTCAAGATTTGAGGTATGCAGAGTTCTATTTTATGGAAATGAACTAATCGCTTTGCTAAGCATTACTCACAGTCCTACAGTATCTCTTATAGGAATTATGTCCACAGTATTTACTGCAAAACGTTCGTATAAATACAAATATTATCAAATTACTGCAAATAAATGTCATCCTCCCTTATTAGTCATTCTTATTAGAGCAAGCCCGTGAGGGAAATAACACTCTTCCTGGAACTAAAGCAACCAATTAGCCACAGCATTTCAAAAGAAAAGGCGATACGCCCTTTGGTTTGTTCAAATGAACTCCTTGGTTAATGAGGCTCCATTTATTCCTTTGTTGTGTTCGGGTGAAACGTCGCGCAACCGACTTCAAATTGATCGCTGGAAGACGGAAATACAAATTAGAGGGCTGGTGAAAACCGAAGGAACGCCGCAATTGGTAGAGAGAAAAATGTTTCCAGAAATTGTTTGAATTTTTCGTTCTGCAATATGGAAGACTTGCTCATTAGTTTTGCATGATTAAAATTTTATTTTCGAAAGTAAAAACCCTTCAATATCATCAGTTCTACTTATTTCATAAATTATTAACCTAAACTTCTGCGCCAATGTCTCATATCAGCTGCCAATTGAATTCAACATTACAAGAAAGAAAAGTAGCCTATATTTTGAAGGAATAATCAAAATTTGTGGAACTGATATTATTTAGCTAATAAAGATTCTCATAAGCGAACAATTTTAATAGTGCATATCAGGCAGGCTTTAGTGAAGGCAGGTCATGTGCTCAACAAATTCTATATCTCTACACCGTATTATATCACCGTAAAAAATAGACAAACAATGATCACCTTTATAGACTTGAAAAAAGCATATTATTCTACAAACAAGCAAACCCTTTTAAACCCAAAAAACCAATAGAAGAATGCAAGTTCATAGGAACGCGAGAAAATTAAGCAAACTATTTTTAACGAATACTATCTCAAATGTTATGTTCTTATGCAAAATGTTTGATCTTTACAAACTAATCAAAACCTGGGAGAAAGAAGGTAAAGGAATAATCATTGGCAGATTACTCAAAAATAATCTTCACATGTGGGGTTTTCCTTTGCACGCGAGCTAGAAATTCTATACAATAACAGACAAGAGTTATTTTACTCCATTGAAAAACTATGTAATTTCAGCTAAAACTAGACTCCAAATCTTGTATGCTAAAATCTACTAAACGGAAAGGTAGGGCTATCTGGATACTTTAAAAATTAAAGCTATATATTGATTCACAAGGGCATGCTGTCACATTTATAATAAGAAAAGCTAACTCTGAGAGT
This sequence comes from Vandiemenella viatica, assembly GCA_031002005.1. Lineage (NCBI taxonomy): Eukaryota > Metazoa > Arthropoda > Insecta > Orthoptera > Morabidae > Vandiemenella > Vandiemenella viatica. The sequence continues at coordinate 224,540,634 of CM061920.1, read as the reverse complement.
TGTGAAATTAACGAAACCTTCATAAAAGCTAATAGCACATGCGTTTACTGATAAAAAATTAATTTAACAAAACACTACATCAGAATAAAATTTCAAAAAGTGCGGTTGTATTTGGTCTCACGTGAGGTTAATTTCCTGCTTCATAGCGTATATATTAGACTTATAAAGTATTCAAAAATCATTAGAAAGTTTTAAACTCATTTGCCACAAATAATTTTATTATTCCTGTTACTTTTCCACAGATTTCACGAAACTATTAGGAGCAATTTTGACAATTTATCCAGTCACCTTTACTTAATGACTTCTCCTTCAAATATCTAACACAACAGAAGACATATGGCTTTTTGTACTCATCTGATTATTCTGAGAATTCTTCACTGGAACTCGAAGCTGCCAGCTTTATTTTAACGCTCTGCACCGTCACTTTTTTTTATCTTTCTTAACATGGTGACTTCTTTTTGGCTTGTTTGTTGACACTGTCGTCTCTTTGATTTTTCAATGTTTTCCTGAGATATCGGAAGACAAGCTGATCCCTTTTCTCTAGTTAAAAACTTCTTCCTTCTCTCATTTTTGCGTCATGGTATCACAACAGTTAAGTACGTGGATGCATTCGAAGATATACTGCTATCAGATTCTTGGTATACAGATCTGTTATTTGATGATGTTGATATTGTTTGAGATTCTCCATTCTGTACATTCTGATCATTCAGTGTCTTGATGAACAGGTATTTCAATGTGGAATATTACTGTAGTAAAGAACTTTTCTGGAGATATTTTACGTTTATGGAAAGTGTTAATACTAGTGTATTTAAATGCCATGACTTGAAAGACTTGCAAGCCTGTCCACCAGATTAGTTTCTTGGTCTGGAGACAAAATTGTAAGATGACCAAATGAATATTCTAACTGTAGGGATCTACATCTATACTCTGTAAATCACAAATACTGTGGGTGGCAGAGGGTGCAAAGCATCAATCCTAATTCAGTGCATTCAAATCCCGAACGGAACGAGGAAAGAAAGAATACATAAATATATCAGCACGGCATCTTATTTCTCGAATCTTATCCATTATGTCATTGCGACCTAAACAGATGGCGGAAGAAGTATTTCGTTGTACTCGTAACTTAAAGATTTTCGCATATTCTCCAACAAATTCAAACGAAAACGACGTCGTCTGTCCGCCAAACAATCCCAGCCCAACCCACGTATCAGCTCTGTGACACTTACATAAGGACTGTAACTAGGGGTCACGAATCGAGCGGCTCTCCTTTGTACTTTCTCTAACGTGTCAATCAATCCCTTGCGATACTGTTCCCAAATTCCAAATGCGGAAAAACTAGTATTTTTTACGCCATTTCCTTTCTATGAGCATTACAACTTCTCAAATACGATCTATAAATCGTAGTTTAGAATTAGCTTTGCCTACGACGGAAGTTATGTGCAAGTCCCATTTCATGTTGTTTTGTACTGTTAAGCCTAGATACTTCAGGGAACCCACCGTGTTGACAACTGAATTGTTAACATTGTACTCGTGGGCAAACTGGGACTTTTTATTAGTTATTTGGATTGACTTGCATTTTTTGCATTTAAGTGTAAGCTGGCATTTACGGCATCATTCCGAATAAGATCCAGATCGCGCTGAATTTCTAAGCAATCGTCAGAGCACTTCCCTATAAATAAGTGAATCATCAGCAAAAAATCGCATCCTGCAATTAACGTTGTCACCGAGATCGTTTATAAAAGTTAAGAAAAAAAGTGGTCCTATTACACTTCCTTGAGGAACGCCCGAAGTAACATCTAGCTTCCCCGTCAACAACGACATACTGTGACCGGCCAGTTAGAAAATCACGTATCCATTCGCAAATCTGATCAGATATACTGTATGCTCGAATCTTCGCTAAAAGTCGGTTGTGTGCTACAGAGTCAAAAGCTTTCTGAAAATCCAAGAAAATAGAATCAACTTGTGATCCTCCATCAATAACCTTTATTACGTCATGCGAAAATAGAGCCAGTTGCGTTTCACACTATTGGTTCTTCCGAAATTCGTGTTGGTTTGCTGTAAGTAACTCGTTTTCATCTAGAAACTTCATAATGTTAGAGCATATGATATGCTGCAGACTTCTACTGCAAACAGATGTTAGGGATACGGGTCGATAATTCCTAGAATCTCTCCGATCTCCTTTCTTGAAAACGGGAATCACCTGCGCTGTGTTCTAGTCAGAAGGTACTTTTCTTTCTTCTAAAGATTTACGAAATATATCTGACAGAAATGGTTCTATATCTTCCGCGTATTCCGAAAACACTCTTACTGGTATAACATCGGGACCAGGCGCTTTCCCCCACATCAGGAGCTTTAATTGTTTTATGATACCTACACTATCAATTTGTACTGGATCCATCTCAAATTCTACACGCCTTGGAAAAAACGGAAACGTTTTCCATGTTTTCGTCAGTGAAAGAATGTTTACATTCGGTGTTAAATACGGTAGCCTTGTCGTGGCTGTCATAAACTTTCCGACCGTCTTGTAGTAGAACTGGCATTTTGTTGTCACAACCACTTACTTTTTTTACATACGACCAAAATTTCTTTGGATTTTCGATAAGGTTCTTGGAAAATGAGTTGCAACGAAAGTCATTAAAGGCCTCGCGCATTGTATTCTTGACATGTCCTATTGTCTCAGCTAACTTTTCTAAATCACTCCTATACATCGTCCTTCTTGATCGTGCATGTATCTTCCTTCGCTTTTTAAGTAACCTTATAACATCATGTTTATACCACGGGGGATCGTGACCATCCCTGATTGCCCTTTTCGGTATATGTAAGTCCATACCTTACCTGATTATAGTCAAGAATCGAAGCCACATCTCTTCTGCCGAGTCTCTTCCTTCTATAAAGGTAATGTAATTATCCCTCAGAAACGTCCTTAAACTCTCCTTTAGGGCCTTTTCGAACCTGTAAACAACTCTTTCTTTTTTCTTTTTGCGCGCGGTTTTTAATTTTACTGATGTAATTACAGCTTTATGATCACTTATTCTCGTGGTGGTAGAAATTTCCGTGAATAATCAGGCCTATTCTTAACGAGAATATTTAAAAAGTTTTCGTTATCGTTGTGGCACCGCGTTGGTTCAGTGACGAGATGCTTAAGATTAATATCTGAGTAAAGGTCAAGAATAATCTCACAGGATATTTTATCCCTGCCACCAGTAAAGTGGACGTAATTATCCCAGTCGATATACGGAAAGTTAAGAAAAGGGATTTGTGCTTTGTTGATATCATTCATGAAGTCTCTATGAAAACGAGTTCCTTAAATTTTGTCCGCAGAACTGTAGCCTATATGGTACGTTGAAATGCAATTCTGCTGTTCTTGCACCGAAATGACTATTAAGTAGCCCATATTTTGCTTGAATCATTCCTTCCTCACGTTCTTAGTTTTATTTTTCCGTACTTTATGGAAGCATAGAAAAATCTTAGGTTGCCTCTGTATCTCGAAAATAAAATGAATATACAGAATAAACGTAAAAAAATTAATTGTGATTCAAATAGTCCCATTAAAAGTGATTCAAGTAGCCCCAAGTGAGCAAAAGTGATCAACTTCTAATAGATCTGTTACCGAGGAAAAAAATGGCGGCGGTAATCACGTAGCAGTGCTAAGATATTCTCGCTGACGAAAATACATTAAAACATTCACAAATTAGTTAATGTTTATCGCATCAGATTTCAAGCTGCATAATTTCTACACAGTTAACACTTAACGCAGCTGTTTCAAATAAATATTGTGTGAGATTCATTGAAGATATTTACTCAACTCTTCTTGTGCTTTCTTCTATATCATCAAAAACATGCTACAACACTGCAAGTGGCATCCGAACTGCACACATAGAGAAGCAAAGAAAACTTTACTTATTTTGATCCAAAATGCCCCATGTACCAAATAGCCCCCACCTTACTGTATGGAAGGATCCTCTTGGTACAAAATGAGAGCCTAGGTACACTCGATTTTGGCAATATTTCTCAGGTAACTATATTCAAATTATTCAACCTGAACTATCAATCAAAAGAGATTATCTAGGTTATAGAAAACACACAGAATCACCTGGAACAGATATAACAAAAATTCTATATTCTTAAATCGAAGTTAAAACACTATAACACAGTGATCAAACCGGAGGCATCGGAAACATTGATTAGTGGAGGCAGATCACTAATTAAAGATATTGGAAAGCAATAAAATAAAATTCTAGGTTAAATCCTTGGTCCAATTTGTATAGGAGGAATTTGGACGAAATGTAAATATCCCGAATTACATCAACAATCCCAGAAAATCACATACAAGTCCAGAAGGAAATGAAAAAAAAAAAATTATAGGCCTATGCATATTGCCAGAATGAATAACAACAGATTGACGAAGAGAATTCTCCACCTGGACATCACAGTGAAAGTGAAGAACAATTGGCTTCTTAAAATCTAAACGGGTCTCCAGGATACGACAGAAGCAGATTTTGTAGCGTGGCCAACAAAGAAGAAGGAACACCTTGACGGGAAACGTAGGTAGGAGTTCAGCTTGGGAATAGAGAGATTTTTGGAAAAGAAGAAACACTCATTTACTAAATATGTTCAATCGCGCTCCTCATTGGGCATAACAATGTAAGAAGAAGAAATATCCTCACTCAGATTTTGCGCGAGGAAATCTAAGAAAAATGTTAAAGTGTTAGTGCGAAATTATGAATTTCATTTCACTAATTTAATGAGAAAATAATCTATTTTTGAGAAACTATATTCAAGTGCCAATATATTTTTAGTAAATCTGTTTACCTACAGTTTTTGGTGAGTTAATAGTAACACAGTAATAGTGAATGCAGAGAATAATAGAAAAGTTCGTTATCTAATATAAATGTACTATACAGTAACTGATTACTCAAGAGATGCAGGCATGTAGCACATAATCCCAAAATATATGAAGTTGTGTCGAGAGAACTCCAAAACGAATTACCTATTCCTGCCACAATGGTATGAATGTGACATAAATAATGTTTCTGTAACACTTTAAAAAAAAAAAAAAAAAAAAAAAAAAAAAAAAAAAAAAAGCCTTCTTCTTCCCTTCCAGCCATACTTTCGCTTGCCCGATCAGCCTTCTAGTGGAAGGCTTCTCCGCCATTTATAATTTGAACACTTAAATATTCTTTTCCAGTACTTCCGACTTATTCGTGAATTATGTCTCTAATTCTTTAATTATTCCTTCAATAGAATTTTGGAAGTAAAGGAATAATTAAATAAAAACATAATATTCTTCAAAATGAATTAAATCCAAGATTGTGTTAGCATTTGTTGTAAAAGAAAAAAAAGAAAATTAAAAAGCACTGAACATAATATATAAACTATTATAATTTTTTATAATTTTTAAGGAAAAAATGGCTTCATATTTCTGAAGGTCCCCGAGGCCCTTTTTATTTGATATGACAAGATGTATGGACTTAGTGACTACTTTTTAAAAATTGCTATAGCTGTCCATTTTCTGTCTGGCTTATTAAAAATGTAGCCGTTCTTTTGAAGGATCTTCTTTCCCTGGTGCATCCCTGAGCTTTAGATCGTTATTGCTTCTGCCATCAGTTGAAACGTTAATCCCTTATTTTTAATTGCAACTACAGATCTTATTTTTATGTTTTGTATAATGCTTCAATTCATTGCAATTTTATTCTTTTAGTGTACGTGATGTTGGTAGACGTAATTTACAATATCACACATATATTGATCCTGACAGCTCAATAAATTCGTGGTGGCAATTAGATCTTACGACATCCCTTGTACGCTGCCAACGTCTGATATTTTTCAAATGAGTGGTATTGTTTTTAAAATTTGCAGAAAAACATAAAAAAAAATGCAGACATAGTATTTAACAGTTATTGAATGCATTCTAATGAAACCGAATAACTGATTTTGGGATTTCTAGACAATATGATATATGAATGATTCTATGGAATATTTATTGTGGCTAAAATTGTGAAAAAATAATATATATAAGGTAGGAGTGAAAATTTTAATTTAAACTTCCTTTACAGTTTACTTTATGCCTAAGGATTCATCAATTTATGTAACTAAAACATAAAAATCATTCATCCTAAGGTGTTGAATTTATATATTATCAATTCAAAACTGCAGAAACACACTCATATAATGTATTATTGCGATTGTTTACTGTGATTGTTTATATGTTTTACTAAACAAAATTCAACGCCTTGCATATGAGATTTTCATTGGGAATGGAAGAACAACAGAGATACAGCATGGTCACAGTATAAGAATATCAAAATTCGTATATGTCCGATTTTTCTCTCTCTGTGGATTCATTCAACGCTCTCAGATAAATATGCTGATCGAAGTGTGGGTTCTAGTACTAGAATTTTAAAGTAATAACTTTATGGTTACGTTAATACTATTTTTTCATCCATTTTCTATAAAAAAAATTAGTTATGTTAATATTCGTTTATTTCAGTCATTGGCACAGTATTCATATCGGAAAAAAAAGTTTACTGGGAGAAGAACGGATGTCACACACCTCTGTGGAGAATATTAAGGCTATGACATCTTTTCAATCCTTATTTCTGTGTATGTATGACACGCACATGTTATAGGGGAGCTATTAAATTCATGAGATGGCACCAGGCTGGTACTTCTGGCCTCTCTTAATTAATAAGCAGGTTAGAGCAGTCTGTACGGGAAAAACTTGGACTCAGCGTCTCCAGATGAATTAGTTATTTCCTTGAGGCTGTTGCAAGGTTTCTTTGCAGAACCGCAGCACCGGAGATGTGGAATACGTTATGACTTTGTAAACGTCGGAGTTTGTGATATTCGTGAAAAACTCCTCCTCGTTTCTCAAAAACCTTTCTCGACACTGGGTTTAATGAGGTGATGTTTTACGAAATTAAAGTTCGGGCAATATTTTAACGACATAACTGGACTAGAAAAAGGTACACAGATAATGAATGTGAGAAAAAAGATAATGAATCATAGCTGCCACATGAAATGTGATAAATGGTCTCTGTATCGAAAGGTTTAGTTAGCAAAGAGAGGGGGGAGTGGTGTCTAGTAGAAAATGACTGAAAATATAACACGGTTCTTATTTTACCTCTACCACTCGAAGCCATGTGCGGAGTGTATTTTAACCTGTACCAAACGTGGCTCTTGCATCTTTTACCTCCATTTTCTGCTGGCCACTCACCTTCAATGACGTATTTTCAACAAGAGCTCAAAATACGCAGAAATTAGAATCAAACGGAGATTTTTACGCCGGTGATTGGTTCTGCTATGGTGCCCTCTTCCTCATATAGTGTTCTATTGATTAGAAATATTTTCTTGTGTCTTGTGAAAAATGCTGGATTTCAGGACGTCAGTCTTCGAAAATTCCAGGTTAGCTAAAAGTCAACGGCCGGCCAAACACCTTCCTTCGGATATTTCCGGACCTCATGAGTTGCACAGGGGTTCCAGCTCCGTCTCTCGACAAACAAAGAGGTTGTATATTGGTCATGACTCGGACCCCGGCGACAACCTAGCGGTCGGTCTGCTACCTCGCTCGTCCGTCGTAGCCACGAAAATCCGACTTTACCAATCACTGATGGCACTTTACGTTAATAATAAAAATTGTACGGGATGACCCACTTTGGTCATCCGTTACAAAATATATCTCATATTTTAAGTCCCTAAGTTTTCAATCAGTGGAAACCTCATTAGGGGGTGTCCATTAATTACGTGAGGTGAAATAGGGGTAAGGGGGTCCGGCGAAATCTCACCAAGGATGAGGGGGGGGGGGGCAACGGAAATCTCACGTGAGGTTTCGAAATTCTTGTTGGAGTGTAGAAGTAAAAAAATATGATCTACAAATGACGCAGAGGAGAGGGGGAGGGGGTGTCGGACCAGATCTCACGAAGTCTCAACAGAGGGGGGGGGGAGGGGATCCGGAAATCCAGAAAAACACCTCACGTAATTTATGGATATACTTCTTCAGTAGTTGCTGCGTGTACCCATATCAAACAGATTTGTAACAGTACAGATTCTTAATATTGCAGATTAGTGGCCTATACTTTTAGATCAGTTAGCTTTGTCTTAAATTGATCGATTAATTTTACTACAACGTAACTAGCTCTAAACATTTGACTGCCCGAGTTCTCGTGCTTTGTGTCTGCCAGTGGCTGTTGTCTGTCTGTTGCTATCGATTGCGAATCCCGGAGGAAGGCACAAGAGGGCGCGACACGGAAAGCTCATTACGAAGCCATCAGCCCCGCCAACAACCACTGTAGATTCAACACAACAGTCTCCGGCACACCTGTCACATCTATTTTTCCACATACCGCTGCACACATTGCCTTCTCGTCATACTTTCCTCGAATGTGATCGTTATTTGTTGTAGACGTTTTTGCACAAATCTGGACTTTCTATAAGTAGCTGATTTGCTGATATTAATGTTTTTTACACGCATTACGTTATCGGGTATGGATTTTCCACTTCAAATTAGGCATAATCTATTTGTAGACTTCTCACTTCTATTGCAGAAGGCTTCTTAATTTAAGGCAGAACAAGTATGGATCTATCTTAGAGGTCACTATCAACTATTCTGAAGCGCATAAATTGTTGAATTGAGAGATATGTATGCTCTAATCATATCAGGCCGTTTACCTTTCACTGGTAGTTAGCAATAATTTCCACCTGTACGAATGAGGGATAAGACGTAGTTATCTTAAGTTGGTTGGTAATAATTTCAAGAAATAATTTAAAAGGCAATTAATGAAGTAATTCAAATATTACTCACAGAGAAACTTTGTGAATATTACTGAAGCGTGCCTGTAGGTCATTCATAATCACAAAATCGTCTAAAGTAAAAAACAAAATCCGGAGTTGGTTGGAACAAATAACATTTAAAACGAAATTTAAAACGTTTACAAAAACATAAATATAGAAACAAAATAGGCGATCAAACCTAGTCAATGTATAGTTTTTCAGTAATGAACTACATAACACAAAATTATAAGAGAAAGTTGCTAGTTCCATATAAACAATTAATTGATATTTATTTCTGGCTTTATAATTTCTATTGTCAAGCTAAGGCAGTTTACACAATGCTAGTAAAAATGCGTTAAGAACCGTAATGCTTCAATAACGTGACTTACTGATATTACCGCATTACCACTAACGTCCATGCATTTTCAAGTTTAGTTCTTAGTCTGCATGTGTTACTGGTTACGATTATCACTGGGGCAAACAAAACGGGAAGTCTCAAATACCTGCCCTTCTTGATTATCTGCTGTTAATGTCGTCAGTCCATATGTAACTTAGCTACAACAGGAAACTAAACATGAAACATTTTGTCATTAAATTTGTTACTACTAACTATATTACTGAGGAAATTCCCCGTTTCAGTTGTCCGAATGCAATTAAAATTATAATTACATTTCAATTTTCTCGAAACAGGTGATCACGAAAATTTGTAGTTTCATTTTCAATATGAGAAATATTTTTTAAAGAAACAAGAGAGAAATGGACCATATGACCAAATGAGATTTAACGGCCAAAAAGAATTACCATCAGTTACTGTATTTCCGTAATACCAATAAGGTCAATTATTGTCGAGTACATCAATATTATTTGTGATCAGCTGGCATATGCCCACATTGATGGAAACTAGTGGCATTTCGAAAGGATCATAAGAGAGTTTTAAAATAGGAAAAGAGGGCTTGTGATATGACAGTGTCATCCCCCAATGAATATTAATATATTCATAATTAATATTCAGATTAATTATATTTATTTTATTCAAAACTATAAATCGTGTAGGGCTAATCAATTCGTAGGTAATTATGTATTAAGACCGGGCGGCCGAATTTATTATTGTATAATTTTAATTCATTGCAAGATTGCTGTTAGGGAAGAATTAAACGGTGAAAATGTTAGAACTCAGTGGCAGTTTTGAACATTCAAATAGCTGGACAATGCTGGACGCTGGCGGCAGCCGGACGCCACGTACACAATGGAAACGACCGGTGGAGCGCGGAGAGATACCGTTAGCTGGCAAGGGCAATGGGCCCAGGCTGTAGGCTGAGGGCGTAAGGTCACTGAAAATGCACACAAATCAAATTGTGAATGATAGCAATGCCACGACACACGTGATTGTGGAATACGTCGTTTCACCAATCGTGTATAGCCACAGGGTCTACATTTGTTGATGACAGACTTTTTTCCATGTGCTGCTAGAAGGGAAGCTGACTTCTTCATGGCGGCAGAAAAAGACGCCATTAGGGACTTGCTGTCCAGACGAGCTGGAGTATAGACGTACTGTCCGGGTGTGGTCCGACACACTCGACTAGCTGTTCGTTCATGGTTGAAGATAGACGCTTTCCGGCTCAGTCTTTGCCGGAAGGATAGTGTCTTATCTCATACAGGCCATCACCACTGATGCATTGGCGTGAATGGGCTATCCGCGGATCGGCATCTGACCACGACACAGCATGTCGCAATTCTTCAAGCAGTTGCAACAAGGGTAATGTACCAACGCAAGGTCACTGGTTCCATGGGTTTTTGACGAGGCTTACAAACCCGTAAGCGATCCCTGTGAATAGACTCTCTGCTCTGATCATCAAAATATTTGCTGAGCTAGCTAACATTCGATATTCACCAACATTGAACTTTTAAGCATCTTGCTCATCATAACGCAATTCAAATGATGTTTTCACTTTAATTGGCGCCCCTGAGAATTTTTGTAAAATTTTTAACTTTATTCTGTTGGCCTGCGACGCCACATAATTTTATATTCACTTTGAAAATCTCTAAAATAATTAAATCTATTAATGTTTGCATTTATCCGGCAAATTGTAAGCCCCGGGTATTGCTTGCTTGTTTTGAATATCTTGTGCTTAACGTTAAAATTAAATATACCCGGCAGTGTATAAGCCAGAAGATTAAATAAATTCAATACTTTTTTTACCTGTAATTCTTGCAGCATTCAAGATTCTGGTTCACCAAATTAACCAAATTAGCAAATTAATATTAATATTCCTGATAAAAATTTCAACGTAATGGCTCCCCCCCCCCTCTCTTCATAAACTGTCCCATTACAGGCTGATGCCAACTAAGCGGTAATTAACTGCGCAGACGGTCATGATGAATTTTAAATATAACTTCAGGTTAACGCTTTAAGAAAAATGTGTGTAGTTTCCACATTTGATACAAATGTTTCATCTCATTTCCATATCGTCACCGTAAGGCCTATATTACCTGCGTGTGGATAACCTACGGACACTTGTTCTTGATATTTTGGAAAAGATCACAACGATGTACAAATTTCGATGGAAAAATAAATGACACATAGCAGAAACTTCTGCGTTCTCAGGTTATCGCTTGAAAACTTGCTACCTATAAACTTAAAAAGGCTCCCGGCAGACTCATTAGATGCGGTTTTCTACTGGCGAGATACCGATCGTAACAGTAATTGTAAAAGTTTGCCTACGAAGTACATTTCCTTAAATTTTCTACAGGGAAAGCGCGCAGCGAGAGAGCATTTTCGTCTGAACAGTGTATCATCCGCAAACAGTCACATAATGAGTTCGATTTTAAAATTGAGCTAAACGGTTGAAACACTTGAGCAGTAAATTTGGATAAATTTTCTTAAAGCATTTGCGGTCAATAAATATAAGACATGTGCAAGCTTTAAAAAATTGTAACACTGGAGGCAATCAGTAACTATAAGAGAAAAAGATCTACGTAGGTAGAGTACTGATCTCGAAATGATTTTTTTACGAGTCTCTTGTGGTTTGAAGCTTATCTAAGCTTTTAAACAAAATAGTTGTAACGCGATGACGATTGCATTTTCCCTCGGGATAACTGTACATATCAAAGGCCTGAATCGTGCTACAGTGATTTAAGGAGAATGATAGTTGACTCACGTCGATGCATTAGCCAACAAATTCGTCTGATTTTAAACATTCCTAATACGTTATCGAGCGCTAGTTCCACGCCCGCAAACGAAGACAGGTAATTTAAAAGAATTACATGATCTGTGAGTAGAAATATGATGCCAATACCTTCCAAAACCTAGCAAACTAGAAGGTGGGACAAACTCGAGAGAATAATTTCCTTGAGATTTTGATTCCATTTCTGTGGCTTTCGTACATTCATATCTCTTTGCAAATACTTGATACATTTATGCCGCGGGACGAAATTAACATGGATAAAGTTATCATACTTTATGTAGTCAATGAATTCGTAATTTTTACAAGTAGAAAATATATAATACTGTTGAAAGCAAAAATTAAGAACAGTAACCTTTATATAGAGGAAGAGAGCTCATTGGAATTTAATTAGAATACCGAATTATGTTTCATGTAGTACTTAACAAGTGAGAAAGACATATCTTCATAAGAAAAGCATTGTCACCCATTATTGCTATTTTCCGTAGCTGAGAATAACTTCTGCTTCACTATGATATTGCGGCAGGCTATGAGTATTTTTTATCACTATCTAAGTTTGAGTAGTCTTGACTGCGTTACATTACCCCGTCGATATTTCGACACATGCAAACTGAGGATACTTTTTCTACAAGTGGGACAGTTACAGTTTGTATTGAGTAAGAGATTAATGCTCTGACGATCTGTTTTTGCCTTTGACCAACGACCCCAGAATTCTGGTACTGGCGGGTATATCAGTTTGTTACTTTTTTAACATGCCACTGAACTATAAGCTATTCGTATATATATAAAACTACCTTAATACATTAACATATTGTTAAGGTGAAATATCTCTTTCTAGCAACACCGACGGAAGAGCTCAACTCTCTTGACCCGTGCTCAATCCTAATGAAGGGGAGAATTACCTATTTAAGGCGATTTATACAGAATTATTTGTTACATCGTTAAGGTTTTTATTATTATTATTCTTATGGCTTTACATCTCGTCGACGTCGAGGTCATTAGAGGCGGGATGGACACTGGGACAAAGAACGGGAAGGAATTCGGCCATGGCCTTTTGAAGGAAGCATCCCGGCATTCGCCTGGAATGATTTGGAGAAACCAAGGAAAACTCAAATCTGAATGAGAATCATTAAGGAGTAACTCTACAAAGAAATACCAATAAACAACCTTTTTTTTATTCATTTACTTCTGTTGCCTTTGAAGTAGTACCACTGAGTTCTTCCTCGGAATTCTGGGTTTCCGCTATGAAGAAAAATATTGAAGTGAAAACATTTGCCGAGTGCCTACAATGACGACATTCCAGTAGGAATTAATTTTTGGGAATTGCATGAAGCCTGTTGTCACTATATCAACTAGATATAAGGGATGAGAAATAAGAGTTTCTTCCCATACAATGTGATGGTCTCTAAAAGAATCTCCGTACTCAATGAATACTAATTGCAGTAGACAACCACTACACAACAACAAATGCAGATTGGTAACAAGTAACTTCGTTGGAGATCACAGAAGCATTTTCTTGAAAACTAATATTGAACTGCATAATTAGAATGACAGCGTTGTGTAAAATTTAAGATCTAAGAAATTTTCTTTAAAACAGTAGAGCTGTCTAACTTATACTTCTGTGGAAAATTAATGTTTGAAGAAAACTCATAACAGTTTCAGTAAATGGAGAGTAGGCTAACTGATCCGTGTTGACTGAAAGTTATTTTGTTTTTGAGTAAGTTTGGTATCTCGCTGTGCTGTTGTGTTGCAGAGGGCAGCGGCCTTTCTTGACTCTGCCGGAAGCGGTGAGCCCCTTTGGTCGATCAGTGGCCGGCCGTGATGAATGAGAGGGCCCACCCTGCCCTCCTTTCAGTCGGGATTGGACAGGCTTCCTTCCTTCCGCCTCGCGGCAATCAATAACTCTACACGCCGGTGATAATGAGAGCCGCCACATCATTGGACCTGTGATTTATGGCATCCACTGTATCTCCGCAATCCAATGGCTACACTGGAAGTCCATCAGCGGACGCTTCCGGACGTTTTTTATTTCAAAACCGTGGTGAAGCAAAGTTTTGATGTTTTCTGTTGTGTTATAAAATGGTTTTCACTTTTCTTTGATCCTTGAAAGAGATGCATTATAAATATAAAAACATCAGAGTCAGTTCTAAGTAGTGACAAGAACTTAGCTACAATGTTTTCCTGTCCACCAAATAGTATCTTCGGAGTAGCAGAGGGATGGTATGGTATTGATTGGCCAGGAGAGTCCCAAAGATAGTTTGATTGCTGAGGGACGAAGTTTCGATTTGTGGTGTATTCCATTTCTGTCTTTGCTTGACGTGGAATCTTAACCATGTAGCGTCCCGAGGCATCTCTTGTGAACAGAGATAAACACATAAAAATATAATCAAAGAAACTTTTAACTCTTAAGATCAAGTCTTGAATCTTTGAAACGCCCTCATTTTATCCCTTATTGGATGGAACTGTTAACAGGATATTTTATCCATGAAATGGTGAGAGCTTTGGTAATTAACCCAGACCAACGGCAGGCAATTTCACGTTTTAAAATTATAAAGTTTTATCCTTCGTTCCATGCTCGCACAGTAGATCATATCAGATATGAAGCGCAATTTAGGATACGAGATAGTTCGAAACTTATCTTGCAGACACAATAAATTCATCACTTATTACATGTAGCAAACCTCATTATGTTTTATGATTCTAACATTATTTAGTTACGACATTACATTGACTTTGAAGTTTGAAAGCAAGTGAAAATCTGGGATCTGTCTTTGAATCATATAAGTTTTTAGTATTGATTTGGCTGAGAACTACAGTACCAGCTGATTACCCGTTGGTCAAAGGGGGGGGGGGAGGGAAATGAGAAATCCTGTACGTGATAATGTTCTAAGTTTCTAGAAAGGCGTGAAAAATATGCTGCACACGAACAACATTTATGGTTTGTTTCGTGAAAATTTGTACGTGATGAAACGAAGAAAGGAGGTCTTAGAACACTCGCAATGGAAATTATACTTTATTTCATTCTGTGGACTAGCACAGGTGTATAGACAGATTAGTATAATATCGTTGCTGACAACCAAACAGTAACGTTCTTTTTTTAATATGAGTAAAGTTATCACTCAAAAACTGACTACTCTACTGTATTTTTCAGGGCAATTTGATTTTATTTAAGGGTTTACAAACAAATTTATGTTGAAAATCTACTCACTGTATCAGCTTCAGAATCTAATAGAATAACTCTTTTTGGTAAAGCAGTAATTTTAATTTGTCATATTTAAAACCAGTCAATACCTTCCCCTGGCTACAAGCTATATCATTTGACAGTGATATAATGACACGATTAGATTGTACCTCAATTCTGCACAACATGCAAAATCGGATAATTTTGTTGAAATACGGTTCCAGTGAATAAAGGAAATACCATTGACCTCCAAATATCATCGATACGTTGGGCGCTCATATATTTGCTGTAAACGCGCTGCACAGAACGGGTAGTTCCAGATAACGAGCCCATCTTTCTTTCATAAATACAGAGCGAATTCTCCAATAACAGAGTTGACGCTAAACTATTTTTTCTAGCCTAAGTCACATAATTAGCAGTTAATAGAAAATTATTAGTCAATCAACGATACTTTTATATGTTGGCGTTTGGTGTTAATTCAAACACTTCTATCTACTGAGCAATCTTCTCCATTACAGTTTTGAAATCATCTGAATGACTGCTGTCAACGAGACGTGACAAGAGCCACATAAAAATACCAGCTTTTTTAAGAAAATAAAACAGCACTATTTAATGAGCAGACATAACAGGTTGATGGAGATATCATTTCGATCTTTCGATAGTAAAAAAGAAAGTATCTCTCTTATAGCCACTGAACATAAAATTCCGCGCATAATTTGTTAATCGAGATGAGAGTGTATATGAATCAGTCATAAAGAACATGCACGTAATCATCTCCTCTGAACTGCATAGTAAACCTTCAGTGCGAATAAGTTTACACCATTATGATGCTTTGAGGTTTACAAAGATTTATATATTGAAGTAGGTGTTTTATGATTAAACACTACACTGAAGTGAAAATAATGAAACGGTACAAATGTGTTAGTGTTGTGTAAATTTTCAGATACCAGAAGCTTCGTTGTCAATACAAAATTTTATTTACTTTAATGCTCTTCTACACTGATGGCTAACATTATGTACTTGAAGCACTACACAAAATTTTTGTTATTACTACACTATTAAGTGTAAAACATTTATACGTGATAGTTCTTCAGTATATGCGTATTATTAATCTCTTTTAAAACTTGATTACAGATGATATTCTTGGAATAGCTTACTAAAGAAAGATCTTGTAAAATCTCAATATATCTATGAACTTAATGAATTTATTGTTTGACTTTATTTTTAATAGCATATTATTTGAATTTGGCGTAGCATATGCCTCAATATTATTGATGTAATTTAAGAAGATACTATTTTTCACGCAACTAAGCACGCCACTTAAATCACATGAGTAATGTAGGGTGTTATAAATATGAAATCGACATTGTATAGCATGAGCTTTGAAATAATGATGTTTTTGTGTTATCGTTAGTAATAATAAGATTTTTATGACTGATTACTGTTGATGTTTAACTGATGGGAATCACTGTTTGGTTCACGTCTTGTAATGTTGACAGTCTTTGAATCAGTTATTAATGCTGTTTGTGGTAATCAGGAACCGTCTACTAGTTTCACTTTAAAACAATCACGCGTGAGAAGATGTAATTGTCCTGTAACCCATATTATTAATACTTAATTATCAATAATAATTACCACTTACACCTGTTACATTTCAGTTCTGATTACGTTAACTTAACGATACGACTAAGCCGAGGTTAAATTCACATCTTGGACTAATTTTAACGTTGCAATATCTTCTATAGAGAACTATCCCGTAACCTAGAGAAATTTCGAACCGATACAAAGAAATATAGAACAGGCAAAAACAAATCCAATATTTGGTTGCTCTTGTTTCCAGTAACCATAGGTTTTCATTTATATATGCCGAGTACAAAATTAAGTGAGTTTCATATTAAAATAATTGCTGACGATTCCAATGTTTTCTGCAATGTTGATTCTCGTAGACGTAGGCACTTGTAATTGGGGCGTCACATTTGTATAGCAACTTCCAAGGATACTTTTTACTGGGTTGCTTTCCTTTTGTGTTCCACAACATGCTTATTGTCATTAGAAGTGAAATGATTATGATGGACAAATGATTATAGTAGTATTGGGTCAAGCTTGCATTGTGCACGAGACGTGAAGAAGAGAAATTGCGAAAACACCATTTAGTTTTGCTCCACAAATGAACATTTTGTGCCACTATTGCCGTTCGAACCCGCTAGCTCTGAGTTATACGATAAGAGAAGTTACTGTGCATTATCATCCAGGCACAGCTCATCTCAAACAGCAAATTAACTTATTCCGGAGATTGTAAACGCATATAGAAAATATTAAAAAATCAAGAACTAAAGAGAATTTGCGTTTTGCGATAGGAACTAAGTTGACTGAAGACCTCACAGTGCACTAAAAAGAGTTAACTGAAACTAAGATACAGGATCAAATTACTTTTGACCAGAGCCATCCCACCATTAAATTGACCGGTCTGGTTAAGGAGTCGAAAGGTCTCCGGTTTGAATCCTTCACCTCTGGCACAGCTTGATGTGTAATGTGAAGTATACCAGAACTCTTCCGCGGTTCGAGTTTCACATTAAACTGTAGGTTCCCTGTAGCCGGTAGGACTACCGAGTTAGTTTAAGGCGGATATGACTGGAGCGAAAAGCGGAGAAACCCTGCCATCAGGTCATCAAGACCACACGGAATATTTATTATTATTATTATACCGTTAAATTCAATTTTATGTAACATGAAACAAGGCAGTAACAAATGACTTCGTTTTCCTACCGTTCTTCCACTCTCGGCACGATACAATTTTAAAATGTAGTTGGGACAATCAAGTTTACCACCCAGTTATCCACAAGACTAGCAAGTCCAGTAATCGGTCTGATCAGTAATACTTAAAGTCTGCTTGATTGGCTTTTTCCCAAGTTTACTGGGTAACACTGCAGAATTTCGAGCGACATGTAAACTTAAATAGGTAGTGCTCAAAAACTACGCAGCGGAGGACAACTGAGTAAACGGTATTCAACAGAGAAGACTGAAAATGAATAAGAATATTGACTGACATTTCATATGAAACACATTACTGAAGACAATTTAAGACTATTTACAGATATGCAAAAGTAAATTTGAATTTTTTTTGATACTTCGAAGGTGATCATTTCAGAGCACAAATAAGGAATGTGGAAGCAGACAAATAGGAACTCAGGTAGAACTGAAGCAAATTCCGTCGAAAATATGGACTGAGCAAGCAGGTTGTGCGATAGAAAGCCACCCGGGACTATGACTTTGCCAGGTGTCGATGAACGTCGAGTCTGGACGCGCCAAGTGGCCTTAGAGAGAGTTTATCCCCACCCTATGTCAGGTGACTCAGGCTAAAATAATATCATTTCGTGTGGAATTTACCACCTCGAGCAATTTAATACCATTTCAAAATGGGTTAAGGGTAAATGTCGAAAACTGTGATATGCTGAAAGTGAAAATGCTAAGGTATACAAGTATTTGATAAAAAAGTGGAAACAGAACTATCGGAAAGCAGGTAGAGTTGAAACAAACCTATGCGGAGATGTGCTGGGCTCTAGCGATTAAGCAAGAGAGCCGAACGTAAGAAATTTTTAATGGGCCACAAGCTCCGCGAGGACATCGGTGCAGAAGATGGAATTCGGCTACAGAACGTTTACCATGGACCTGCACTGGTCATACGAAGACAATGATACTATAGTAGATCAGCCTGAAAAATCGTATTGTAATAAACAAATACTAATAATAGAATCTCTCGTCTATCTAAATAAAAGTATCTAGATGTAATATAATTTATGAACAATATTTGTTGTTCCACTTACTATTTGGGTAAAGAAATACGCATTCACTTAATTTTTTTGGTTGTAGCTCCAACTATTAACTACTCCCAATTTTTTGCGAATTGAACATCCAAGAATTCTAGAAGCCGCAAACAAGCGTGAGGATTGAAACTGATCTTTAGCACCCACACAGTACTGTACGATGGCATTTAAACGCATGGGTGAAACTGGTGGATAGCTAACAAAGTTATTATAATGGAGAAAATAGGTCTGTCATGGGTAGAACATATTAATTTATGCCATATTATTCTATGTTACGATGTTGCGTAGACTCATTATTTGCCTTCCGATCAGAAGAAGGACTGTTATGGATCATAGCTAAAACTGATGGTTGGTGTAACCAGTGTAATATTATTTAAAATGTTAGAATTTCACAACATACCTACACGTTTATTATTAGATTATATTTGTATAAAAATTCTAGTTGCGTCTAACTTTGAGCGTTGTAACAAGCGTACTCGTCTAGTGGCTCATCATGACACGAGCCCTTTTACAGTTCCCTATCTCGGCCGGAATTCTTAAGAGTCATCAGATTGGTCTTCCACTACGGCAATATTTTTCTTTTTATGAGGATTCCTCTGGATGGCTTCCTGGTCCCTCCAAGTAATTTGTCTGCATTCCTAGTTATGTTGGGGCAGTCACAAAATGAAACTATGTCACTGAGTGACGGACAATCATCTGGGGTCTTCAGACCAAAGTGTCATACGCATTTAGTTTAGCTTGGGAATTGATTTAGGAATTATGTTTAAAATATCTAAAAATCTAAAGCTAAATGAAGGGCATTTAAAAGTATTGGGGACTATACAACTGAAAATTTATAAATAAATTAATACCATAAGTAAATATACCATAAGTATATATCTATATGGAAGTATAAAATTGTGTGCTACCATGTTTTTTACACAAATTTACTAATGATAGATATTACAGCTATTTTTTTTTTTTCAAATTAGAGCGTAGTTGTTTCCAACCTTCTGTTTTTCTTACGTAAGTGTTTGAGTTTACGCTTAACTGCTATTAATAGGACGAGTATGTGTACATATTAACAGATACTGTGCTGAACAGAAAAAAAATATAAACTCATACTTGCATTACTGTCACAATTCAATTTAAATTAGTAAGATTTAGAAGTAAGAAATATTTTAGTTTGAATGTTAGTAAAATAACTATGTAATGTTTTAGAATGCTCAACTATTTGTTTTACTGAATTTGCACCAGTTAACTTCTTAATGTAGACTATAGTAATGTCTAAATAAATATTTACACCACTCAAGTAACAAAAGTTAGCATAGTCCTAAAGCGTCATATGCTGTTTATATCATGGTGTAAAAATCACACACAGTGTATTACAGTTCTGTTTTTTACCGTGGCCGCCAGGGAGTAAGACATTTCAGTTTAGTAGTCAAGTGCGAGTAATACCCGTGGCAGTGTAATCAACTTGGAAAGCTGTATCTTCCGTATCGCCAGAAGCAAGTGATGTGGGTGGCAGCTCGTAGCAAGTAATTCCCCCCCAATCGACGCTAGCGCCCACGCTCCATGCTTGGAGTACGCTAATTGCGTTACCGATTGATCATAACGAGCCCTCGGTCGAACGCTCCCTAATTGATGAATCCCACTGGCTCGTTGCATCATCTGCGGAATTTAACTTAGTTGTTTTTACTTCAACCAAATGCTTTGTTGTCATGTATCAATGTCAGTACATGTAACATCGAAAATTCGTTGCATTTGATACCGTGTATTTTCTAATAGGTTGGTATTTCGAAACGTTTTAGAGAGACTGAACGCTCACATACCGTCTGAAAAATTCATGTGATCCTTTAACTATTTTCACCGGCTATTTTTATGTGGCGAAACAAGAGAGATAAATTAGATAATTGATAAAATAAAAGACATAATAATCTGATATATAGATAACAGATAAACTGTCGATGATGAGGTATTAAAATAGAGACATTACTTTTACTGATGATTCTCTGTTATTTGTGATTAGATGTAATACTTTTTTCGGTTCTTACGCCTCGTCGGTAGTGATTTAATTCTTGGCTGAGATGATTAGAGACGGAATTAGGGAAGTACGACTGTAGTATGATCCAGTACCAATACGAAAATATAACAAAAATGTTAGTGTATACACACACCTCATAAGGTAAACATATCTTACGCAATTAGTTAGTTAATTTTGGGTGAACCTACTGGTTCTTTTTTAAAAAAGAAAAAAAAACTCAAATTAGCAGGAATACTTTAATACGATTAGTTAGGTTGTTCTTAAGATTGTAGGAAATGAATTGTATATGCTAATGAGAGCGGTAAAAAGAGACTACGAGTGCTAGATAAAACTATTGAATAGGTGAAGCCTTTCTGAAAGAAGAAATAGATAGGGGGAAATTCTTAGCGAAAATTACAGTGAAAACAATCTTCAAGATTGGTATTTACTATTACGAAATTTATCGTAGCAGACACCGTTATTAAGACGAATCTCTACTTCCAAAACAATTATCCTCTTTAATAAAATGCGTTGTCTGGAGACTACACTCCCCTCAATAACTCAGCAACCGTCGGCGAGTCTGGATATAGTACAGGCATTTTAGACAGATTTTAGGTTTTAACCTCAAAAAAAATAATGTAGAGCTGAAATTTGGCACAGACGTTCCTTAGTACCTTAGAAACAAGAACTAAAAATTCCCCACCTCTAGGGTGTCCGCCTCAAAGTTTTTTTAGGTCAAAAAGGCTTAAATATGGATTGAGTACCAAATCTGTATCAACTCATTGTAAAATTTAAAATGTCAGACTCAGTAAATCTCAGTGTCAAAATATCCATGAACTTCTGGTAATAAAATACTGTCATAAGTTCGTAACCCAAACAGTCATTGCATTCTTCCAGCTTGCGTCCCTTCCACCAACATATGCAGTATGTGAGCGAAATTCTCTACGAATATATGGTTTATTGGCCATCCATTCTCTACGAATATACTTACAGATTCTAGAATGGCTAGGAAATTCCTTAGGTCCTGAAGATTGGGGCTGGAAAATTCAGAATGGAGCTCTTGTGCTAGTGACTAACCGACTTGCACCTACTCCGGATAATCTCCTCAATTTGGAGCCCTGCAATTGTAAGAACATCTGCGAAATAGATTTGAATGTGTGCGTTGTGGGCTGGAGTGTTAACTAATGTGTGGACATTGTCGAAGATCTGCATGCGATAAAGTCACCTATAATAGTTCAGATGATCAGTACGATGATGAGCTGAACTTTAAATTTCATTTAAAGATTTTGATAAAAAATGTTTAATTTATAATTGTGCAAAATGTTTCGTCATTTTCAAGGTTTCTTCCGGTCAGTTAATATATAATGCCAAGAGCACAAAATCTCAGCGCCCTGATGCAGACAGAAGAGAAAGGGTAAGTGGAACGGCGCTTATGCTTACCTCTGCGCGTTGTTTCGAATGTTTCGATGATATCTCACCAACCGTTTTGTCACAAAAACATGATGAATACACCATTTCAATGCTGAAACTGCGTTCTGTAACTTTGATAACAGGCCTTCGATAGTTTTTAGCAAATCTGACTTTGTTACAAAACAAGTCATATTTCGTACCTGTTTTACTATCAAATGTGAGCTTTTTTTACTTCTGTCCAATAATTACGTCCAAAACTACGCCGTCTTTCAATAATTAGCTTTTCAAATTACTTATAGTGCAATTAAATGATAGAAAAGCTGATATTTTAAGACCTACAAGACGTTTATACTGATTATGACATTTAAGCCCTAATTAAAAGCTTTTGCCATAATAAAACTATGAAGAGGACACCTCAGAGATGGGGACTTTTCAAGACATCATTCTTAGGTATTAAGTAATATCTGTACCGATTTTCATGTCCACATTATATTTTTTTCAGGTTAATACCCATAATGGCCGGGGAGCGGCGCGCGGAGCTCTCGGCCCAGCGTTGACTCACGTGTGCTTGTTTCAACGTGTATCTCGACAACCATATGTCGCAGAGGGATGAACGATATACCATTTTAATGCTGAAAGTGTGTACTACAACTTTTATCATAGGTCCCGACCTGGTAACTTTGACAGTTTTTCCGCAATGCTGAGAAATTGAAAAGAAAAAGTTATGTTTCGTATTGCCTTCATGATAAAATGTGACTATACTTTTACTTTTAAATAATAATAGAGCCGATATTACACTTTTATGCAGTGGTTAGCCTATCCTAATTAGTAATTACCTTGGGTGCAATAAAACGTTACTGAGTCTGACATTTTAAATTTTACAACCAGTTGATACAGATATGGCACTCAATCCCTATTTAAGCCTTTTTGACCTAAAAAAAACTTTGACGCGGACACCCTAGATGTGGGGAATTTTTAGTACTTGTTTCTAAGGTACTAAGGAACGTCTGTGCCAAATTTCAACTCTACATTTTTTTTTTTTATTTTTTTTTTTTGTGGTTAAAACCTAAAATGCCTGGGCTAATAAAGTAATAATGCTCGAAGTGTTAGTTACGCTGACTGCCACCCCAGCGCTGCTTGGCTGGCCGCAAATTCCAAATAAATAATTGCATTTATTTTATTTGCTCTTATATTGTCGAAAGGAGGTTAAAATTTCCAACAAGTAATTGATTGACTTTATTTTCGCTTACATTGTTAGAAGGAAGTGAAACTATGTGGTTGTTGAAAGGCAGTTATTTCTTCAGGTAGTAACAGTACAAAAATATGAAAAATTATTATGGAAGTTAGAAATTTAAAAAATTGGGGTGAGACGTTTGTTTAAACATCCATGCTGACTTTATTTACGACGACTAGATGCAGAAATTCGTGCATGTAGAAGACCAACCAACGTTTACATTCACAAATTCTCACACTATTCTTTACGAAAGCATTAGACTTGATATCCATGTGAATCCATAATCTGTAGAGCTTCAGGCTTGGATTCTTGTGATACGACTTTATTACGTCAACTACTCTATACTGTTCGAAATGAGAACTAATTGTTTTTTATATGAGTGATGTTTTAGCGTATTCCGTCAAAATTTTATGTTCGTCAAAATATAATGTGAATATTATCAGTGTCCTGAATGAATAATTTCTTCAAGAACACGGACAGTGATCACTAACCACATCATAACGTCTAAGTAAGAATGTCGTTGGCAGACGAATTATTGCCAAGAAATTTTTGTGTCTCATACAAATGTAAGTTTTCTTCGATACTGTTTAAATGCTTCAACATTGTGTCATGCAATAATTCATAGAATAATCTATGGTTACTGCTGGGAAATCAACCTCGTATGCGAAGAGGGAAGAATGCTTCAACTCGGTTCTTTTCTTTGTGATAGGTAAAAGATCTATACAAACTGAAGGGAAACTACAGTCGCTATTGAGTTGAATTATTCTGAAAGACAATACTACCTTACCAGAAGACATATCAAATATTTTCAGCAATAGTTATCAGAATGAAATAAGCTATCGCTTTTTACGTCAACAATGGTTGAATGTATCTTTCATTATGTTTACTATTATTTTTAGATACATTTTCTCCTTACGTTTTCGTCTTTTTCTGGTTGTTACCGACGCTTCCTGAAATACGATCTGTGCAGGGTACCGTATATATAACAGTGAATCTTCATTTTGCGAACAAAGTCCGAAACACTCAGTTATCGACTTCATCATCATTATCGTTGGGGACCATCTCCAGTTTCCCGGGTGTGGTTTACGAGCCTTCCTGTTTCCGCTTTGGTTGTTATACACTATCTTCTGCCACTGTCTCCTATCCAGAAAAGTTTCTCTATCCGTAATATATCCCCAGTTCCAGCCTCTTCTCTCTGTGTCCTCCTTCAGTTGGTCTGTCTATTTTCTTCTTGTTCTTCCCACTGGTCTTTTGCGCACTATCCTTTTTTTTCAAAACAAGTATATGGTAGTCTTATACTATTCATTCTCTTGATATACCCAAACCACTTAAGTCTTGATGACCGAAGTCTCTCTTCCATGGATTCCCTTAGCTCTAGGTTTGATCTAATTTCATCATTTTTTTATATGGTCAAGTCTAGTTTTCTGGAGGGCCGTTCTAAGAAACTTCATTTCAAAGGCTTGGATCTTGCTAAGTTCCTTGATGTTAGTGTGCATGTTTCCAAAGCATAAGTGAGAACAGGAATGAGATATGATTTGTACAAGACAATTTTTGTTTTTCTGGGAACCTTCATGTCCCACAGCAAGCCCCGCACGGTACTGTAGAAGTTGACTCATTTGGTTACTCTATTCATTATTTCTAACTCACTTCTACCTTTACTACCTTATACTCCCCAGGTAGCTGAATTGGTAAACAACTTGGTGGTCTTGGTGGTCTTGTAGTTTTATTTGACAGTCTGTACTCTTTCGGCTTATTTTTAGTGCTACGGTTTTTTTATTCAATTTCATTCCATATTCTTCAAACTTATTATTACTATGGAATAATGAGATATCGAGCTATGTAACTAAATTAAATTTGTTTATTGCAGCATGGAATTGATTGAAGTAAGGAAGTAATTTAGCTTGGATTCCTGGCTACTCCGATTCCATCCTCAATTTTATTCGGTTTCCTGAAAAGATTCAGGAAATGTCGATATGGTTCATTCATATCACTCACCCTCGATTTCCTTCCCTTTCCTTGAAAGCTGACGTTCCCCGCAGTCGACAGGTCATGAAGAGCTATAGAAAACTTGAGTTATTAAATACAACTCTTTAAGTGTTTTCTTTCCAACAATAAGTGAGCACACTACGAATCTGTGAGAGCCTTAGATTTGATTTTTGTTTCATAATCGACCCCTGACGATGTTGCTCTAATGTGACGAGGACATTCCAAACTTATTAACGAATTTCCTTTAGTATTATGCGCCTGATGTTTGAATGATGAGATTCTTCGGTAACGGTGCCTAATTCCAGAGACCGGAAACACCTGCCTGTAATTCTTGTGCGGATTTTCGTTTAAGTTTTAACTCGCGACCCTCGTATTAAGGCCCGTTGGTAAACAATTCGTAATCACACAGGTGAGGTTCCGGAGGCAAAGCGGTTGCTGAGGTAAGAGCTGTGAAAGCTAAATACGTCTGTGGTTCCGGCCTGCGGTTCGTAAGCCGGGATCAGCAGTCAACGTTATTCTGCCAGTTACATTCTGCACCACCACCGTCATCACGATTCCCGTTGCAGAAAAAGCGTGGAAAAGTTTGACTTTTACCTCTTGTTTGCCATCCAGGATTATTTTATAATTCTCGGTATGTTTTTATCCACTATTATTATTAGTTTAATACCCGTACTGTTTGTTTCTTGTAACGTTTATTTCTTCAAATTTCAGTGTTTTGACAGTTTCAGCCGGTTAAATGACTTATTAGGGCCAGATAAATGCATACAACCAGGACGTATCGCCGGTGATCAGAATAAGGAACATGACTTCAACAATGTTCATAATCTCCTATAATCTTTGTCGTGGTAAGTGAGGAGATTACCTAGAACTTCTATTATATGGGAATAGCCAATCGGTATCAGTAACAATACGCAGATAGAAGCTAGCTTCTGTGTTGGAAATTAAATTTCAATTTTTAAAGTACAGGGTGTCCAGAAAAGGACTCCCTGATTTCAAAATTAAATATCTCGAAAACAAAGATCGATAGAGGAATGCAGTAAACGGTA
The DNA here is from genome assembly GCA_031002005.1 of Vandiemenella viatica. Taxonomy (NCBI): domain Eukaryota; kingdom Metazoa; phylum Arthropoda; class Insecta; order Orthoptera; family Morabidae; genus Vandiemenella; species Vandiemenella viatica. The sequence goes on along the minus strand of CM061920.1, from coordinate 224,514,000 downwards.
TGTTTATTGTGACAGCTGTAAGAAGTGTTTACAGCGGTGTGAAATAATAGTTACAAAAGCTGCTAACAGATGGCGCTGTAATCGCCATACGTAATGCCTAAATAGTGATCCGAAGCTCAGGGCGATCAGTTCCACCATTGAAACGTGAAAGGCGGTTAGCGTACCGAAGGAAGAGTTTAAAACCATGTACACCATTGAACAACGCGTTTTTCTGGTGCTAGAGTACCACAGGTTAGAAGAGAGTCCTACGGCAACACAGCGTACAGCGCCATCTGTTAGCAGCTTTTGTAACTATTATTTCACACTGCTGTATACACTTCTTACAGCTGTCACAATAAACATACCGTTTACTGCATTCCTCTATCGATCTTTGTTTTCGAGATATTTAATTTTGAAATCAGGGAGTCCTTTTCTGGACACCCTGTATGAACCCTGCTTAATTGAATTTTTGAGAAGATCAGAATTAATCACTGCCTCCAGGAGACAATTTCTCCCGTGGGGTAGCCACGTGTAAATAGACGTTACGCGCTGTAGACGTAACCGTTATATTTATTTACTCATTGAGCGAGTTTTCACTATAGCGCCCACCTACTTCGCACCAGAACGTGACCCAGCATATGAACAATCCCGCCAGTTCCATAAACAGGAAACTATTCAACTAGCAGGCGCAGTCCTGATGTAAGCATCTTCAACCATTGTGTAATGGACCGTTTTAATAATTATAGTATATTTTGGGAGATGTGAAAATATTTATAATGATAATGTATGAGCGGCGGCACTCACTGGCCGTAAGCGCCTGGCGTGGGATGTCGCAAGACAGCTCAGCAATAAATCCAGGTCGGCGAGCAATAGTTATGGAAACTGGGCTCGTGTAGAAGCTTCGAGATACGCTAGCTGTCAGTTGATTGCCCTTAGAACTGGGACAGAGTACGCAACTGACGAAATATAAGCGCGAGCTCACCGAAGTCGGGGGAAGTCGGTCAAGCCAAGTTCGAGTGACTAAGCAGCCACTATGCTGCGTTAAACATCGAGATGGGAACGAAGGCCAGCTCTGCCCGCTAGTCAGCTGATCTGCCATAACCAATGTAAGTCCATCAATCTTTTATATTACCAAGTGCTTGGAGTCCTGCTCGTGGCCAATGGACGAATGTAACAGCCCGCAGTGAAAGAATAAATCTATGTACGCACTTAGTGTCTTTCATTAGTGCAAGTCAGTAAGATCCAGGTTCAGGTACATAGCCTAAGTAAGATAGCCAAAGCCGAGACGGAAGTACCAAGAACGGGAGCCGCAGCAGATACGCCCCAAGTAAGTAAAACTGGCTAACGCTCACAGTGACCACATACAACTTATCCATCCTGACGAATAAGTAACGGACCGGCATAACAGAATAAAAAGAGTCTACTACAATTGGTGTCAGATAAAATTGGAGCCAGGAAGAGATGAAAACGGGTAAAAAGACACCGCAACTGGGTGTCAGAAAAATTTAGAGCCAGGAAAGGAAGAAGCCGGAAACTTAAAACTGCTTGGTGGCGAAGGTAATTTCTTTGGCTACAGAAGATCACTTAAATTGTATGCAGTAAACTGTGAAGACAAGAACTTAATTTTTATTGGGCATTTAAAATGATGGCATTGGTTAAAGAAAGTAAAACGGCTGTGCTAGCGGGTCGGGTGAAGAAGGAGGTTGGCGCAAATACGTTACGCAGTAGTCAGCTGTTCCAGAAAATGGGAGCGGTGACGCAGCTGAGGAGCGGAGCCTTGCTGACGCGAGACGACGGGAGGGTCACCGGCCAGCAGTTCGAGCGCGGCGCGGCGGACCTGTGGCGGCCGTCGACGACGAGTGATGGCAGCTTTGGACGACGGTGGTGATAGACTCGGTGAGTGGAAGCTAACCCAGTATGTCTCAGAATAGAACGGACAGGAAGCTGTGTAAGATTTATACCAGAAATTTGCAGTTAGTTAGTACACTTTTGTCCCGTGGCATCACTTTTTCGGGGATTTTCGTGATCGATTAACGTTTTAGCATGTTTTCAGATATTAAATTAAGAATCCTTGAAAGTCGGTTATTTGGATTTGCGTGTACATCTGCTAAAATAGTATAAAATGGGGTTGAAATGTAATATGAAATTCTATGTTATGTTAAAAGATGTTTAGCATGCGACTAGTGTTGCACAAAACCTTGAAGCTTATGGGCTGTGAATAACCTTCAATTAAATTTATTAACTGACGAATAGAAGTATACAATGTGTAAAATCTCAGTTGCTTACGTTGGCAACCCTGACAAGCGCACTGTAAAGTTGAAACGGGAAATAGATGCGCACTTTTAAATTCGAAAGGGAAATGGAATGGCTTAATGGGAATTGTATTATAAGTGATGTAGAATAAGAGAGAAATTTAAGTGCTGCTAAGAATCGAAATTCGCTTACTAGATAAAATCGGATGTGAGAAACAGTATTTAAAATAAAAAGTAAATTAAATATTTCATGCAAAATTCTGTATTGATGTGTAGTAATGTTATTGTGTTAAATAAAGTAAGAGATGTCTACCAGTCCCTCGGGTGCAATAAAAATACGCGCGGAGTAATTTCATTGTTTCACGGACTCTCTATGAAAGTTTAGGCATACTTGTGCATAGTTTTGGTTTAAGATTTGTGGTAGGACTAAAATTGGAGATTTTATACAGTAAAGTAATGATTGCAATTAAATGTAAAAGAAACTTGAAATAGTAATGTGTGTGAAATTCATTGTAGTGGCATAATATCCTATGTAAAGCATTGTGGCGAAATATTGTATAAACGTGGCAGAATTTCTAAGAATGTGGCAATAATTATCGAAGGGCAGACCGTAGCGTAAATTTTCGATGGATTTGAGTATCCGTACTTGGAGTATTCAACGGTTGCTTAGTGCAAATCACGCGAGTGTATCCTTTGCGATCGTTTTAAGGGCCATACGAGGATTCAGGTGATTGTTTTGGAAATGCGCACCTAAAATAGTTACCGCAATACGGATCCAAACCGCCTAACAAATACGCCAGTATGAGGAGTCGGGAATGTGTGTTCTGCTATACGACCCGTCCAAGGTCAAGCTCGTTCACAGGGGAATAGTGTGATGTGATGTAAGAATCGGAGTTGCGTGATTGTCTAATAGCCCTAGGAAGTTTTATGAAAGATGAAAATAATGCAGTAATGTTACGGAGACATGTTCTTCATCGTTCAGGCGATGTGAGTCAGTAGTCTTCTATCGGTAGTAAATTCGCGAATATTGAGATGTAAATGTAGCAATTGAATAAATATGGTCATAAAAGTGTTGAAGTAAGACATGCATGTGGATTAAGTGATTAAATGTGTAATTGTGGAAATAATGATAATGTGATACCCGTAAGGCTCAGCAGGGAATGTGTGGTAACCCGTAAGGCTGTAGCAGGGAATGATTTGTAGATACCCGTAAGGCTGTAAGGGAATGCAGCAGGGAGTAAAAAGATTTTAAACTGATATTGGTGTAATCAGAAATATGATACCCAGGGGTGGATAGGAGCGATCAAAGTAACTCACCTTTTGGGATTATTTTTGTGGGAATTAATGTGGTGTTAATATTGTAATGAGCACCAGGGAAGAAATAAAGTTTAGAACCAGCCACAAGAGTTATAAACAGTAAAGCCACGAGGAGTATAATGAAGCGTAAAAGTTAAGTCTAACGAATGCTAAGCCACAATAACATGGAATTAACTACTAAGTCACTAAAGGATAATATTTCTAAGTCCGAGCAAGCTAAATCACTAAGAAAAGTATAACATTTGGTACGATGAACGTAGAATTAATGTAAATGTTTTGCATCTCTGCCATACCATTTTGTTTGTCTTTCTTTCTCTGTTAAACGTAATTTCTTCTATAATTACATCCTTTTGCGTAAGTCTGCATTGTATTAAATCCTTGTTAATTAGAAAATAGATTTTTCATTGATTTCTTTGGCATGTGGAAAATTAGGCATACGATGTCATGTGAAGACGTGTTTTTCATACTTTACGCTGCAGGTATGAAGAGTATTGTTGGTTAATAGGACGGTCAAAAAGAGAATACGGCTGTGCCTATGAAGCGACGGGTCCTGAGTGCAGGTTGTCTCAAGGAACGTAAAATAAACCCGGGGTAGTATTAAAGTAATAGGGCAGGTGGAGTGATAAATGATCTCTTTAAATGACATAGTAGGTCAATTTGAATTTTGGAAGACCAAACCAGCATTCTAGGTCTCTGTTACTTGTTCACAATCCTAAACACATGTTTATTTCTAGAAAATTATCCTCGAGTTAATTTCACTCAGTATGGTTCTAATGTCAGTGTATCACTATTTGGGTAGTAGTTGGTAACTCATTCACGTATGATGATAGCAAATTATGGGATAATCTGTAATTAATCCTTTAAGTATGAAATATGGATAAGGATCTTTAAAAGGAGAATCGATAAAACAGTTCAAATGGGAGTTCCTTAACAAAAGCAAATAAGATAACGCTTTTAATCTCGCGCGAAGGGCAAATCCAATTACAATGTAATCACATGTTATTTGAGGGAAACAAGCAAATGAGTAAAAGGGAAACACGTAATACCACCAAAAGAAAGTGGGAAAGGGACACATCACTGCAACAGAATCATTCAGATAACTTAAGAAATAAGGAGTAGTTACCTGGGAAATAAGCTGTAAATAATGATTGTTTCAACCCTGCAAAGGTGCTGCCAAGGAGGAAGTGGAACAGTAATTGCAAAGTAGAATTTTAATGTCAATAAGTAAAGCAATTTAAGTTAGACCAGAATTATGAATTAAAATTTTAATGAAACCTTGTAAACTGGGTTGGTTTCGACTCAACGAATCTGTGTTGAATTCTAGTCAAGAGAATCATTTTTTTTGAGTGAACCTAAGTGCAAGTTAAAAAACTGTGTCAGTGCTTTGTATACAATAGCAAGTTGTGTGTTTATTGTTGTCCGACACAGCTGTTGTGTCATGTAAACACCGATGTGCAGAATTTCGCTGTGGTATAATGTTCCGTAGGTCGAGCGGCGAAGTGTGTTGCTGACTACGCGGCGTGACGTATGTCGACACAGCGAGGGGCTGCGCTGACAATGCTTGCGTAGCAGTGACCAGCACATCGTTGTAATCTCTAAGTATCAAAACATTATTTACAGACCTTTTAGATTTAAGACTTTGGTGTAAAATATTTTTAGGTAGTAAGAACTTTATCTATTAGGGAATTTGTAGTATCGTATAGTAACAATTGGTGTGTAACCTTTAGTAGATAATTTCTCCAAGGGTGTTATTAGAAGATAATGTTGCGTTTTAAGGGTTTAATAGTAGTACTAATTCTTTCACTGGGCAGGGTCCCAATACAATGTTATCAAGTCACACCCCTTAAGAGTGGTATAATGTTTGTCAAGCAAGATAATGTTATTCATTCGCCATTAGTTTGGTCCATTGTGGCTCAGATAAATTTCAGAGAATTATGGGAGTACAGTCGGCAGCTAGATACTAGATTTAACCTATTGATGCATCGTTTCTAAACCTTACCTAAGCCTTGTAAATCAAAATTGGATCTTTTCTATGCCCAAACCTTACGTAATTATTGTCACTTGTTGGAATGAAGATGTCAATCAAACCGTTAATCGAGTGAAACTCATGAATTCAGTAATCATTCAGCAGTCATCTCACTGTCAATTTGTAGGAGAAAATTTCTTCATACCAGTGTTGCATAAAACTCTTATTCATAACAATCTGTCATATACAGAATACGTGTTACCTACTTTCAGTAAAGAAACATACCCTAGTCCGAAATTAGTGGAATTAAATCAAACAAATCCCGCAATCTTGAGCACAGAATTATCAAAACATTTGCAACAACCAAGGGATTCAATTAAATATAATCAATCAATAGCAGCCATAGAAACTCAAGTTTAATTACAATCAAGGCACAAAACCATGGTAACCACTGTGATTTTAACAACTATTGTATCATTATCTATTGTAATAATTTGGATACTGTTAATTTACAAATGGTATAGTATAAAAATTAACAAGATTTGATATTGAAAGACCCATACCAACTGCAGCACAAATTGTAATGAATTTACCATATTCTAGCAAGATAGTGCTAAGGACACTGAAAACTGCACAACTAAATCGGAACTGTAATTTTGTCATTGATGTTCTATTGTTTTGTCAAATGATTATTTTCTCTTTTATTGCCTTGTCTTTTATACTTATGATTCTTAACGAGAATTGATTTTGTTGTTATACAGGATTGGACGCCACACCATAAAGCATTTGCGATTATAAAAGAATGTTGCTATAACTTTGTAAGCCCGAAGCAAGAATCCAAGCACGAATCATGTATACTAGTACTAGTTAGTGAGTAACCTCAACAATGGAGGGGAGTAGTAAGCTTTGGGGACAAAGCTGGTCTTCGATTAAGGAGGGAGAGATTGTAATGGACCGTTTTAATAATTATAGTATATTTTGGGAGATGTGAAAATATTTATAATGATAATGTATGAGCGGCGGCACTCACTGGCCGTAAGCGCCTGGCGTGGGATGTCGCAAGACAGCTCAGCAATAAATCCAGGTCGGCGAGCAATAGTTATGGAAACTGGGCTCGTGTAGAAGCTTCGAGATACGCTAGCTGTCAGTTGATTGCCCTTAGAACGGGGACAGAGTACGCAACTGACGAAATATAAGCGCGAGCTCACCGAGGCTCGGGGGAAGTCGGTCAAGCCAAGTTCGAGTGACTAAGCAGCCACTATGCTGCGTTAAACATCGAGTTGGGAACGAAGGCCAGCTCTGCCCGCTAGTCAGCTGATCTGCCATACCAATGTAAGTCCATCAATCTTTTATATTACCAAGTGCTTGGAGTCCTGCTCGTGGCCAATGGACGAATGTAACAGCCCGCAGTGAAAGAATAAATCTATGTACGCACTTAGTGTCTTTCATTAGTGCAAGTCAGTAAGATCCAGGTTCAGGTACATAGCCTAAGTAAGATAGCCAAAGCCGAGACGGAAGTACCAAGAACGGGAGCCGCAGCAGCTCGCCCCAAGTAAGTAAAACTGGCTAACGCTCACAGTGACCACATACGACTTATCCATCCTGACGAATAAGTAACCGACCGGCATAACTATATACAAAGAGTCCGCTACAATTGACCTGCTCTTGTCTTCCTCTCGGACACAAATCCAATTTTCTCCAGGAAGAAAAAAGGCACAGAAGCAATGATCTCTCAAAAAACTGACAAACTCACAGATCAAAATTATTATTCCCAATGAGGAAATTAAGCAATTGTGCGGCTCCAAAAATTTTGCGAATTGCAGTATGGATCTAGATGTAGATGTAGCTTGCTAACTGGTTCATTTTGCCAAACAGGTACACAATGTGGTATCTCTCCCCTTGGCTACGCAATTATGTGGCTTAACTCGCTCACTGGTTCGTTTCAACAACCAAGTTCAGACTCTTAACAAGAAGGTACTGCTCACCACAGGGCAGAACACGCGCGCGTCCGATTGTTTCTAGCGCACGAACGCAGCGCTGCAAACACATTATGTAACTACCAATCTGCCGGCCTCGGTAGCGTAGGGGCTAGCGTGCTAGCTTCACGTGCCTGAAGGTCGCCGGTTCGAATCCGGCCGCGGACATGGATGTTAAGTGATGTGTGAATGTCCTGTCCGTCCTGTGGCGTCCATACATTGGAAGTTACAATATATATAAACACTGGATGTCGACTGAATCTCTGGAAACTAGAATAATCACATTGAGCTGGCTGTATGGCCTCAGCTGTCGAAAGCCATAAAAAAAAAAAAAAAAAAAAAAAAAAAAAAAAAAAAAAAAAAAAAAAAAAAAACCTACCAATCTGTGATGAGTTTTTTCGGGCCTTTTAAACACAACTTTTGTAATGCTATGTCACTTTCTACATAGTATCTCAAAAACTATTTCAACATTGTACAATTTATATTACTGATCGTAATGTAACTCGTGTAAAACTTATCTTGGGACCGAGCGTGGTGGGTGAGCGGGAACGCTTTGGCCTCGCATTCGGGAGAAACGTGGGTTCGAATCCCCGTCCGGGCATCCAGATGTGTGTTTTCCATGGTTTCCCCAAATCACTCCAAGCGAATGACGGGATGCTTCTTTTAAAAGGCCATGGCCGAATTCCTTCCCATTCCCTACGCCAGTCCTTTCCCCCATCTAATGAACAATTCTTTCGTGACGCAGTCACCAAGGATAGGCTCTCTCATCTATGATCAAAAAGGCGCCATCTGATTCCACAAAGTCAGCAACACATGTATTCAAACTTAGCTAACGAGTGAGGTCACTCAAATTACGATACTTTCTGTCAGTACCGGCGGCGACCATTTCATTTCGTAGTATTCAATCTTAATGCTGACATACATAGCCATAATACTAGGAATAAATATAATATCCACAAGGATTACAAATCACTGTCAATTGTACAGAAAGGGTTAACAGTTACTGGAGCTTCCTTATTCAATGTCTTACCAACAGAAATTAAATGTTATCTACAAAAACCCAACTACTTTAAGTCCAGACTGAAAGAGTTTCTGCTTCAGAATCCATTTTACTCTGTGAACGAATTTTCTTCTTGGAATTTGGTAACTAAGAATGACTGATAAAATAGTATATATGGTGTATGGAAAGGGAAGGTGACAAAGTTGTCCACAATTACTAAAATGATATACGGTTTTTCTTTCTGTTGAAACTTTTGACAAATGAAGTAATTACACTGTTTACAAAATTTCACTCATATATAATAACTAACATGGGATAGCATGCACTCAAAAACTGCTATGAAAAATTATGATACTAACAGGTATTTAAGTAATTGACTGCTTATGAGTTGTGGTAACTGGTTGGTAAGAAAATAACTGGTTGGTAAGAAAATAACTGGTTGTTAGATTCTGGTAACAAGTTTATACACTGTTCCACATAATAAGTATTAACTAACTCGGGATTGTATTTGTAGATTACAGGAAATATTGGTTATACTAATGGGTCGTAACTAACTTCTTGTCAACATATAATATTATCAATTATATAGTAATATTGACATTACTAATAAGTTTATGTACTGTTCCACATCCCCGAGATTATTCTCACATGGGATCAAAGTGAACATATCTATCTATCTATCTATTGATCATCTGCGCCCTGGCAGTGTCCATCACCCAGTTCCATTCTCATCATCTTGCCCACTGCAACCAAGTCGGTGCACAGTAACGGACGTGCAGTGTGGCGGGAGACCTGTCACGGCAGCGCCGCCGCCACGAGGTTCCCCCTGGCACCCACAAGGGCGGCGCTACTCGCTGAGCGACCGAACCTTCCCTCCAACGAACATGGTGAAATGGAGCAATTCTTCTGCTTTCCAATTCCACATCGGAGTGGCTGTTAGGAAGAGGGACAGCTTGGTAGAAGATGCTGAGGGGTGGCCCGATGACCGATATTCGTGCCTGATTAAGGCACTGCATGGCAAATTCAAACACGATGACTAAAATCATCCCAATTGTGTCGGGTTTTTCCATTTTCTCCCTTCACGAGATTACCATCAGAAAACCATGCTTCGCGTCGTTTTCCCCTCTCGTAGTGATCGGCGGGACATGTAAATAAACTTTACGAATTAGTTTCTGACAGTCATCATTCAGTCCCCACCCTCACAATTTTTTGTACACTACACTGGACTCAATAGCTCATTCCCCCCCCCCTCACCCACCTCCCCATTCGGTATTGTTGTAGAAATTACGTTGCAGTCTTTTTACGAGCAAAAGTTAATAGTTTTGTTAATCCACTTAAATTTGGTTGGCACAAGTAATACGAATTCCTCACGCTCTTCGCTGGTAAGGAACGGAGCAAAGGTGCCCATTGCACTTGCCACTTCTGTATAAGGCCGTTAAGACGGCCATGTTCAGCCATCTGCCTACCTTCTCTCCTTTCATAGAACGTATCCATCACCAGACCGGAGCCTTGTGTACGAATCTGTCGCTTCTGCCAAACGAACTTTGGCTGCCATTTCACTTTCTTCTTATCACTGCACATGATTTGGCTAAATTTACTCCCATACTTAATGATTTTTTTTTTTAGCGACAATCTCTCACTGCGGCACTTGATTTGCCGATCAAATTCCCTGCCTGTTGTACTGGACGACCAGCTTTCAAATCTCAGTCCATCCGTCCTGAATAGGTTTTACATGGTTTTCCGAAGTCACTCTAAGCGAATGCCGGGATGGTTCCTTTATAAGGCCATAGTCGACTTCTTTTCCGTTCCCTCTTCCCTTAGCTTAGGTGTTCTGATAAGAGTAGCTGAGATCATGATCCTACAGTATTCCGCATTCTGGGCTTCACTTTGGGAAGAATGAATGCTAGTATTAGTAGTCGGCAGTCGATAAAAATATCCGCATAGAAACTACGAAAATACGTATGTTTACTCAAAAAAATTAAGACAATATATGTGGTGATTTTTTCATACGACAAACGTGAAACAATTACTACTTTAAAACTTTACTGTTGTCATTCCCCAATTAGACTCGTTGAGTATGAAGCGAAAAGTAATTGTTACTGCTAACAGTTATAGAGCTCGTAGCCACATTCGTTCTCCCAAACCGAACGGGGCGGTGTAACGGTTAGCGTTCTCGCCTCGCATTCGGGAGGACGGCGGTTCGAATCCCCGTCCGGGCATCCAGATTTGAGTTTTCCATGGTTTCCCCAAATCACTCCAGGCAAATGCCGGGATGCTTCCTTAAAAAGGCCATGGCCGAATTCCTTCCCATTCCTTGCCCCCATCCTTGACCCCCATCCTTGACCCCCATCCTTTCCCGTCTCTAAAGACCTCGATGTTAAAAAAAGACGTTAAGCAGTTACAAAAAAAAAAAAAAAAAAAAAAAAGAAGTTCTCTCAAAGAAATTAGACATCGAAATCAAAGATATATTTCACTTAACGAAGTCTTATTATCGATTACTGGCCATCATTTTACAGGCGCTGGCGATACCACTGGTAATCAGATGATAGCATTCCGCTGAGCCTCATTAAAGCCGCTTCATTAGACAGCCTTCTTGTTTCTCAAAGAGTAACCTCCCAGGTCCTAACACGGCTGCTCCATCGGTAATAAAACTAATTGATTGGCCGTCAGTTTTGTGAGTAAGCTAGAATGCAGTTATGAAAAAAATCATCAATTATTCCTTCACCAAAAATCCGTTTCTCCCTGTAAAAATTAGGTGTTTAGAGAAGTCTGATGTAACTGAATCATACACTTATTTGTGTGGGAGAGATGAGATTCTATACACCTGGGGTTATCCACGTTTGGTTCACAGGCCACCTGCAGTCCCTGAAGATGGGACGAGTGGTCCGCAGGCAGAATTAAAAATGAAATTCTAATTGAATTAAAGATATCGCAACAAAAAACAAATAAACAAGTATTATCTGCCAGCCATACTTACTAAAAGCCATGAAAATATAAAGTGTACTCAACGATAGGAAACACATATATATCAAAAAGTTAGGGCCATGTAAGATTCAGAGAATTGTTTTTGACATTTTACTGGTTTTAATAGGTTGATAATCGCTACTATACACCATTCGCAATAATTGTGAAAGTACGGTCAGTTTTACGCGGTTTCTATGTGTAAGTTTGATGCAGATTGTTTCCCTGAAAACAATGCAGCTATTTATTTTTAAAGGGTTTCGTTCACTTTGTCGTGGTCATCATCAGTGCCTGTATTTGCAGAACACACAGTTTTCCATTACCTCACATCAAATAACCGCAAATAAAATTGGTTAAGTTAAAACAAAATTATTTCATACTAGTTGTGATGGTTCAGACACAATGTGTACCCAACATATGAGCTAATATCAGTCAGAATAATAAAAACGGGGTTGTGTGAATCAAGTCTTGTCTGGTTAGAATTCCGTAGTCTACTGAACTGAACGCATATCTCACACACAACTGGACAAACGGTAGCCGATAAGCACAGAAGTCAATGCCTGATAAATTTACAAGTAAAATCGTAAACTCTGCTACATAGCTTTTAATCGCTGCGCCACATTGCTGTTCTTACTGCGACTGCTATTGCACTCATTGTTATAGGTAAATTAGGATGCAAGACCCTGAAGTACGAGTATTTTCAATAAAATAATAATAAATTTATAACAAAGTTACTTCAAATAAAAAAGATTTTCTTGGTTTGTATACATATATATATATGTATGAAGTATACATACATGTATGATCAGCTTCATTATCTAATGACCCAATCCTGGTGACTGCTTTGTGGTAACTTTCTTGTAAAAGTCAACTGGAGTAGTTTCCCCGTCCCCCCCCCGGAGATGGAAGTAAACGTACTTATTAGTATTTTGTGTGGATATGATGATGTGGGTATGTTAAGCGTAGTGTGTTATTTCCATTTAGAATGATTCAAAAAACACCTCAGGAGCCAAACTCTTTAACGTTCCCTTCGGACGCACTAATCACCATCAAAAGTGTCATATATAAATATATATTCATGTGAGGTTAGGAGGGCTTGGAGTGTTGACTAGACCTGGTGGTCACAGTATTCTTCAAATTGTAAATTGATATCTGATAAAGGTGATTAATTATTATTATTATGAGTTATGGACCCAGTTGGATCACGCCTTTCTGACCTTCCAAACAGTTTTGATTTCCTATCCATGAGTTCTCTTTCTTTATTCAGTCCACTTGGTTACATGTCTCGTTGGAACTACATTCTCTGGCTGCACTACCCATCTGCTGGCCGTTTGACTGACTAGGTTCCTGCCTAAAACGTCAGAAGTATCTATATGTGCCCTTTCTTGGTTCTTTTTGACTTGTTGGATCCACGGCGAATGTCATGAACTTCTTTGAAAGCCTTATTGTTGGGAGTCTTTGAACGTGTCCATAGAACTTTAATCTTCCTTTTCTGGTGTCTGCTGCAAGATTTGACAGTTTCATTGTTGCTTTTAGGGAGTGCAGTCTGTACCCGTCTTATGTTTTCTATGAGCCAAGAATTTTCATAATTATCTTTCGTTCATCCTTGAGGACGTTTTGCTAGGTCGCCTTTTTTGCTAAGAATCAGAGTTTCGCTTGTATACAGAGTTTCTGGTTTGATTACTGTGTTGTATCTTTGTAGGTATTAATTGATAATAATATAATGAAAGAACACTGATTTCATTTCAAACATTTTGGTTTCACCTAACCAGTGTACCTAGTCTTCAGAAGAGTATTAACATCCTACAGAGGACTTTAAAAGGGAAAAGAATAAAACCTTTAATTTCTCTAGGTATGTCAATAAATTGTGAGTAATGAATGTACATATCTTCTTAACAGAAAGTTATTTATTTATTCCTTATATTTCTAACGTATGCTTAATAACTAAGGTTCAGATCCCAATGAACAAGAAACAGAGAAATATGCTTGCAAATATGACCTTAAAAACAAATAAATAGGACCTAAAAATAACAAAATATTTAAATTTACATCAAGACACGCCCATTCATTTTATCTTGTAGCGTCGGTTTAGGTAGACAGCATAATTTGCTTCCGCCCACTCAGTGCACCATTGGGAATTTATATTTTAAATCGTTTTTGAAGTCAATTTAATTACACATATTTTACAGAAAAGAACTCTTTCGTCGATACTAAAATATTTCCCTCGAAATACGTAAGTCCATAACTTCGCACTTTCAGAATATTTTGTTTTTGGCATCGCGGTTCTTACTCATCGACAGCATATTTATCACTGATTGAGGATTATTTTGAAAAGTATTGGCGACAATGACACATTGATTGACGAGGACCGACACAGGCATTCTGCTACTGCATTGTCGAGAATAAAGGGCGGGAGGAACATTAACGTTTAGAGAATGACAATAACGTATAAATTTAATTCTTGACTGGTAAATTGCGACCAATTCAGTTACAATTAATTTTGTTTTTCCTCCAATGTATAAGAAATTATCTTAATTTCCTCTCATCTGTAACTTCTAGTGAATTCACGGTACTATTAAAAATTACCAGATTTTTCCTCTAAATATGACCATAAATGTTATCGTACTATGAACAAAACTAGCAATGCCTGAATATACATTTATATGCTATTTAAATAAATTACAAACTTTCAATCAGCTTAAAAAGGAAGCAGGAAAGAAATATTACATATCATAAAGATCCGAACTTGCTTATAACCTTGGCACTTACAAAATATTTGACTGTAGTGAGAAATATACAAATTATAAATAATTAACAGTAAAGTGAATTATTGTTTGTTCAAATCCACGTGGTTATTGCCACAAGACTGAATGATAATCTGTGTTAAGGATACCATACATCCTAGCCCTTTAATTCAGATCGAAAACTTCCCAGGTCATACTAAATTAAAGTTTGCTTCAAGTTTCAGATTTGCACTACGGCAAAGACAGTTTCCTTTATGTCAAAGAAGAGTGGCGCTTCAACTGTGGAGGTAATTCGAACTTCGAAGGGAGCTGTTTAATTCAACAAGCAGAGGATAACGTTCACTATCAGGGTGCATAATTAATAGGCATATGGGAACCAAGCTGATATCGATCGTCGATGTATCATCGACATTTCACAAGCAGACGGAAGAGAATAACTACTTGCGTTTTGTTTTGTGTGAAATCAAAAACAACATTGCCTACGGTTGTATGTTACAGTTATATGACCATGTTATCTGTTTAAATTATTTTAGTTGCAACGGAACTAATGCCCCGGTAACAATTTACCTTTTCGTCTTTCACTGTTTCAGATAAATTATTAAACTTTCCGTAGCTAAGTTATTCCAGTCCCTCGTTCCCTAACTTCTGAAATTGAGTGTTCTTTTGTTTCGTTGGTCATATCTACCATTCCTCGTACTATTCTCAGTTCTTCTACTCACCCCAATTTGCTCTGATGGAAAGAAATGGAAGTAGTCTATCGGTAAACATTATAGTTTTGAGGTATTATTTCAGTGTTACTCTGTTCCTCTAGTACGCATTTTTTCAATTCAAACTTTTACAAAAAAAAAGCAGCATCGGTGGCACCTAGCTAATTCTAAGGAAGCATAGGATTAAATATTTTTGAATAAAAATCCGTCTTCTAACAACTGTTTTTATTATTAACTTTCATCTACCAGACGCGTTTCGCCCTTCTGGAGTGGGGCATCGTCAGTGGCTATAAATAACATAATACGAGGCGCGTCCAGAAAGTAAGTTCCGTTTGGTAATAAAATGAAATTGTACACAGATACAGAAGAAATTTTTATCGCATAAAATT
Organism: Vandiemenella viatica; assembly: GCA_031002005.1. NCBI lineage: Eukaryota > Metazoa > Arthropoda > Insecta > Orthoptera > Morabidae > Vandiemenella > Vandiemenella viatica. Next base: position 224,498,709 of record CM061920.1, on the reverse strand, counting down.
CTACAACTCTTAAACTACTTTTCCACATAACTGCCGAAATTTTGCAGGCATTTGTCATAGCGTGGCACCAGGTTTTGTATACCTTCTTCATAGAAATCTGCCGCCTGTGTCTTCAACCAGTTGGAAACAGTTTCTTTCAGCTCGTCGTCATTGGTGAAGTGATGACCGCCAAGGAAAGACTTGAGATGTAAGAACAGATGAAAGTCTTGCCAGTTCTTCTGTAACCAAAGGTGGACGCCCACTTTGTTCTTCATCGTGCACATCACTACGCCCGCCATTGAACTGTCGGACCCATCTTCTCACCATCGAATCACTCATCGCATTTGGTCCGTAAACATCTCAAATTTGCCGATAAATTTCACTTGGTTTCACTTTCCTCGCATTCAGAAACCGAATCACAGACCTGATTTCACAGGCGGCGGGATTTTCAATCAACGCCGACATTTCAAACACGCACAACAAAGCGTACGTAACTGACAGCGATCTCCGAATGGCGGACGTTCTTCCCCTTGATACACATCGTCTACAGCACATGTGCGGAACTGCAATCGCAGCGCTGCAGCGGAGATAAATTGAAACGGAACTTACTTTCTGGACGCGCCTCGTATTATGATCATATTTGTGTATGCGAATTAAGTACATTAATTATATACATATATTCATGCTGTAATATTGTAACGTTTCGTGTTATGCGCCAATAGTCTATTTGGAATGATAGCCGCTAATGCTGCTCACTGCTCAGTGCGCTGAGGCCCCGCACACTGGCCGTCGTGACTTCAGTTTCTTGCGGTTTTCCGCCGCCATACTTGCACTCATCTCACACAGAGCACAGTTAACATTTCGCAGACAGATGTGCTATTAGTGCGTAGTACAACGTGGTCATAGGTATAAAATTCTTGACGTCAGCGATATTAATGATGGAGAAATGTGTGAAGAAGAGGAGAATGTTTGGAATGATACATTAATATAAAAAAAACCGCAATATTTACGCAACCTGACTGCCACGTAGAGCATAGTAAGCTACATCCAGAATCAAATAATAACAGCAGTCAATACATATCTTTTTATGAGACTGTGCGTGAATTTTTCTTCTACTTTACTCGCCGTTTAGTATCGTTTGCACTAACTGTGTATATGTTCTGAAATAAAAACTACAGGCTCCACAAAGCTCCACCATTTCTTGAGGTCGAAAGATTAAATGAATACTAAATATATTATGAGCGGTTACTAAACGAAGTTTAGTTCTTCTATTTAATTCATTTTGAAATATTCTGACATACTTAATACCCGACTTCTTAAAGCTATTGCTTAAACAAAACTATGAGGAAAGCTAGATAGGACAATTGGAAAGTAGTATGATATTATTTTGGCACTAAACTAACAATCAGTTACGATTTAGACTTCTTATTGTAACATTACGTTAATTCAATGCTAAGTTAGAATTAAATCTCCGTAAATAACTAGATTGGAGATTGTTGAAGTTTTGCTCTGAAATCCGGATACTACTCTATTTACACTATTTGAAGAACTACAACAACATATATATATATAAATATATATATATATCGTTATGTCCATATCAACGTATACAGTAGTCATACCGATTGCACTACTTGATTATTTTCGAACCTAGTTATGTTAGTGTTGCACGTTAAAAGCAAAGCTGATATCGACCTGTTCCTCCCTCTCTTGGAGTAAGTAGTCTGAATGCGCCGAGCGTAATCAATGAACCGGGGTCGACCACGTGCTGTACGGGTCTGTAGATATACAGCATGTTAATCACCTAAAACGAATCAGCTATCGTTAGCATTGATTCAAGTTATAAAACCACCTCTTTAAGCTATCTAATATTGCTATTGGAGAATTTTTTGATTTTGCCCTACAAAATTTATTTCCCGATTTCAGTTAATGTAGGCCTTAATTCAAGATTTGAATAACTCACAACCTGATGTGACGGAAAATAAAAAATTTCGGTATGTCTGGTTTAGGTTATTCTAGTTTTCAGTTGGTAATATGTCATTAAATTCCAGCTTCATAAAATATTTTGCAGCATTAAAATTTGATTGATTTCAAGAACTAAAATCATATTAAATTGCGGTATTTATTTATTTATGTAAGTTTAAAAGGGTGTGAGACAATGTTGTAGTCTATCCCCGTAAATATTCAACTTGTATGTAGAAGAAGCAATGAAGAAAGTCAAAGAAAAATTTCAATGTGGCATAAGTTTTCAGGGAGAAAAAATCAGTATGCTTCGATTTGCTGATGACATTGTCTTGTTAGCAGATAGGACTGAGGATACTGAGAAGTTATTGAATGTCATGAACAAAATACTGAAGGAAGATTTTGGACTGAGTATAAATCAAAATAAGACAAAAGTGATGAAATGATACCAATACTAGCAGATTAAATATAAAAATAGGATCGGATGCAATAGGAGAAGTGAGTGAATTCTGTTACTTGGGAAGTAAAATTACAACCGATGGCCGAAGCAGGAATGATGTTAAAAGCAGAATAGCACTAGCAAAAAGAGCCTTCATGAAAAAGAGAAACCTTTTAGTTTCAAATATTGATCTAGGAATTAGAAAGAACTTTTTAAAACTCTATGTGTGGAGCACAGCACTTTACGGTAGCGAAACATGGACTTTAGGAATACCGGAAAGAAAGAAACTTGAAGCATTTGAAATGTGGTGCTACAGAAGAATGCTGAAAATTAAGTGGACAGACAAAGTAAGAAATGAACGTGTTTTGGAAATGATGGGTGAGAGAAGAAGTTTATGGAAGAGGCTTACAGGAAGAAGAGACAGGCCGGTAGGTCATATTTTGAGACATGCTGGATTGGTTAATTTGTTAGTGGAGGGAACAGTCGAAGGTAAGAACTGTAGAGGAAGACAGAGATTAGAATATATGAAGCAGATAATTGAGGACGTGGGTTGTAAGGGGTATGTAGAAATGAAGAGGTTAGCACGGGATAGGAAGGGATGGAGGATTGCATCAAACCAGTCTAAAGACTGACGACAGCAAAAGAAAAAAAAATGTAAGAAATAAATATGTATAGACTAAGACTGATGCAGCTTATCTCTTCTTTCGCTATAGTCGAGTAAGAGGTTCCGCTCAACAGTATCCTTGTATAAAAAAAAATAATGATCTCAGTGTAATTTTTTAGACTGCTTTCGAAATAAATTGGGCGGACCTTTACCATAATCTGTTGCCTCTCTATACATAAACCTGATAATCTTCCGTATATTGGTTTTCCACCGTGTGCTATACAACATGGAATCTCTCCGTTCCGTATGGTAATCAATCTTCTAAAGCTTACAACATCTATCTGGTAACATTCTCTTCAAATTCTCTTGATTTTATAAAGAGCTGGAAACCGTTAGGCGATTTACACAATCAAATAACACTGTCTATCTAAATTTCTCCTTGTGACTTGCATTTATGTTACAGCTCTTTCCTTTATTTTGGTAATGACAAATAGTTTTTTTGGATTTATTTTTTCAATTTAATGTTAATCCATGATCCAACGAACACAACACGTATGAATTATTCAAGGTCCCCGCTCTACTGTGGCCTATGTTTGGAGCCTTTCAACCTCTGTAGATTACAAGACTTCTCCCGGCGCTAGGGATCTCAGCAGTGATTCGAATGACGGAAAGGTAACAAGCAGGTTGGTCTAGTACATTCAAGTATCTGTCTGCATGTCCTTACGGAACTATCCATGTTCGGCAAAGAATAAACAAGGAAGATGCCTTCCTGTATGATTTAATAAGTTATTAAACGCTGTGATTAGTAAGATTCTTGATTATGCTAAATAATTAGGAATATGTACCTTAGATTAAGTGAAACATTTATGAGGAAATTAAGAGGAGTAGTATCCGTATTACAAGTAACACCTTGTCAGTAGTCACATTCTTACAATGAGTAATGGTTGATCTTGACAATTATCGGTAACTGCCATCTAACTGTGAACTCTCTCAAACTGCTACTGCCTTTTCTAAGGCAATACAAACCATTATCCAAAACGACGCCTGTCTTCTCCCAGAACAAGGAAGAATCTACTTGAGTTCCTCGTCTCAAGATGTCATGTCTCCTTTTATCCATAATTAGGAAAATATATTGCCCCATATGTCAACAAATGGAGGGAAACTTTGACTAACTGGTCTACACGAATTCAGAAAGCTAAAGTCTGGCAGGAGGAAATTATTACTCATCAGATCAATTTATTGATAGCTAGAAAAGACATAACTCTGTGCGTACCAGAGATTAGCTGAAAATGGCAAGCTCGTCTCCTGTACTGTAGCTCTTTCAGGTTAATGGGTTGTCAGTGAGAACTCCTTCCTGCCTTTTCGGGCAAACATTCGGAAACCACGCCTAGCCAGATAAAGTGATGCCATGTCATTTATGCACAACCAAACTTAATACCGATCTACGCCGCATAACACGCACGTGCACAGTTTATTAATTTTTGGCTCTACCTGCGGTTCACCTTCTTCTGAAATTGTCTTACGTAACATAACTGAATGTGGATTTAAATAAAATAACAACCAATAAGGTACGAGCTGCTCTATAAAATATCATATCACAATTTCCGTTTTTGTGATTCCATACCATCTGTTACGTCGCTTTGAGATTTAGTCTAAATAAATCGTAGTCATTTAAGGACGGACCTTGCACACACCAGTAATTCACGATATATTGAAGCCGTGGTGAACAATAAAACCATTTGTTGAAAAAGGGACTGATGTTTTCTGAGATATACTTTTCTACGTTATTATACCACCTACTATTTCTGATGCTGTCCTGGTGAATATATTATCTATTATTAAAAGTTCATTATTTTGACGAACAGTAAAATATTCAGTAATATATTAAAGTTTTTCACTTTGATTACTCTCAGTGGTTATTGGATAAGTTGGATCTATTGATTGTTCTTTCAGAGTCTTTCTGATCCGTTCGTATTATACTGAATTCTTCCGATACGTATGGAAATAAATCTAGTTTTTTTCTCTCTTTTAGAGTCTTTTGAAATATATAATGGTTTTTTTTGAATTTTGGAAGCTATTAGAAAATGTTTTTGGACGGTAGTCAATGTTGTTAGGAAAGATGTATGCTAAGGGAGAGAACGTAATCATATTCTTGTAAGTCTTCCAAACTTTCTTCCTTATTATACCATTCCTAAAAATGCAGTTTTTTTTCTGTGAATTGGGGAATATACTAAAATTTATTTATGTAGATAACGCAACTAACTTTAAGACAGGGAGGTCAGTAAACTGGAAGACGGGATTTCAACTTTGATTTGTAAGCATTTAAAATATTTATGCTAATTACTCTGATATATATCAGTAGCAGCGAGATCAGTCTCTGAATAAACCTTGTTTTTCGAGTTTTATTAACAGCAGAGTTAAGAATGGAGTACGTAATTTGGCATAAGTACTTCTAAAGAGAATATTTCAGCATATTACTAAAAAAATATTATGATCACCTCTTCAAAAGAAGTATTATATAAGTGAAATGGTTAGAGTTTTTTGAAGTTACCTGAAGTCGGCTGAATTCTGTTGTGATTATACAGAATTTTCTGTAGCGTTTGATTGGCAACATTTAGTATTGTCCAGAATACTACATCAATGGGTTAAACAATAGAGACTCTACTATTTCCAATTTCAGATTCCACTATTTCTCCGAACAAAATTATCTCGTTATGAATTGCAATGTAAATGTAAATTAATGTTAATATTTCTTAGTTGGTTACTAACCGAGCGTGGTGGGTGAACGGTAATGCTCTGGCCTCGCATTATGAAGGTCGCAGGTTCGGATCCCCGTTCAGTTATCCAGATTTCTGTTTTCCATGATTTCCCAAAATCACTCCAGACGAATGCGGGGATGGTTCTTTCAAAAGGCCACGGCTGAATTCCTTCCAATTATTTATCCCCTACTTTCCTGCACCTAATTATCGCAACGTAGATGAGGTATAAAGTTACTTACTAAATCGGCGATAAACTTCATTTCTATTCTGCATTTGGATATTAAATATTTCCATCAAACTAAGAAAGTGGAAATTACTTTGTTTCTTTTTTTAAACGTCTCTTGTTTTTTTTTTTCTGAAACAAGTATTAATTAATGTAGTTTTGTGTGGCAGTCGGGCGTTTAAGAACAGTGACAGCGAAATCCCACATTTTGTCTGTATAATGCTTAAATACTGTAAAAATTTTTAGTAGTTATTTTAAATTATGTTTGACCTTGTTGTTTCCTACTACTTAACCTAACAAATAACAGATGATTTTTCGTTTATATCATTAGATCCAACTACTATTGATTTGCAACACGAATACATAGAACGAATATATATAAGAAAACAATTATTTGGCACAAGTAAAAAGTAACATGTTCAATATGAATTTATGGCGTATTTTTGTTTCTGCTTTATCGTCGAACATAATTATATTCCCTAGAAGAGATATCGTTGTGTTAAGCCACACCTTGTACAGATAACAGCATCAGTAACAGAAACAGATTTTTTTTTGAAATTTAATAAACCATAGTCATGACGGTATTTTTTTAAATATTTGTTATTGTTCCAAATCAATTAATTCGGAAAGAATTGAAAATTTGCAAAGTTGAGTATATGTGATTTCATAATGATTCACAGCAAAATATAAAACGGGACTTAGATTTACAGAATGAATTTAACATTTCGGAGTTTCTCTGCAAATGAGATGATTTACATCTATGAAAGTGCATAAGTTAGAATTGAATCATGCCCTCTGATAGTTGTGTTTACTTAAAGATTGTATCTCCTACCGAGCTGTTTTAGAGCTTTAGTGACCTCTTTTTCGGTGAAGCACTCTGTTTATTCTTTCTTTATAATTTAGAAATACCTTTCAACCCAACTCAGTATCATTTTTAGTTGAGCTAAAGTACTTTAACAAAACTCCGTGCTAGATTAGCCATATTGTAGAAATAGATACAGTAGAACTGAAGTGGAAACATCTCATTTACTACAGTACAGAGTCCAGCGTCGTAGATGCGAATAAAGTAATAAAAAGCATTCATTTATATTGAAAATAGTGTTTCTCGGAAATTCATTAACAATAACAAACAAAAAAACTTCCGTTAAGAATATTAAATGAGATTGCAACAATTAGAACAGAACTATTCTGGAAGCATAAATTAAGAAAGAGTGATTTAAATTCAAGATCAAATTCGTAATATTTTTTACCGAGTGTCAGCTATGTCTACTGTAAAAGGCGAAGGTGTTTAGTACATTGAAAATTGGAGAACTATTGCAGTCTCAGCTTAAATGGAATTAAATTGAAAGTTTATACCTGGTTACTTTGCTTTTGACAAATCAAACACAATATTAAAAAGAAGGTAATAATATTCTTTTCACATGTTTTTCCTGCGAATTTTCTTAGTTTTACATGTACAGTTGTCGACAAATACTCAACTTTTACTGTAATACCGATTACGAAGTAATTTTTGCTGGCAGAGTAGCTTAGTGTTAACACCCGTAATGCAATTACTAATGAACGAAATTGCTGTTTACAAATTGCCGAAAGTTAGTTATTGATAACAGCAGCGCAGACAATTAGGTTCCGCCAACCGGTGGTCTCACTGATGAAGTTGAAATATTCATTGAGGGGTAATTAGAGCCCTCTTTGTGTGTGCCCCGGCTCGTGGTCGGGCCGGCTGCCAACTTAATTACGACTGGCGTGGTGAGTGTGGGGTGTCAGGACAGCCGCAACTCCAACACCTGCAGCGCGACGTGCCCGCTCGACAGACCTCCACAAGCCCCTGCCGCCACCGCAAGCCCGCGACACAGCGCCAAATGAGGCGTCCGAACCACTCTGCTCGCCTGCGGTCGCACACTGAAGGAGAAGCACAGTACATACTGGGAGGCGATTAGCTCATTGCATCACAGAATACTTTTATGGACTATTTTCGGTTGTGATCCATTCATTTTTATCACTCCCGTACCCCAGCGGCTACTCATTATAATAGTTTTGCAGAGTAAGGAATAAAATACTTTTAAATACGTATTGGGAGCTTCCATGTGTTATATTTATGCTGTATGATATATAAAAATGAAACTGATGCATTATCAAATTACAATCAGTTATTTTTAAACCTATCACAGTAATTATTTTGAAAATTCTTCAGTTAACGAATTTACTGAAAATGACAGCCGTAAAATGAACTTAAAATGCAATTATACCTATGCAACAGTATTTTTTTTTTAAATCACCATCAATGAACAATTTAAAGCAATTTTAGTGCTTTGGCAGATGCAAAGTAAATGGTTATAATTTTTGGTCGTTAGTATAACAATAATAATTTCATGTGGTCGTAATCATCTGGAGACGGAGTTTCTATTGGACGCGCATGCCACCCCTATCGCAGCCACCTTAACCTAACCTGGCAATCCGACGGCGCTCAGGGAACCTACAGTTTAACGTGGAATTCAAACAACTGAAGCGTTCTGGCGTACTTCACATTATACAGCAAGTTGGGCGAGATGTGTATACGGGGTTAAGAACCAATGAAAATCCACGCAGAGACAGGGATTTGAACCGGCGATCTCCAGTCAGACACCTTAACAACTGAGAAATCAGATCGCTCTTGGCCGTTGGTGGAACAGGCATATTATTAGACGGTGCAGCTGTTTATTATAGACTGTGACGTTTAACCACAACAATGCCTAAAACGTACAGTGTTTCAACATGAACGAATGATATTACCAGTCTGGCTGAAAGTTTATTTTTGTTTCGTTGTATCGTGACTCCTATATTTATAAGGTGCGTAACCGATTTCTTCCACCTAATAACTGTCAAATCATAGTGGATAACGATGTATGTATTAATATAGTAGAACGAAGACCTATATTTATATGTACTTGTAACGTCAGGAACATTCAGAAGTCATTAAGGAAACATACTTTCTACGTATCTAGGAATTAATGCCTGTTTGTATAAGCTGTGTAAGTAGATCTGCATATGAAGCTGTTGAGGAGAGGCCGCTCATGGCACTTTGATGTGTCAGAACTTTTCAGAACGCCCACATATGAAACTTTCTCGCCGCCTAGCACAGGGTGCAGGTGATCAGTAGATTCGTCTCCGGATTGTGAAGTTTACAGGTACTGTCTAGTGATTTTACCACTGCCCAGTAAGAAATTTAGGGGAAATATCATTTTAATTGTGTTTCTCGTCCTAAACAAACAATATTCCGTCTAAAATATTTGATATAAGGTTCATGCAAAGTCAGAAAGAGATTGACAAAAATCTGGCCTCGTTATTTAAACTCAATGGATTGAGTTTGGATTCCAACATCTATCGTATGAAGAACGAGGCCAAGTCCTCATAGTACTTGCACTTAAAGTCAAATTTAACGTCTTATAAACGCGAAGTCATTAGTTTGTGATTTCAGTAAGACGTTCCTTATGTTAGGACGGTTGTAATTGGTTTAATGCAATTTTTAAAATAAGCATTACGAGTGGAAAACATTTGAGTGTTTACTGATGACAATAAATACTTGTGATCCTCGTAATATAGAACGAAAATTGAGATAACTACTGTTATTGATAAAGGTTTAAGCTCCTTGAATGATAATAATTATTGTGCCCATAGTGGTATCAAATATAGAATCAACGACCACACTATCACTCCATTGAAAGTGTTGAAATTAGGAATTGGGGAAGGAGGTAGAATAAAATTATTGAGAAACAGACACTTTAGCTATGAAGACACCCAAATATGCAGTCTAGTGTCGTCCAAGCAGGCACAGAAAAATAAATCATCGCCACGTCATCGTAACCTGCATAACATTCTTCAATCTGTGAACACAAGTGTAGATAGATTTCACTGGTTAACATAAAATTATTCACATGCGTTTTTGAAATAAGACATGGTTGTACCACAGTATCCACAAATATGTTAAAAAAAGTCTGTAATTTCTGTGGAAACAAATTTTGCTCTCAACTTATCACTATCAAATATCTCAGACATTAGAAGAAGATAACCTAACCGTTTATAAGCCAAGATGGGTAAATTTTGATATGTGAAGAGGAATATATACCACTTAATAAATATCATGTACGTATCTTTCAGTAATGTAACATTGAAGAAATCTAAAATTATATTATATTTCTGTATAATATATACATTAATTATCTGTTAGCTAACATAATGTAAAAATTGATTTTACTGATAGAACATAATCCGCATAATCCGTTCAGTATTATAACATTTTTTTATCGTTGTTATTGCTGAATATAGTTTAAAGTAAAGTAGCATGCAAGAACCATAAAAGTAATGCTCTCTTTCTCTATCACACACACACATACTATCTCACGCTCTCTCTCTCTCTCTCTCTCTCTCTCATATATATATATATATAGTGTGCTGTTCTATTTCCATTTGCATGACATAGCCTACACCCGCATAGCTAGTCTGCATGTTCGTTCTATCAAGGGCGCAACGACTTTGAAGCCGACAAAGGCCTTAGATTTTTCCTTGCTGAACTCAATGTTCTGCATTCTTTCTCTGGTGATAGTGCTGGTAACGCTCAGGCCGGATGTTTGGGACGCAGGTTTGAATCTATGTCCAGTCATCCAGATTTTGGTCCTTGGTTTATCGAAATTACTCCTCCTAAATGCCGGAATAGCTCCTTCAAAACACCACGGTTGAATTCCTTCCCATACCTCGTTTACGATCCTCTCCCACCTCTAATAATCTAGACACCGAGGAGGCGTAAAGCACCCACCTACCGCCGCAAATATGAAATTTTGAATATTTAGTGTCTCTAAGGCTTTAATTTTTGATGTGAATAACTACATCAATGACTGATCGGCAACCTAGCCGATTATAGAGATATATGACATTTCAACAAATTATTTCAGGTTAATGCAATTCAGTAAACAATGTCGAAAGTTTAAACAATAAATTTAGCAACTGTATGTTGCCACTCAATCATAGATCAAAGAGAGGAGCATTTACATTACAGTTTCAGAGTGGGAGATAGATATTAATGCAAAATAAACATGGATAGGTATGTATGCCATAGTCTGAGCATCAGGTATTTGAGGACAGTCCTAGAAATTTATTCTTAGGGAGATTGGTATTGTATTTCCAAACACAGAACAGTCGTCGTGCACCAGAAACACGTTTTCACTTAATTGACCGAATTTTAATACAAATTTAAATAACTTACGGTAGAACTAGCTACGGACTAAACAATTGATTTGATACTTGGAATGTGAGCTATAGTATCCGGTATTTTGAAAACACTGCAGACCTTGAATGTTCTTTTTCGATATATGACCAAACAATGTATTTTCTATTTCATTTTACTGGAACTATAACGCTATTCAGAAATACAAACATAAGGAGACAACTAGGTTGCTGGAAAGAGCTGGATAGGACTTCACTAATCACCAAATAGAAGGAACAGCCTCCTGCACTAGTCTGGGGTAAACATGCAAAACTAGAATTTCGGTGACCGAAAAATGATTTACGACAGACCACAACATCTCTATACCAATCTAACAGCCAAATTAGAAAATAACTTACTTCAAGGAGCAGTAATGGGTATACTTATTTATAACTGTGATTTTAGGCCTCGTTGATATCGTGTTCATTGGCAGCTAGAATTGGTTAGCTTCATTTTAACAAGGGTCCAGAATAGGTATGTTCCATTAATTAACATTCCACAAGTGACCATCGTATATTTCTTCCCTTCTGTATAATATGAATTGCTGTAGTAATTTCCCTGGCTCATGGAAGGCCTTCGTCAACCTTGAATTAAAGTTTCACTACCTGGCCAAATTCCATCTTAAATATTACTTTCGCGGGTGATCTGTCCTTGTTAAGAGACTTTAGCAGACCCAGAAGCATGCTGCGTGTTGTACGAGCCATCACGCTTAATTGAAGGATGGCGCCGCTGCAGGTACAGATCCGGAGGGACTTCTAGCTCCAAGGGAGGCCATGGTAAGTGGAGAGTCTCACTGTGAACAGACACCTTAATTACCTAACAACGAAACAATCATGATATCGTTTAGTACATTTAATTCGTAGTTCGTAACCGTAATTCCATTTATCGATAACTTGATAACTTTCTAACTGATTACTAAAAGCACGCATTTCACAGGTTGATGCCGAGGTAATCCTGAGGTGAATAAAATTACCAGATTTGTTCCCGATAAAACATATGTGGGACCAGCTCGGGCGTCAACTCAGTTCCAGAGTTAATATACAGGATATCAAGGACCAGTTAAAACAGTTGAGCGCCAGCTTAACTGAGGAGGGGATACAACACATTTATGTAATCCTTGCAAACCGAATCAATGTATGCATCCATGCGGGAGAGGGTGCAACGTCATACTGATAAGTGGGCTCGTACTACCAAGTTGTTTGTATATTTTAATCGATTTTGTAATCACTGAAATAATATCACGTACCTTCTAAACCCATGGTGAAGTTGCATTTCATATTTTGATATCTGACTTAAATTTACAAGTGCATTATAGCAATCCATCAGACTGATAGAAATTTTCTTACAGTTTGCTAACTTTCTTATATAACTGAAGTGGATTAATTATGAATGTATTATAATTACTAATTTCAGTCATGTATCTGTTGGTAACTATCACAACTAAAATTTTAAAAGTCAAAAGTAATTCTACACAATGTTTCTCATTTTTAGAATAAGCGGGGTTTAGATATTCATCTCACCTTCGAGCGGCTAGACTTCAAAACATTGAAGCGTTAAGAAGGGAGGAATATTCGTTCTTCGAACAACGAACCAAATCTGACATCTCTACAGGAAACTCACTTTCTCTGTTCAATACATCATAAGAAAAATTTAATCGTTCAATCCACTGTTCAAGAAAGGAAGGTTATTAGGAAAGGTTCATAAACGTTTTGAAGCCTTTCTTACACGTTGCATTAAAAATTTAGCAAACAGAATAGGATTCGTAGCCAGTCTGCAAATTACTTTCACATGTGCCTTCTCTTATGTGTGTTTGAACTGCGGCACTGCAGTGGATCATATTAATCATTCCCTCTTTGAACGAGCAAAGTTCCTCTCCTATTTAAGTGATTAAGAGTTATGTTTTAATAATTTGAAATAATAGGTAAGTGTATTTCTGTAATTTATTTTGTTATTCTTCCCTCTAAACAAATGCTTTTTATCGCATTTGTTTTAGTTGCAAGACGGAAGGATAACAAAAAACAGTTATCATAGCAACTAAGTACCTTGGGTCAACGAAATCACCAACATGGAATTCTGTAACTTACTCCAGCCATCATCAAAAAATTCTGAGAATACTAATTTTTTAATACTTCATTTCTTTCGTTTTCACATCGAATATTATATTTTACAGGTTAAATTAATAACATGTGAGGATATAGGTTTAAACCACTTAAAGTAATTAATCTATTAATGTTTGTTCCTTTTCAAACGAAAATTCGCCATTTTTTCGATCTAAATTTTTTTCGTGAAAAAAAAGCTTATCCGGTACTATTTCCTCAAAAAGTAAATAATCAAGAAAACAAAACAACGACCTTATATTTTAGTCTACTATATCACCCTTAAAAAAGAAGGACGTTCTAGGTGTCCAGGTAATCAATATTATTTCATAGATCTATGAATTTTTAATCAATTATAAGTAACTACCTTTGGAATGAATTATTTTGAAGCATATAATATTCTATTTACAAATCAAAAAATTAATGTATCAGTGATGTTTACATCTGTGAACTTTGGCCGTGGAGTAACAATGCTTACATTAGTACTGAATGTTAAGAAACATATATCGTTTACTGTATTTCTTTTGCTATATTTAACATTCGACATTCTTGTAAAATTTGTATTCCAAGATTTCTGTGGTGCTCTACATTACGAGAAATTTATAAGAAATTTTTGGTGAATCTGTTAATATTTTTGTTTGTGTATCTTCCTCCCCGTAGATCAGTACAGCATTTCACGTTATACTAACCAAAACTAATATTCAGATTATCGTAAAATGTTATAATTAACAAATTAATGGTACGTTATATATTCCATTGCATCTCATTCTTACATCAATTTACTAATAACACTTCTAACGGTTATTATTTCCTAACTGTTTGCAGTTCAGGAATAGCGTTTTTCAATTCAATTTTTGTGAGATGAATAAATATTTCTGAAATGTTTAGGCTCGTAGAATCATGACTGTAAATAGTATTTTCTTTAGTAACAATATACTAAATTTATAAAGTTGTGTAACCGATCGATAGTTTGCGCGCACGAGTATCAGTTAGTGTTGTAGGTGTTGCTCTCATTTTGTTTCACTGCACTCCTTCAGCTTTTGAGTGAATATCTTTCAAAGACCTAAATAGAGTCTCGAATCCTGCCACCATCAGGCTTCTCCTTGATCCCAGTCTGTCTCAGTGAGAATCTCGCAGTGAGAGCGGCGCACGGTAGCAGGGGCTTGCGTCCTGTCGGCGTTCGTCAATTATGCAGCTAGGTGATGGGCGGCGGGGGCGGCCACCGTATATTATTCACGCCGGTCAGCCAGAGCAGAGCATAGCGGGTCAGACATGTTAAATGAACCGGCGGCAGAAAGGCCAGCACACCAGCCTCCGGAGAGGCCCTGACAACACACACGCCAGTCAGGGGACGCAAGAGGAGACGAAGACCTCAACAGTTTCCTTCGAAACTAAAGTTGTAATGTGTACATACATGGTTATATATATAGGCCTCACCACTAATACACTTGCTATCAGAATGAATGGCCACAGGCAGGCAGTATTTACCAACAATGAGGCCCATCCAGTTGCAAAATATGCCAGTTTCCACAAACTGAATTATTCTCTGTTAGCGATCAGAGTTTTCCCTGACAACAGAACCCCCTCTGAACTACGTTGATGGGAACTAGTCTATCAGAATATCCTTGAAACTAGACATCCTCCAGGCCTCAATCTCCAATAAATTCCTCCTACCAGACTCAGCACTTATTATCTTTAAAATTTATGAAGCTTATATTTCTGATATTTTATTTTTTACGTATAGTTTTTCAAAGTTTTGTGTATATATGTGCCCTCAGTTTTTATTTCAATGATATTGTACGGTCAACAATATCGATTATCGATCCAATATTTGAGCTTCCCCCCCCCCCCCCTTCCTATACTACGATCTGCGCCGGTCTCTGTGTACACATCTGACTCCGCCTGGTGTCTCACTTCTTACTTCAGCACGAATAAGGCTATTGCCGCCGAAATATTTCATTTTTTTGTGTTTTTTTTGTGTTCGTCGTCCCAGCCACCTTCATCTTTAATAAGTGTTGGGTCATATTTCCCTATCCATCCTCAGTTATATATATATATATATATACATTAAACCAATTGGCAATCATTGGGGACTGCCGACAGAAGTGAAAACTTAAAACTATGAATGTCATACATGCAACATATCATACTTATAGTTACAGAAATAGTAAATAATTCCGTGTGGTCGTAATTGCCTGGTGACAGGGTTTCTATTAACTGCGCATTCCGCCCCTGTCTTAGCCACCTTGACCTATCCCGCTAGTGCTACCAGGTTCAGGGGACTACAGTTTAACGTAGAATCCGAACCACGGAAACGTTCTGGTGTACTTCACAGAAATCTGTGTCTGAGGGGAAGATTGGGTTTAGGATTTATGAAAATCCTAACTGAGACAGGAAAACGCTGCGGGGACCTTTCTTTCTCCAGTCGGATTTCTAACCACTGAGCCACCAGACCACGACAAATGTACTGTCAAGATAGCATGTCGGTGACGCAAAGGCATCAAAAAATCGGCCAACACCCCTAAAGAAGTTTTCACTTAAAAAACTAAAAATCTAACATAGTCCACAACCGGAAGGTTGGTAGAATCTTCCAGAAGGAGATATACCAAGCTATTGTGTCAGAGGCAGATAGACAAATTCCTTTCCTCTTACGGTTTAACGTGGAATCGGAACCACGGAACTTCCCGGCGTAGCTCATATAATCAAATACAGCTCATAAATATTCCTACTCACCACGGGATTTGAGTCTGCAGCTAGAGTAGAGAGTGAAACTTTCGGAAGTAAGCAACTTAACAACTGTGCTACCAGACAGCGTTATTTTGAAGTATACATGTGCTAAGTACTACGAAAATCGGAATAAAAATTATGGTTTGTGTCAACAACGGTAACAGAAATTAAGGTGAGGGGGGGGGGGGGAAGGAGGAGAGAGTTTAGGTTTTTGTAATTCAAATGTAAATAGTATTTTTCTATTTGTGTTTAAAGATTCGTATGCAAAGATTCATCAAAGTCGGATAAGAACGGTGTGTCTGTATGATGAATGTTGTAAAAACAAACAAACATTCATTTTTATATAATAGATACAAGTATAATCTATAGTTTCACTGCTGTCCAAGCGCAACACGTCATACTAATAACTACAGATATACTGTTAACGTTAGCACGTCGGTGACGCGAACTCATGGGATTTTATCCATCCATAAAGCGTGCAACGCACATGTCATACACGCAACACGTCATAGCATGTAGTGACGGGAGGTCTCGAACTTATATATTTACTTAAGTCCAAACATCGCCTAACGTGCCTATAAGACTTTTCACTTCAAAAACTGTCCCATGGCACAACAGCACCCAAGTCGCCACAAATAGATGTATCTTCAAAATTATTGTACAGTGGGCATCAGGCTTGTCAACATATTGCTATGATTTGTTTCCATAAAAATACAAATAATCTAATAGTTACAATGAAGACAGGTAAGTTATAATTTTAGGAATAATAATTAAATTTTTAGAGAAATACGCCATCATCAGCCACAAGGAAATAAAAAGTTTACCGTCACTTTTATGTTCAATACGAATCAGTTTTGTACTTCATAAATTATTTTATTCCGTCACAGTAATTTTATCTCTCATTTTGGTAACTGAAGAACGCTAAGAAAACAATGTTATTTTTGAAATAGAGAAAGAAACACATGTGTAATTATGTATGTTTAAAAGTGTAATGTTATTTACGTATTATGAGGGTAATGCAATGATGATTTTTTTTGTTCTCCCCAGTCTCTCGACTGATTCATTACAATCCTCCATTTATTCCTACCTTCCGGCAGAAGTTAACTGAATTTCCTTCGACTGTTACCTTCACTAACAAATTAGCCCAATCTCACATTTCCCAAAATGTGACCCACCATCCTGTTTCTTCTTTCTGTAATACTCCTCCACAAGCTTCTTTTCTAGCATCCCTCTAAAGCAACACATTTCAAATGCTTCAATTTTCCATTTTTCTAGTATTTCTAAAGTCCAAGGTTCTCTACTATAAAGATCTGTGTTCCGCACATAGTTTTCAAGAGTTCTTTTTGAGTCCTAGATCAATATTTGAAACTAAAACCATTTTTTTCATGAATGCTTCTTTGCACGAGAGCTATTCTGCTTTTAACATCATTCCTGTTTCGGCCCTCAGTTGTAATTTTGCTTCCTGAGTAACATAATTCATTTACTTCCCCTGTCGTATCCGATACTATTTTTATATTTAATCCGTTATTACTGCTAAGATTTCTACTACATTTCATAATTTTAGTCTTGCTTTGGTTTATATTTAGTCCAACATTATCCTTCAACCCTTTCTTCATGACATTCAATAATTTCTCGATATTCTCAGCCTGCTCTGCTAACAAGATAATGTCATCAGCAAATCATAGCATACTGGTTTTTTCTCCTTGAACACTTATGCCACATTCAAAGTTTTCTTTCTCTTCCTTTGTTGCTTCTTCTACACACAAGTTGGATATTAATGGGGATAGACTACAACGTTGTCTTACACCCATTTCAACTGATGCGTGTGTCTCGTGATTATCTACATTTATTATGGCTACTTGATTGTTATAAGGATTATAAAATAATTTTCTATCTAGGTATTTTAGGCCCGAATTGTTTAAAATTTTAAACATTTTTTCCCACCTAAAATTATCAAAAGCTTTTTCTGAATCAACAAACGCCTTAAAAAATCATTGTTTTTCTTGATCGGCTCTTCAATTATTAATCTTAAGGCCCGAATCACTTCTCCTGTACCACGGTTTATCCTAAACCCAAACTGATCTTCACCTTCCATCCCTTCTACTACACTTTCCATTCTTTAGTATGTTATCCTGGTCATTAATTTTGAAGCATGTAATGTTAGACATATGGTGTGACAATTCTTACAATTGTCGCATTGTGCTTATTTTGGAAGCGTGAAGATGATACTTCTATTGAAATCAGTTCGAAGCTCTCCTGTTTCGTAACTGCTTGATATCAGTTTGAATAATCTTTGGATTCCTCCTTCTCTTAGGGATTTCATAAGTTCTGCAGGAATCTCATCAATTTCAACTGCCTTATTTGATTTCAGATCTTTCGAAACTGTGTCAAATTCCGTTCTTCAAACAGGATTTCCTAAATCATCACTGTCGACATCATCTTCATTTTCTAGCACTCTCTTGTTTAAATCATTTCCATCATATTCCCAATGTATCCTTTCCATCGGGTAGCTCTGTATCCTAAGTTTAAAAGAGGTTTCTCATAAGCAGCTTTAATGTTTATATGTCTTTTCTTCATTTCTCCAAAAAAAATTTCGATCTTCCTATAGGCCACATCTACTTTATCTGCTTTACCCGCTTCACCCTGAGCAGTTTTGTGCCTTGTCCTCTTAACCATTAACTCATAAAATTTCTGTGATCCAGGGTTTTTGGGCCACTTTTTCCCAAAGCCTAATGTTTCTTTACTAGGTTTGATGATTTCCGTCTTCAATACATTCCGTTCGTCCTCAGTTGAATTTCTTTCAGAGTTATTTTTATTCCTACGTCTACCATCTCTGGAAATTTTTCTCTCTTGTTAGATTGTTTCAGTTTGTTCACTTCCAGTCTGTTCTTATTGTATTGCTTCATTATTCACTTTCATAACTTAAGTAGTATTACTGTACGAGATAAAAAGGAATTATGTGCTCTGAACACAATCCAGAAGTTCTTAGTAATTGTATTTAATGAAACTCAAGTTTAATGATTTTCATTGCCTATGAGAGTTGTAATAAAAAATTTCCTGAATTTACTTTTCTATTAATTCTTGAAAATACTGCACCAATCGTTGTCCCATACGTCGTTGCCAGCACTTTTGAACCGCTATTTATACAGAACTGAAATTTATCTCAAGAAATGCAATTACTGGTTTAGCATCATGCTGTACGACGTTTATTTTAAAACCTCCAGACAAAAATTTCGATTAAGTGTGACAATTTTCTCCAAATTCTTCACAACCTGCTTAACCATAGATGATAAATGTAAAGTATCATGTGAACATTTTATTATATTATAGTGGTAACATCTATTTATTAATACACTAAGCGAAAACTTATGATACATTTTTAAGAATATTGCTTGCATGGAGAACTGTGGGATTTGGCATAGTTAAAGTTCATATGGAGAAGAAGTGCAGAAAGCTAAAATCTATGTTACAGATATATCAAATTAAATTAACTAAAAAATTCGTTGTTTACATTAATTTTTTTTAATAGTGGTAAGCGAATCTGCCGATGTCTGTAATCTTAGGTCAGCAGTATAGAAAAAAATATAATAAGCATAGTAAATACATGTTACAAACAGATTATTAAATAAAAAATTAATTTACGTGTGTATGCGAACGTATGTGTGTGCGTGAAATAGGACCGGAGTCAACGTTCTGACGTGAATTCCCAGCATTGAGACACTCTGTAGTCTTTGGTAAAACGAAAGACTAGCATTAAGTAGAGATTAATCTTTGAAATTATAAAAGGAATACTTCGAAAAGGAAAGTAGCTATTCTGCCAGATACTATATGGTCATTTGATTATTTAAAGTGTTAATCTTTGGTTAAGTGTCTTTTGATTTTTTAATTTCAGTAATGTCAGTAGAGAGAAAGATAGAGAGAAGAAATAAGGAATACTTATTTGCGTGAAATTCAAAATGATTATAGACCAAATTTCAATAGCGAACACACAAAATGACGAAATTATTTTGATAGATACATTTAAATGCGGACTGTATGTCATTCCACGAAATGTTTACAGTTTTGAATTTATAATGCAGGTTTCGCAATGCAAAACATTTCAGTTTAGAAGTCACTTCAGGTGAAAGGACTACACATCTTTCATAAAACTAAAGCAGTTTTCCGGCCTTAAGTCAAAATGAATATTTTAAATTCAAATGAACCATCGATAAATACATTTAACCATTTGCTATGGTTACTTCAGAAGCTCAGATTTAGCATACAGTCACGCGTGGAGTTTATCGTTTTAATTTTATAGGTAATGCAGAGAATTAAGCCAAACAACACATTCTAATAACGTATTGGTACACGCTCGCAGCAAACGACGTCAGGGTATACGGTATATAATATATCAATGCTCACACCAAACGCAATAGAACAAATTCAAATAATGATTATTACTCTTTCATGAAGCTATAACTAGTTTTGGTAAATTTACAAAACTATGTTGGAATCGTTCATCAATAATTACACATTGAACAGCGCATTTGTCTTCACATCTGATTGTCCCACACAGAGAGTTCATACTTCTAGCCAGTTAACATCCATCTTTGAAGTAGTGTCGTTGTATACATCATTAGTATTGCGAAAAATCACAACATCTACTGCTTCATTGATTCTCTTGAATCTGCACTGCAAGAGAATCTAGAATATGAAAACTTGTATTTGTGTTATTAACCACCCTAGTTTCTGTCATATGTGGCTGGATGTTTGATGTCCAAGATATGTTACACGATACTTTACCAGTTAAAATTAAACTTTGTTAATGTATTTGTTTGCGATGATATAATCCTTGGCCATTCCTCCAATTGTATACAAATAGCATTTAAAATGCCATCAGAGACACACAGCATGAAGTGTATAACAGCCACGAAGTAAATCCTGTTGTGGTGTAAAATGTTTGCTTGCATGGTGCTGCTATCACATCTGTCGCATGAGATTCGTCACAAACTTTATGACGATTTTCAAAGTCACTAGTTTCCAAAAAGAAGTGTTATTTCAAAAATCTAGTAGTACGCCTCAAAAAAATTTAATTTTTGATATACTGCACTTACTGTTATCTACTGAAGCACGTCCTTCTGCTATCCCATATGCATTTGAGTCATCCTTTCATAGAAAAGCTCCTGAAAATTTCTTTTTGAGAATCTATCACCACTAACGTCTTGTAGAACGTAATATCGCATGGCAATATCCCGGTGGTGTTTTGATCTCGTGGAGCAGCAAGAAATCAGGCAGGGAAAACTCCATAGTGTTCAAAGACTGATGAAGATGCATACCGTTTTCCTTTGCTTCGGGAAATTGATACGTCTAAGTATCTCGTGAAGGATAGTGCACGTACAGTACTACAGTTTACATGCACAGCCTAGAAGTTCCTAATGCAATTGACGACTCCAACAATCCATAGTATAGCATGTAGTAAGGTTTTCCCGGTGATCAAATAAGTATCGACACCTAATTATATGTTACTGTAAAGAGAAAAAAAGAGTATCACATTAATTTATTATGTATCTAATAACGGTTGTGTACTAGTATTAATTAACGGGTAGAATATTATTACTATAAAAAATAGTTGAATTGTTTGCTTCAGTTGAAGATTCCTTTGTTCACTCACGGGATCCAGAGAACGTTTTGCTGTCGGTTTGTATCCACTTCCTGATAAAGTCAATATACAGTTACTTGACACCATCAGTTTAGAAAATAAAAGGGAAGCACAGTAAATCACTAAAGTTTATACAAAAATTTCTAGAAAACAATAAACCTAACTCCCAGGAATTAATGATACGGAGATCATCAACGGAAGGTGTTAATCAGCTGTATGAAATGTAAAATATAACTCGATTTTAAACACCTGGAAACTAAATGAAAGACAAACTTTAGCTAATCCACCGTCTCGACATTAATTTCTCTTCTGTGGAAACTTATTATTCCATTAAACCAAGTATGCAAATTCAGAAACGATTTTTCACCGTCTCAGATTAAGTCAGCTTGGAGTCCCAGTAGGTCCAATTCGTTAAATCTTATTCTTTCCTTCAAATTACTTATTACAGAATGAGATTTTCGAAAACAATTAACCCCTAATTTCTCACAAAGTATGTCTAAAATCAGCATGAAGTTAAATGAAACTGGTCTGATACGGTATCGCTAGTAATTAATTAAATCATTTCTTTAAATTTATTTATTTATTGAAGGCATTCACGTAATACGTCTTGACTGCAGATCATTACTCGACTATTCAAACAAATTTGCTCAGCCTACATTTCACCCAGAGTAGTTGATACCGTCTAGCACTATTGTAAGAGATGAAAATACTATGGAGGCACAGCTTATTACACCTTAATTGTTGTCCTTCATACGTTATTCCACAAAAACTCTCGAAGAACTTCTGATGTGAGGGAGATTTTATGGTAAGTCCTTTCTTTTAGAACCAACAAGAGAGAACAATTTCAATTTTCTCATTCATTATAGTCGATTGGCTGGAAATTTTACATTGTTTCATTAATTATGATTTCACTTTAGTATTAAACTTTATGCGACAGTAAATGTAATCTGATTGATCAGAATTTTGTGTCAAAATTAACAACTTTGGGATTATATAATTCGTACAAATATTTTGTGTCAGACATTACACAAATCCTCTGACTGAATAAACTATCACGTATGCTTTGGTGTAATAAAGTCCACATATTGTGCTGTGCATGGCAGATCCAGAATTAGAAGAGCAGAATTGCATTCACATATTCTCTTCGATTCTACTGGGCAGAAAATCTTATTATTATGAAAATTGCTAGTACAGATAATAACGGATATTAACTGCTCACACACAAATTTAGCTTAAATATGTAATTGTAACAGTTATATTAAACTCTTTATTTGGACATTAGAGGTGGGAAAGGACTGGGGACAAGGGACGGGAATGAATTCAGCCATGGACTTTTGAAGGAAGCGTCCCGGAATTCGCCTGGAGTGATTTAGGAAAACCATGGAAAACCCAAATCCGGATACCCGGTCGGGATTCGAACCAGCATCCTCCCGAATGCTAAATTAAACTCATAATTCCCCAGGAAACTTACAACACTGTAAGGACTAAAATAGTACAACCACCTTTCCGCTTCTATACCAAACATAGTATATCATTTCTAGAGACCTCTATAGTTTTCTAAATGGTAGATATACGTTATTTTACACGCAGGGGGTTTAGTTTTGTGCCTTAATCGCAGCAGCTTTTATTGAGTTATTGTTAACAGACCAAACATCTATTATTTTCTTATCAGTTCCTCTTCAATTAATTACGTCAGTGCCGTGGTCTGAGAAATTATTCTGGTTTTAAGCTATTTATTTTCAGTATATTATATAGATTGATATTTCTATTTTCATACACACATGTATTGGCAGATTGACACAGATTAAACAGGTATATATATATTCACATCACGAAATTTGTTGGTAACATCCCGGAACAAAACTTCCATTGATGTATCAACAAATATTTTATTTGTTTTTTTGTTTTGTTGCAGGTAGTTGTTTGTTTACTAAATAGTTTTACAGAATATTCTGAAGTTTTTAATTCAATCACATCAAATTTTACAGATTTTCTAAACACTACACAAGTATCAATCACATCGTTTACTTGGATAAAAAACAATATTGCAGTAATATTTTTCTGTTGGTTTAATATTCTGAACTGAAGATCTTCGTTATGTCACAGACCATATGAAATTATTCTTGATCTTTAACAGAAATAGGGTGAGAATCGCGTCACAAAACCACGATATTACTTGCAATAAATCTTCTTAATATCTGAAACATCATACTTAAAAATAATAACTGAACACAAAAAGTAGCTCTACAGGAAGTAAATAACTTCTTGTGTCTGTCGTGCGTACATTAAAACTGCATACAAGACTGAAGTCATTCCAGCATTAATGAATAGGAGAGAAAAATGCATGTAGACTTTTTGGGAGGGAGCCTCGCCGAGTGACTGAGTTTTGATTTTCCGTGCCTGTGTCTGGAATAACTCTTATAACCAATATTAAAGACGACATAGTATACAGTATAGTTTACAGAACTGCAGTGTGTGAAGGTTCAAAGACATTAGCTTACTAATTTAGAAAGGTAGTTCATTTTAAAGATATTTTAAAATTTAGAAAATCTCTTCCGGTTCTATTCGGTCGGATGGTATAACATTAATAATAGAATATTTGTCGCTGCTCAATAGTAAGTTTAGAATTTGTTTCTAATTTCTAATTATTGTCTATAATCATTCGATATTTGGATAATTCATTATTAATGGTTGTATATACCTCACTTTTTCTGAAGCATCTCAATTGCATCTAGCTATTTTAAACTCGTTAAATTTTAATTTCAAAATACGCTGAAACTGTAAAAAGAGTTTCATATGTTTTAAAATAATTAAAATTTATTTAATGTAACCTGACTACTAATACTTATATCATGAAGATTTCCTATAAATTTATGACCAAACCTCAATTAGAGTATTATATATCGCTTCGTTGAACAACGCCATCTTGCAGCTGCTTCCAGCAACGTCTCTGTGGTGTACGTTTGTTCGTCCAGGGCGGTGATGTCCGCTGGGTGTTTCCCGTGACAGAGGACAGATTAAGCACTATCGATCAGCATGAGGCCTGTTACTGCAGCAGTCTGTGTTGCAATGATCTTTTATAATTTGGAATACTATATTGCTGGGACAAATACATGTGATATTCACTGTCAATAAAATATTAAGTAGCCGCTAATTTCCGCTCAAATGAAAGTGACAGGTGAAATGTTAGGAAAGATATCAGGAAGTGACTGCTATTATTTTTGGTAGTAGGCATTTGTACTCCGATGTGATTAAAGAAATCGGTGCCTGGAATGATTTTAGCAGACAACTAGTGTGTGATTAGTAAGTAGCATTAGTGTTGCATTGATAATACAGTAACAGACTACGATTAAATTGATGAAGGTGTCAAAGCAATGAACTAGCAGGAAATTTCTAATTTGCTACAAAGTTATTCACTTACATCAGTACTGAGTGGAAGTACCAAAAAGAGAAAGAATAACGAAGTTAAAAACACCAGTTTCCTCCAATATTTGTGAGACATGGACCACGCAGAAAAATTATGTCAGGCGCAATCAGGCAACTGAGATGAGTTTTGTCAGAAGATTGACTGCCAATACAATGTTAATATAAACATTCGCGCACTACGGGGAGGAACGAATAATGGGAATGGATGCTGTTGCAATACGTAGAAAAATGCATTAACTGCAATTGCATAACAGTACGAGTACCACGGATAAAATTACACGATCGAAATTAAAAGACACAATGTATAGAGAGGAAGTAACTGAGGACGAAGAGACGTAAAAGGTAAGAAGCTGGTCGATGTACTAAATCCACAGATCTATGGAGTAGTTGGAACAACGTGGATATAGTTAGGCTATATCTATCGGCATGAGACAGTAATTTGCACAATAACCAGCCTCCTTTCTTTTTCCTTGCATCTTAGTCGTGGTTACCGATGCATGGGGATGTACCATAAAGCAATGTATTAAAGCCATGGAAAGAAACAGGAATCCACTACTTCTCATATCGAACGGCATCGAGGTGACATACTTAAAAACTCCATCGGAAGGAGATATAACCAGCAGCAGTTCTCATGCCTACACTCCGTTAACTAGAGAGAGCTTTCTGCACGCCATGTCGTGCTAAGCAAGTGAGAAACTTAGCTACCCGTGTCCTGCTGTTAGCAGATAATCACCCCCTATTTTCCAGGAACGAAATTGAACGTAGTTGTGAACATGGTAAGTAGTCGTCACAGACGTTTCAAGCAGTAATTTGTAGGAAGCTATACCTAGTGATCCGGTAGCTTATTTGGATCAGTGTTAAGTAATGGCAAAAGAAACAGCCTAAACAGCCATTTCACATAAAATTTTTGATAAAATCCTTTCCAACTTCCAACGGCGTCAAAGTATAGACGTCTTTAGACGTTTCGAGGGTCAAATTATCCAGCAACATTTTCAAAATGCAAATAAGAGTGGAGAATTGGACACTCGAAACGGATAAGTTATTTAAATTTCTCTTACAAATGGATTTAACAAACGATAACTGATTATATATGATGCAAGGTGCAGAACGGCGCATTGTTTGTGAATATTCTGTGGAATATGCACTAATAATTAAACTTCTGTTGAGAGTGGAGTGACCAACCAATTCAGAAGAGGACATGCCATGAAGTGCTCCCATGTGCAGCTGTTTCCTCGTCTCCGCCACTGACTGCGTTTAAGTGATTTCCTGTTGTAGCATAGGTCTTAGATAACGGCCACCTCACTAAATCACTATAGAGTATCCTACAGCCCGAAACTGTGGCGTACAGGGGCACTGTTTCCAGGTTTGAAAATAATTTTCCTCTACCGGGATAAAAATCACCTACTAAAGGCTCAACCAAAATCATAAATTTTGAGAGCCACCGATATGTTACCTTATCACTACGGGTCCAAGTTCTTCAGCTAAATCCCGCAAATTATACAGTCACAATTGTAATGTATCCAGTGCTTGTTGCAACTGGAATATATTTATCCGGATATTTTTGTGAATGTTCGCATGATAAAAAGTTAATGAATGTGACTGGGAAAAATGACAATCCACATGAAATTAATTTGAATATACTAAGGAATTTTATTCAAATTTTAACTATTAAGAATTTAATAAAAAGAACTAATTTATTGAAGCATTAACACCAAATTGTGGCTGATCAAGAAGTCACATACTGTTTGGTAGAATGTGAGACTATTTCAAGGCGCTTAAGAGTAAAAGAAACAAGTGATTTGTTAAGGGCTTTGGGCAGTTGGTGTGTTATCATTATCATTATAAGGAAACTGTGTCGGACTCATGTTGACGACTGCCGTTTTGGCTTCTGTTGACAGAAGTGTGCTGCATATTTTCCCGGCAACGCCTGCAACCCCACCGCATTACGATTAGCATGCTGTCAGGCGATCACACACACAACTGTTATATCAAGGATCCGACAGGACCAGTTCTACAGCAGGGCAGAAACCAGCTTAGCTACCACCCGTAGCGCATTACGATTAGTTGCCTGTCGTGCGGACACCCACCGAACTATTGTATCACGGGTCGTGCAGAACCAGTTCCCCATCCGAGCAGAAGGTCGGAAACCTTTCTGTCTTGCGCCAGGCACCTGCACAGGACGCTCCAGCATCCTTACCGTCCTGGTGGTGTGGTGATATCAAACCCTAGGCGTTCCTGCCACCATCACAAATCACCTAACATTACATAAAAAAAAGCCCAGTGCGCAACCATGCCGGGTTGCGATTGGTGGTTGCTTATTTCAGCGAAGTAAAAAGCTCTCTACATACCTGACACAGAACCCATATCATATCGGAATTAGCGTGTTCGATTGGCCTTTGGACTCAACGGCTGGCTCATTCTCCAGTTCTCCGCTGCAAACACGATACCACTCGTGAAATATGAGGAACTGGCGAACCCTGTACAAGCATCGGCTAATACCTGCCCAGCTCCGGAAATCATGTACGAATGTAATTTCTCTATAGCGACTGTTGTGCCTTGACCACATTGATCTTTATTGTATGATTCATTTTTGTAGTCCATTGGTATGTCGCTTGTTAGTGAGCCGGATGGAGACTTATATAACTGCGACAGATGGATTTTAGATTCACCTCGACCACCGCCAGTAAACGGTACGATTTACTGTCTGTGATGTTAACGCAGAGGATTAGGTTAAATGCTTAATTGATACTATCAGTTAGTAAAGAAGCTCTTGAATATCTAAATTCTCTTCTGTTAGAATTTTGGCAGACATCTGAATGAACACTTACGATGATTTATCTAGAATTAATATTATAGCTTACTTCTGTAATCAGGTAGCTTGAAAGGAATCACACAGCATATAAAGCAATTGGTTATTTATTAATAATACGTTGCGAAGGAAAAAACGCTATTACAAACACTTCAGACAGAGATATTATTTCGTAAACACACTGATTGCAATATAGTTATGTTGGCATAGTTAGTACTATTACGATACGGTTGGGTAGCGACGATAGTAGGCTTGGTATTGAATCAATCTCTAAATAAGTTGGAGGAGGGAGTGACATGAGACAGTTCCTGATTTAATGCTATCATGAAATATTAGATAAGCTCGGCATGCAATAAATATATAGCAACGGATTACCTCATTATACTGATGTTGTTGTGAGTCGAAGTTGGAAGTGACTCACTAACTAGCATCTCCGACATGATGGCGCGCAGTCAGTGCTAGTGGATGGGGTAAGCTATCTTCCGATTGGCTAGTTAAGATTTTAGTATGAGCAAGTGCTCTGACTGGCTACTAATGACGTATACTATATACTCTGGTAGGGGGAAAGACGTAACCCAGCAAGTTGGTAGCTGACGGTAGCTTCCCATGTCCTTGAACCACCGGTTCCACTCCCACGCATAACCATGCAATGGTAAGATATAACTGTCGGATACCATGAGAACAGCGGTTGATAAGACTCGGCAGAACATCGGGTCCTAGTGTTACAGACTATGAAATAGCTCTGGGCTGATCGTGACTGCTACGAACGAAATGAAATAAAGATTTTATGTTATCCCTAAATCCCAGAAAAGCAATCATGCGACAGGTACACTCCACAATTAAAAATTGACGTTTTTCTGCTAAGCGAGCTACATTCAATAACATTTGAGATTGTTTTCTTAAACTTAAATATGTTTCTTTTCTGAATGATTTATAAAAAAATTTATTCTATGCAAATTTTGAAGTTTATTATTACAACAAATAAGGTATGCATGAAATTTCGGTTGTCACATCATAATGAATTTTTTTTTTTAAATTTCACTAACCTATAACCAACAGGTAAAACAAGCACGAACACGCAAAAACCTATAGCGTTCAGTCAAAAATGTTACTTACGAAAATCTGATGAAGAATAACTGCCGCAACATAGATTTAATTTAAATGACCTTTATTTTATTTTTATTTAAAAAAATTAATTCAGAAAAGAGGGAAATGTATATTATATGGAAATTATTAGTCAGCAGTGATAAAAGTAATTTGATTTTGTTTCGGTGCCATAAGAGGTAGAAGAACGTGCAGGAATTCGACCATGGGCTTTTGAAGGAAGCATCTCACATTAAGCTGGAGTAGATGTTAGTGAAAAAGACTGATTGAAGTTATGCGTTTCATGAAAAAATATAAAAATGTTGCCAATAATTGCGAAGAAAAAAAGTTTGGTATTCGGAAGGGAAATGTCTCTTCCAATACAGCCGCAAGAAATTTAACTGTAGACAATAGCGCACAACATAATGTTCTCGATTGCAGTAAACTTTGACAGTATTAAGTAGAATATTTTTTAAGCATTTTTTCAAATAACTGATAGACCCATTTTACCATTGTTTTTTACTTTTTAAATCAGATTTTACGGTAAATGAAGCTAATTTTATGTCAGATAATGTTATACTTGTTAATGAATCGTAAAAAAAGCAGCATTTTAGTCGTTAATGTAATATTCATCAACATATTACTACGCAACCACAGTTTGATTTTTTACGCTTTTTAAACTCATTTGGAAGCAAAGTTAAAAGCCATGTGCATGTCGAACGTTTTTTGCATCGGTTAGTTCTGCGAATTGCGGTACCGTCAGCTGATACAAGCCAGCAGACCGCAGATGCTCACTTAATTGAACTGCACACATTATACATAACGCAGTGCCAGAGACGAAACCTTCACTGCCCAGTCGGCGTCGGGTTCAAAAGTTCAACCAGTGCTACTCATCCGGGAGGTGGAAAATGACAGGGATAACTAGTACCGTGAATAATATAACTGACGTAACCTGTTGACAGAAATGCCATTTTCAGCGCATTCCGCTCAAACTAACTCGATTGTTCCACCGGATAACGGAGATCTACTGTTTACCCAACAAGCGAGCTGAACCTGGCAAGCGCGTCACAGGGGTCACTGGTTCGAATCTGGCTTATGGTGAGAATGATTTTAATTGAGTGTCGTGGTCGTCAAAATATTCAGATTATAATGAACAGAGTAGTCCCATCAATACACGCAAGAAATAAAGAATTAACACATCACCAGTGTACTTAAGTTCGGACTCGATCCTTATCAACGAGGGTGGTGGTGTAACGGTAAGCGTTCTGGCCTCGCATTCGGGAGGACGGCGGTTCGAATCCCCGTCCGGGCATCCAGATTTGGGTTTTCCATGGTTTCCCAAATCACTCCAGGGCAAATACCGGGATGCTTCCTAAAAAAAAAGGCCATGGCCGAATTCCTTCCCATTCCTTGCCCCCATCCTTTCCCGTCTCTAAAGACCTCGCTGTTGAGAGACGTAAAGCAGTTTAAAAAAAAATCGATCCTTATCTTAAGTAGCTCGACTAAAGAGCCGAAAAAGGTCAGTAATAACGTAGTTAACCCTAAAAAGGCAGTGTTGTAGTTTCACGCTGTTTATGGGATTCGAGGGACTTTACAATGTTCTCACGCAGAGAAAAAACTTCGCAGGACCTATGGAAATTTTTGTGATATCCGCATCTCCGGTTATAGGTTGAGGCATTCGTAAAGGCAAACGCCCACAATAGGTCAAGTAGTCGGTGCAAATTGTGTAAAGAAAATCCTTCGATTGTGACAGAGCAGTGAGAAGAAATTCACAACTACTCCCTCTACCTCAATCTTAAGGATAAAGTATATATTGCCTAAGGATTACTTTAGACACACGCCATTGTGGCTCAGTATACTGATTTGGCGCGCACAGGATCAGCGATGTACAAGGAACGGACCTCGGTGTACTGGCAATCCTGACTGAGGTTTTCCACTGCCACTGAGGAAAATTTCTGGACGGTTCCCAATTTACACCCCATAAACTACACTTTTTACAAACAAATATTCACTTACCATACACAGAACATAGTTATAGATGTCGCCCACATTAGTACAACCTGGCAGTAAGTATAAGATGCTTGACATCAGCAAGTACATGCGGCCATAAAATTAAAGCCAATGATGAGTAGAACTCATTAAATGCAGTTGACACACAGTGTTGGAATATGGTGGTGAAAAAGAAGATGGGTTGTTTTAGATTTGCACCTAGGTTCGTATCTATGATTTCAGATAGTCTATTTCTCTAGCAGGTCTTAGATAACTGTTCTATGATGTTTCATTATCAGTTGTTGTAATTGCTCTAATGCCAACAAGTCACACTGCCAGCTGCGTGAGGTACTCACAATTCCTCTGCCGCTCTGGAAACTTTATTCAGGACTTACCTTCTCGTTATGTGTTGTTCTTCTTAGCTCAAGCGAGAAGACGTTAATGAAAGTTAGGTCAAGGATCAGTAAAATATATAGCCAGTGCTGTTGTTCGAAATGGGATTTTTGGATCGAACCCCGTCCGGGCAACCAGGTTTGGGTTTTCCATGGTTCCCCTAGGTCACTCCAGGAAAATGCCGGGATGCTTCCTACAAAAGGCCATGACCGAATTCCTTCCCGTTCCTTGTCTCCTGTCGCATCCCGTTTCCAATGACCTCGACGTCGACGAAGTGTAAAGCCATAAATAAAAATGAAAAGGAATGGGATTTCTTCATTTACAATGATTATGTAGGCGACGGTAGCATACGATTGATACGGCCAAATTTAATTCTATAAGACCTTTGTGCGTCCTAGATCTGACTACGGATATGTTGTCAGTTAAGCGCGGAAAATTCAATTAGATCATTACCACGCAAAAATTAATCTAGCAACGGGGTCATACTGTAATAGTCTCATACCCCTCCCCCGTGCTGCAACTGGTGAAATTCCACTCTTCATATCGCGTAAATTGGGCCATATTGGATATATACCAGTCAGCTCGGTTTATATTGTTGTTACAAATCCACCCTGTGAACGGGTTTACTTCAACTGACCAAAAGTCACTATGTTACAATCTTCCATACAATGCTATCTTAGAGCAGTTTGATTATGTATTACTATTAAATTTGCCAAGAAATATAATAACTATTTTCACTGTGTTAAATAGGCATTCAAACGTTTTAAGCAAATCTCAGTAGACCTATAGCAAAATCTTTACCACTGACAATGCTTTCTAGCTCGCGATATTTCACGTTCCAGAATATACTTGTATAATGGAGGGTTTAGACAGACTAGGGTATCGACTGCTGTGTAGTATTTTCTTGAGTGACGTGTAGCTACTGAGTGAATAGCAAGTGGATCTTTTCACCGAAGAAATTTTTTACTGGTTTTAAATTCTCATCTATAAACACATTTCCGGTGATTAGAAATTCATCATTTGATACACTGAGTTGAGCTCAAGCATCAAGAAACTTGTGCACCACATTTTATCATATCCAAGCTACTCATCTTCAATCGTTTCTCTGAATTGGTAGTTTTTCTGGAATCTTGAGAAATGAGGCAGTGGCCTCAGCAGTAATGTTAGAATACGAACAGGTCATATCATACCACCTGCTCCTAAGGCCGACCTTGTCTCGTTATTTTAAATTAAAATGTAGGCTGCTTGGCAGAGTCAGAGGTAGGAGTAGCGCATATGCAGTTCCGACTAATCTTTTTTTTTTTTTGATGCTTTACCTCTCTCAACATCGAGGTCTTTAGAGACGGGAAAGGATGAGGGCAAGGAATGGGAAGGAATTCGGCCATGGCCTTTTTAAGGAAGCATCCCAGCATTTGTCTGGAGTGATTTGGGAAACTATGGAAAACCCAAATCTGGATGCCCGGACGGGGATTCGAACCGCCATCCTCCCGAATGCGAGGCCAGAACGCTCGGTCCCGACTAATCAAACTAACCATGCAGACTAACCAGGCAGAATAACGTTCTCGTTACTCGCCTTCGCAAAAAGAAGAATGGGATCCTTGTTCGTTGAGAAGATGCATCGGATTGTGACGCTTATGTTATATTTTAACATACTGTATATCCCATTTCTCATTGAGGATATATCTGGATATATCTTAGATAATGACATGTCCGTTGCCATGAACAATGTTAATCAGTGGGGAGAGCATTTAATGCTTTTATGTAACGTCCAGTCATGTGCGAAGAATGGTGAGCAGTTCGACGTTCAATGTTGCCACCTTAGCGATTTTGTCGGTAGATTGAGTGAATTTTGAGGTTCGAAAACGATATTCTTAAGTATGTTATCGCTAAAAAAATACTTGGTGATTTTTAGTGACATTCAGCCTTGCAGAGTTTCGAAAAACTTGATTGGAATTGTGTTAGGTAATGCCTCTGCCATGACTCGTATAAATAATGGCTTACATAATATACTGAAAACGGAATCTGGCCTACCAAATACAAGAATGCTGCAGGAATAGATACCTTTCTGGAGTTATCTCTCGGATGCCGTAGTAGAAAGGTTTTTCAGTACAATGAACATTCTTAAAAACAATTTGAGAAATATGATAGCTGTAAATATAAGGAATCAATTAAAAATTTTGAAAAAGCTCAGTACAGTTACGAACTTCCGGCTGATGTGATTGCGGCAATTGGTAAAGATGCGAAGTACTGTTTTAAATCTAAGACTGACGACTCATCTCATCCTTCCACATCTGCAAGTTCTGCAACTCCAACGAAAGACCAGGACGACGAAGAAATACCTATTGAAGAATTTGATGTTGATTTTTAATAAAATATTATGTTGAATTTAATGAAAATACTAATTATTAAATTAATTTTTATATTAATTACCTTGCCATTTTCCTTTATTTTATTTAGCGGTTTCTAGCGAATCGTTTAGTTCTCAACATCTCGCAATCTAGTGAGTTTTGAGACCAGGCCTAGCGATATTTGTTTTCATGGGGTGGCAAAAACTGTCGACGTTATTTTTAAGACGGTTGCCTAGTCCCTGTACAGATTGTCAGCCTGCATTTGTAACGTTGTATACTTTTTGTTTTCGTGCTTATCATAGCAATCGTATTTTTTTTGTGTAAGTTCTTTGTTTACTTTACCTGTTCTTATGGCGTTTCTCTTTCTTTGTAGTGTGATTGCCCTCATACAATCATGTAGGCATCACTTGTTCTACGTTGCTGCTATTTTTAGTTACTTTCATGTTGGAGCGCTAAATATCACGGTATGAGTCGTGACCAGTATACACAGTACGAACAATAACAACTCTTGCAATCCATTTCCGATGATATTCCAGGCCGGATGTTATAGTATAGATATCATAAGGCATTTCTTCTATTTCAAAAGTGTGTTTTGCCGTGCAATCAGAGCAGTGATCGCTCTTGATATGCTGCTGTAAGGGGGATGTGTCTTCGAAACGGCATATGCAGTGAGGCTATCGAAACGTTGTAGGAATAATTTGCTGTAGCGGCCTGCTTGTCACTAAACTTCTGATTCAATATATGTATCACTGGAGCACCTAAAATTTTAATCAACTGATATTTTGTCATGAACTTTAGGATATCCTAATAATTACCAGAAAGGTTTACAGGAAGAACTGTAAGTTTACGGTATGTAGGATGTTATAAATAATTATTGCTTAATGGTAATGAGAACAGATTGCATAAGTGGCATAAAAATTTATTTTCCCGAATGTACTATTTACACATGTAAACAAACGAATATGTTTACATACATTTTACACTGATCTGTACTGCCGTACCTACAATTAGAAACACTCATTTCTTAAGGAATATTTGTTTTACAAGGGGGGAAAAAAAATACCTTCGCTATGTTTCAATATCTCTCAGGATGTGTTGGGTGATAGAAGAGTTCGGAGTTTAAAGTCAACAGCACATTATTTTAAAATATACTTGACGAAAAGTACGATGCATGACAGTTAACAAAGATTATGAGATAAATGATTAGAAACTTTAGATGTGATCATATGTGCATCCACAGAACATTACTCCAGGTAAATTAATGTTGACTAACTTATTCCTTTTCTTCCAGAAGGTGTTCAGGTCTCAATAGTAATGTGTGCATTATATCTAGTCGTTGGTGGTGATTCATAATACATGCTGAAATGCTTAATGAATATATTTTCATTTTGATTCTCTCATAAATGGTATCCCGAAATTATTCACTGGTCAAGCAAGAGTCAAAAACGAAATTCATATCCTTCTCGAATATGAGAACCGAGCGTTTCTGGTGAGCGGTAATGCTCTGACTTCGCAATCGGTATGATGCAAGTTCGAACGCCCGACCAATGCAGATTACGGTAATCTATGGTTTCCGGATACCACCCAAGGCAAAAGCCTAATTTTTAACTTATGGCCTGGTCAACGTTGAGGTCATTAGAGGTGGAATGTGACTGGGAACAAGGAACGGGAAGGAATTCGGCCATGGCCTTTTGAAGGAAGCATCCCGGCATTCGCCTGGAGTGATTTGGAGAAACCATGGAAACCAAAAACTGGATGCCCGGACGGGAACCCGAACTGGTGTCCTCCCGAATTCGAGGCCAGAACGTTAACCGCTCAGCCACCACGCTCAGTGCAAAATGCCATGGCCGAATTCCTTCCAGTTCCTTGCACCTAGTCCTTTACACTTGTAGTGAACTCGGTGTTAACGAGGCGTAAAGCTATAAAAATAGATTTTGATTGTAGTGATATAGTCTTCATTCTTTTCACAATCTGATATTTTTGTTTTGTTATTAGTTTCGATGATGCGATGACGAACCTGTGGCACATATGCGATGTTCTTCGGGTCTTTCATTTCACAACTGGTATTTTTGTGGCTTTTGGTCGGGATCATTAGGGGTGGGAAAGGTCAGGAGGCATGAAATGGGAAAGCATTTGGCCTTGGACTTTCTGAAGGAACTATCCTGGCACTCGGCTGGAGAAATTTCGTGAAGCCGTCGAAAACCGAAATCTAGATGGTGATTCGAACCTGCGTTCTTGCAAATACGAAATTAGAACGTTATAACTCCATGCTTAAACATAACTGCGTATAAAAAAGGTATTTTTACTGATTTAGCATTTCTTACGTCGGCAAAATGATGCATATATCATGAAACTAATACTACAGGCAGTGCTGCGAATCCACTGTGAGCATACAGTATGATACCCCGTAATAGGGCAATCTATTTCCAATATTTACACACTTAAGTACTGCGACGTCTTAACAAGTGTTTTTTACTTCCCCTCTTTGCTCTGTCCGTCCAACGTTTCGTTCTATAAAGTAAATATCGAGTGTAGCTACATCGTTATTCCTTCTGGATATGCAATAGTTTACACATGAGCTCACTTCTTCTTCATTTTAAAAAAGGAGAATTGAGTCTAGACTACGTTCGACTCAATAATCACAACTGTATTTACCCAGTCCATACCAGTAACTTTCGAAGAAGTTATAGCACTTAAACATTTTGACAACAAATAAAGACATACGCATTCCAAGGCTACCATGGTAGATATAGTTTCTGAGATGTCCGAATGGTGTCACGTCCTAGTATGAAGTGTCCATTTGCGAACATTGGCATTCGGGAAGGTTCTGTCGAACTGGTCAATCAGAAACCGTGAGTTGATCTCTTACTCTTAGTAGCAATAAATGCCAAGCGCCGTAAACCTTTTGACCGTTGACCTTTTTCATGTTATTATGGTGTTTATCAATCTCTAATGCACTTTTTATTCGTCTCTGATACCAATGATTGGTTTCAAAAGAAGTCTAATACTAGGCGTGTTGTAGACGAACGCCACTCAACTGCCAATTTGTCTCTGCTGTTTGACATTTACTAGCGGCTATGTTCTTGTAACTTGTCATTTACTGTGTGGCCAGTCTATCCACCATATACTAATCCACAACTGCAAGGAATGTCATTAGCCCCAGCGAGGTATTATTTGGTTTTTTCTTACAAATACTCAGCCCAGGACGGGACAAACGTCGGAGCTTCTTATAAGGTGCCGCCTGGACAGCAAACAAACTAATTAATATACTGTTTTTCCGAAATTAGATACCGCATTTAGTTACGTAACAAGGAAATTCGTGTACGTTGAATGAGATTATATGGACTTACATTTTTTCACGAATATTTTTCCCTCTTTCTCCTGACTCTTCAAATGATGTGATTCTAAACACCTACAAGCCGTCCGTATCTAAGACCGATAGTATTTCATCTCTAGTCTTGTGACCTTCTCTTCATCTCTGAATACGGCTTGGCTTCCTAAACTGTCCCTGCAATCCGTACTTATGTTGAAAGTAGCATTGATACCTAACTGTGTGAGAGGAGTTCTTACTCCACTTAACTCAAAAACTTTTGCGATGTTGTTGCAGGCCATGTTTCCACAGTTGTTTAATTAATTACCAGTTGAATGATAACGCCAATGCAACTGTTTAATTTATTTATTGCTGCGTCGTACGCGTTTCACCTCTCATCGAGGCATCATCAGCGACGAATCTGTGTTACAGTTTTTATATACAGTTTTATATACATTTTATCCTATTATTACAAATTATGAGCATATTTTTATAGCTAATAGTTACTTACTATTTACATTAGTTAATATGGTATGCAGCTGGGCATCTCCGTTTCTTTATACAAAAGCATGGTTTTCCTGTATCGTATTTACACTATTGTGGGTTTTCATCGTTCTGTCGTCTGTTGGGGCCAGCTGGTTTGTTTATGTCGTGTCTGGTGCGCTTTCGCGTTCTTCGGTTGTCTGCTGTGGCCATCTTGTTTGTATATGTCATGTCTCGTGCCAATAGCGCGAGTTTTGAAACGTACGTGTATGTGTAATGGTCTTGTTACAATGTTATATATTTATCTGTGATGTATGTATGTGTGGGGTTTTATTATACAGTTTGTGTTTATTTTATAATAAACTATATAACTGGACCAAAAAGAAACGTAGCTATTGAACACCTTATTGCGGATACCTATGTCGTATCTATCGCTGTTACTATCGTTTGCGTCTCAATGTAGCCAGGACCATAGTGAAACGTAACCGTCGCACATGATATTGCTAATATCCAATATCCAAATCGCATCTATCTCTGTTAGTATGGTCCAGGCCGCGTTACAACCTAACGATAAACGGTTATTGACGAAATTTTTTTTATATAAATATTTTATGTCGTATGAATGACTTTAATAGCAATTTTAGCAACGCAAGGAAATACAGAAGAACGCAAATACAAATCAATGGAAGTGTGGCTAACAATGTTAACATTGCAGGAACCGACATTACGGAACGTTAGTAATGAATAATATCAATTATCAGTTTGGAATGTTGTTGATATTTGAATAATATTATTAATTGCTCAAGAAATAATTTTCTTAACAATGTCAATCCGTAATTTTTTTTATTATTATTATTATTACGGCCTAACTTGTATTCACAAATCGATCGAATGCTGAACACGTCACATTCTTCAATGTAGTGACGTAATACTCTCTCCATCCGGAAGTGTTTACATCGCGAGGCGGTAAGTGATTGCAGCGGTATCGCAATCTAGATATTACCCAAAATACTGTATACATTTGGTTGATAAATTATCTGTATAAATATTACATGTTGCATTATAATTTCGAATAATTAATGAACGGCGATAGACAGACGCGTTGGATATGGAGGTCTCTGAACTGTTTTTCGGTGTAGCGGTCATTCAGCTCAGTGGTTAAAGTACTTGATTCTGAATGTTTGGGTCGTGGTCTCCGGTTCAAATCTGCGTGGAGTCTAAGATTTTTAAAAATTGTTTTTGATCGTAAGAGTCACGTCTGGGCCGTAGGTTATTCGTATTGAATGTTAAACTGTAGATATCACAAAGTTAGGGGTGCAATGCAAGGCAAATCATAGGTAGTCTTGCAAT
Source organism: Vandiemenella viatica (assembly GCA_031002005.1). Taxonomy (NCBI): domain Eukaryota; kingdom Metazoa; phylum Arthropoda; class Insecta; order Orthoptera; family Morabidae; genus Vandiemenella; species Vandiemenella viatica. The sequence continues at coordinate 224,459,855 of CM061920.1, read as the reverse complement.
GCTGTGGGTGTACACTTTTTTACGTTATATTGATCCCTCAGGGTTGATTCGCAGTCAGAGTGTGTGATCTGCAGTAATAATACTATAAATGCGGAAGTAAGTCTCTGTCTTTTGATACGTTTTGACAACTAAATGCCTATACCGAGATTGACAGAATTTAACAAGAAAATCTGTAGGGAGGGCACAGGACATTTTTTTTTTTTTTTTTTTTTTGGTATGATCAACAGTTGTAGTCACGAAATTTTTAGGACTTATCGAATGGTGACAGAGAGACGGATGTGTGTGGTAGTCTGTAATGTTATGTCGCTTGCTCAAGCAATGCTTCTTGTGCATTATGTTAGTGTATAATTTGTTAATAAATTTTGTTTAGAGAAATAACGTATTATTTAGTATAGATGTCGATTTTTTCTGTCCTATTACTTTGTGTCTGCTTAAATGTTTCTGGCACCAGTTTATTTTGTCTTCTTTTTTTACAGGCCTTGCGGGCGTAAACGGACCTAAGTTGTAGCCCTAGTAGAGCACGAGCAACTAATGTTATTAGAATCCAAGAATCGGATGCTTATGCTGATGCTGAAGAAAGAAGAAAAGACAAAGCTGAAATAAAGCTGCCATTAGTAAACTTCCCCCTCCCCACATACCCCACCTTCGTTTGTTTTTCTGTTTTTAAATATGTTGGAATTGATTCTCTTCAAGAGACAGGTTCGATAGTAGAATGTTATGGTAATGGCTTTCCGGTCATATTATGCCGACTCGGTGTTGTTTGGGACCAATCCTTCGCTACCAACAACTTTCTATATTCAATTCTGGCAAAGAAATTCTTAATCGACGCGTACGAAGTCGCGGGTATCAGCTAGTATGCGTATAATAGCCAGCCCGGGTATCGTAGGAGACAGAGGACTGATGGCTCTACGCGCAGAGGGTCGCTGGTCGAATCCGACCCCGGACATGGATATTACTAGTTAAGAGGCGTGTTCGTCCTTTTCGTACTTCATTTAAATCATCATTTCACAACAGGAAAATATCATTACTACAGTATATGATAGGAAATATCTAAATGAACGAGTTAGTAGTATGCCTAATTTATAGGAACGTTATGAAAAAGCTTGAACTATTGGAAATACCTGTAAATTTATCTACATAGTAATAAAGTTTTTAAGGTTCATTGCACCGGCAAAGTCTTCGTTAATATATCTACATAGTGCTCGTAATTTGACCTCGATTTGTCTATTCACAAATTTCTTTATTTCTATCAAACCTCTTGCACAAATCCTGAAGTATGTTCTATTTTAATTTTAATGAGAAAAAGGAATATCGTTTGCACTTTCCGTTGCAACAAGATCCTGTCTCTTTGCTCTTTTTCATTCGCAGTTCTCATCCTACTGTCCAATTATTTTTCGTATTGGGCACAAGTTTGCCTGACCTAACAGCTGAACCTTTATAATGTACTGATGTATTCTCGTTGTTCGTTAGAGTTTTATGGAAGTTCGTCCTTCAACTTGTACTGAATGTTGGGTCGACCACGCGAAGTTTGTCGGTCCCCTTCTGCCACAACGACCCCACCCGGCTAACTTCTCTTTTTTTCGTCCCGCTTAGGCTATACTGCCTAAATGTCAGCGCTGTATGAAGAGGTGTGCAAAGGAAGAGTCACGACCTTAAACACTGCCGCCAGAGTTTGGGGGGAGGGGGGGGGGGAGACAGCAGCGCGTACTCTCCTCCCCCTTCCGTACCCCTTACGGCCGGATATTAAAAAAACACAATCTCGAGAATCCGCTTACAACAGGCGGCCCTCTCTTTAATTAAAAAAAAAGTTTCGTTTCAAGCCGCAGGCTTCCTTCATATCACAAAACCACTACAACTACTTCCCGAATGGCGCACTGTGAACAAAATTTTTTCGGCGTACAATAAAAATCTCTTTTTGTTAGGTACCCTCGCGGTTTTTTATTTTATAAGCTGAGATACTTGCTTAAGTGGTGTACTATCTATACTTCCTAAATTGTTAGAGTTTTTCGCCAACATTTGTTTCAGAATAACGATAATTTAGTCATGGTTATACATATTTAGTTACCTTTATTTTTTGCTTGTGGGTTTACGCCTCGTCCATGTAGAAGTCATTTGAGGCGTGAAACGACTGGGAGCAAGGACAGGAAGGAAATCGACCATGGACTTCTGAAGGAACCATCGCGGCACTCACCTGGAGTGATTTGGAAAATAAATACTAAGACAAGAATGCTGACGAAAGAGAAATTTGAATAATAAAAATGGTGTTCAGTTTAACTCGCAAAGTTTATTTCGTGGAAGTTTTTTCAACGAGTATTTTGAAATAAAAGAATATATAACAGAACAAGATGGTATAAACGTGTTATTTCAGACATTAAGAGAGAAAGAAACGACTGCTTTTGAGTTAGAAGATGATGTAAGGTGTTCTTATCCTGCCTGGGAGACTACCAAGATATACTGGGGGAAAAGTAAAATAGTAATAATTACGCTAATCGATACATCGATACATCGATAGTTGTATACAAGTGAGTCGTTTTTCTTACGGGAAAGCTTTGTTGACTTTGTATCTCATGTTTTGACAGATTAGATTACATATGTTCAACACGTCACGGCAGGTACACGGGAGTAATTTTATGAAAAAGCTCTAACACTTTAAGTCCAAAATATTAGAAAAGATTTTTTATTGTTGTATGTCCAGTACGATTACCTGAACAGAAAGTTTCTTCTTCTTCCACTATCCCTCTTCTGCAAATTTCTAATAACGGTTTAATTGCGAATTCGATATTTTTAACTATCATTACGTTTGTAGGTCTCCTATAATTGTGTTTTTTGGTTTATCCGTGATGACCACCAATATCATAGGCAACACGTGTTCTAAAAACTGAAAGTTTGCAATAATAGTCATTTTTTAAGGTATTCTGTTATTGTTGCTTCTGTGTAAAGGGTCTTTATTTAGCCGTTTTAATTAGTCAGTCAAGAATTGCAATAACTTTCACAAATTCTGTGAAATATGTGTAAAAGCTTTTCTGTTTATTCGAACGTGTTAATATTTCATAGCGACAACAATAACCTTCGTATTATCGTCAGGTATCACGCTTGAATGTTTATCGCTAAAGTTTCGCTTGTATTAAATTAAGCTTAATGCATATTTCACTTAAGTCGGGTTTCATTTTTGCCGTTTTTATAGTTTCGAAGTAGCGTTCTGGTAGCTTCTTTCAATTACTTCTTCCATAGTCATAGAATGTCATTTGTTACCAATGTTAACTGTTTTGTGTTCATGTATCTCGTTATGTCTTAGAAATGAAATTTAATCGGAACCTCAACTCGTGAAGTTAAGTTTGGCTCTGTGCGTCAGGGCGAAGCCATATTAGACTAATTGAGTTTCAGGACGCTACATTTCAAACACAGGTGCTACTTGTGTAACCGTCAACCTCTGCAGATACACAGGCGAACGCTTTATATTTGTAACGCCAATTATAACCCCTCAACATATATAATATTTATTTACGATAGGTATTATTATCAGGACCAAGTAATTACTTTATTGTTTGAGATTTATGTTCAGCATTTTCACCAATAGCATATTCATGTCTTCAATTCCTTTAGTCGCAAACGAAAATATTCAAATTTATTATGTTTGAATTTAAAAAAATAAAAGTTACAGGGCGCGATTCGAAACCGTGTCCTCCACAATAAGAGGCCAAAGCCTTACCACTCACTCATTACGCTCGTTCCCTATCAACTCCACAATGTTTTAGATCAGCCGAGCTTACTATCAAATGTTACAACAGATAGGCCCATTTTATGCTTTCAATGAACAGTCCATAGTTAATTTTATTTCTGCGTCTCTACCGAGCTTGGTGACTGAACGTGACACCGCTTATGGCAGAATTCTTTCCCGTTTATAAACACCAGTTCTTTGGTTAGTTTAATGACTTCAATGTTTGTAAACCCAAAGTCCTAACAAAAAGTGATCTGTGTAACTAATGGCATACACTTGTAGGCATTGAGCATCCATGCTGACCTCTCCTGTGTAAGAGCCAAACTGATTGCCCACAGTTCTCTCTTGCTGTGATTATTTTAAATAGCATGTTCTATAAAGAGACTACCTTCTGTACAGACGCAACATAGTCTATAATCCAACTAACAAATATCGAAGGTCACAATACACTGTGACTTGTGACACTCTTGTTTGCAGCTATGAATATTTTTTTATATAGCATTTTGCGCCCTTACATTTTGTTACCTAACTCTCAGCAATTCCTCTTTCCATCTAGTCAGATTAAGATAATTTCCAAATAAAGGTACCTTTATATCTTTAAGAATCTGGAAATACACAGAACATTGTTAGAGGTATTCTTCAATGAGGTTCATACTACGTGTTTTTAGTTGCTGTGCCTGCGAGTTCCATGTACTGAGAATGTTATTATTGAATGGCAGTTTGCTGTGGGTGGAATGGAGTGGTCACAGCGGCATCGCGATGAGCAAGCAACGACGTTAAGACCACGGCCCGCAGCCACTAATTATGCGGCTAATTTAAAAGTCATTTCTTACAGCGGCTTTCTGGACGTTCTCCTTCGCCTTCAAGACCCGAGGCGCTGCGGTTGGAAGTTCCTCGAAGGAAAAAGAGGTCGCGGAAATAAACAGCTCAATCCCAAAGGGATGTGCTTGGCATCATCTAACTCGACTCAACAGCTAAATATATTATTTAGTTTTTGCGGGAAAGAAACCATAATAGTTAAAGACGGCAGATAAATTTCTTTACAACAGTAGCGTTGTGTCGTTAAGAATTACGTTACAGTAGCTTAAATTCTTTATAAAACTAAGTTCAGTGCGAATTATTCTGTAAAAAAAATTGTGTCAGTTGTCATTCTGGTCCTATCTCCGTTTCAACATAATCACAATTTCTACTAATATTGGTGTTCAAAATTCATATCTTGTATTCCCGTGTACGAATAAATTAATTGTACTGTCAGGGGCGTAGCTACTATGGGGGTAGGCGGTGCAGTGCACCGGGGCCCCTAAGCTCAGGGGGGCCCCAAGCGCAGCTCAGGATGCCCCTACGACACAAAGCAAAAAAAAGGTATCCCATCTGGCGTGAGGGCCCAAAATAATTTTTTTGCACCAGGGCCTTTGTTGACCTAGCTACGCCACTGTGTACTGTGATCTAAATTTGACCCATTGCAAATATTTGCATGTGTCTGATACAGTGACATTAGTCATAAAAACTACTAATAAATAATTTAAGCTAAGTTCATACTTTAGTGTTTCGGCAAATCATTTCTTCGAGTATATTATAACAGTGACTTAAAAATATTAACATCGAAAATAAATATTTTAAAAACCCGTCAAAAATAAAGTATTTTTGCGATTAGTTTCTTCGCTAAGTACAATTTTCATCAAATAACTCTAATAATGTTGAAAATGGTGTAATGTGACTATTTTTAGCTTACTGTAGCAACGGTATCGCTGTACAGAGAGTATAAGAAAAATGCACATCAAACAAATTTTAATTAAGAAAGAGCAACTAATAATTAATATGTAAATTTTTACGAAATACATACGTTTGATTTAATGTGCTGGCTTGTGGATGGTCAGCTAAATACAATTGTTATTAAATAACGCGATTAACATCGAACAGCATCTCCGGTCGTTGCTGGTTGGGCATAGGAGGCGGGAAGCTTGACCTTAGTGTGTGACAGACATCGCTACATAGTGACCAAGACTGGCATTATATAGGTATAGATTCTTGAGATGTATTCCCTATCGATGAAGGCTACAATCTGGAGCGTAAGGACGGTTTAAATGGAATGTGCTAGACAAAAGAAAAAAACGAAAAAACCAGCTAAATCTCTTACGTCTGAGGCTTTATCTGCAAGTAGGGTAGAGAATACAGACTTCGATTAACAGTGAGACCTTTCTGTAATCATGTGCTACAATACTGCAGTAAATCGAGTATATTCTACAAAATTTTAGCGAGGGATAGTTTATAAAGTGGCACCAAATAATTTATGGACTATATTCGGTCAATATTAGTTGACCCGCCAGTACGAACGTTAAATCGTCAAAATATTGATGCTGAGAACTAAAACGGCCCCAGAATCGGAAAATTCTTTAAGGCGGTTTACCGTAATCATCTAGGAGAATGCCGTTACCATCCCCTATCTCAGAATGAAGTAGTGTAAAAGGAGGTGGCGAATCTCAAGGACACCGTTACAATAGCGAACACGGCAGAAGATGAATAGCGACCACCTGGATGAATAGTGACGAAATGAAGGCGAATGGATGATGTACTTACGAACCTTTCAATTATACACAATTTCTGTTGTTTGTCAGTGAAAAATGTACCTAAAAATTAAAATCTGCGTGTTAGTTTATCATTTGTTATAATAAATTCCTGGAGAATGTAAGCACTGGTTGATATAAATCATTGATAATTAACTCATATAGGAGTGGAATATAGAATCGTTACGTATATTTTTCTTTTAACTCCCAGTTTAGAGTTAATAGTTCTTTCATGCCCACTTCAGTGTATCTGTCAATCCTTGAAGCTGTTTAGTAGCGGGTATATAAAGATTCTGATTTTTTTTTTTAATTCATCTACTTCTTTACAAAACTAAAACATCAGTTCTGGTTTAAATTCCATTTGCAGTTTCGTGTGAATCTGCTTGCTTCAGTTATTTACACGTTACTGCTGCGTCATGTGTTATTAATAGCGATATTTCTGTCCGGTGGAAGGTTCCTTCATTATACAGTGCGCTTTCTCAGTTCTGTTAGTCTGTTCATTGATTGATTGATTGGTTTATTTCCAGTGCCTGTAGTTTGTACAGAATTGGACAAGTCAAAGTATATAACTATACAATTTTTTTTTTTTTTTTTTTTTTTTTTTTTTTTTTTTTTTTTTTTTTTTTTTTTTACAATTAACATCATTACATACGTATCTTCCTTCTGCCTTCATACTATCTAAAATTCTGTACCTTTTCTGACTTATTTTCATCTGCTTTCAATACTGCTAAATAGTTCCCGTTTCTACCGTAATCTGGAAAAAAATTTGTGGCATTTTCAGAAAACATTGATCTTAAATTTAATAGTCCAAACGCGTTGGACCTGATATATGTCTATGGTATCAGCATAGTTCCAGTAATAGAGTTAATAATTAATTTGTGCCAACTATATAACATTTTCTGTTTGTCTTTTGAATTATTGTATTTGTAAATTTGCTTACTTTATGAAATAATTTTTTCTTAAGGTGTCGATTAAAAAATTGTTCTGATGATTTATAAACAATTGAGGATTACAAAAACTGATTTTCACATTAGGAAAGTTTTTTGTTTTTGTTTTTCAATAAAAAATTCAAAATACAATCAAATATATTTCTTTACTCAAGAGATTCAACAATATTCCTTTGGTATGAAAAAAAGTTTTCATTTATGCAGTCAATCAAATTCTGCAATTACTTTTGTTGATGTGTAATTCAACACTGAATCAATTAAAATAATTTCACTCTATATAGAGCTACAATAGAAACACAACCTCATGGCTTGTCATACAATTATAATTGAATTAATATTCAAGAAAATAATACAGATGATGGAGATTATCACTACCATGTTTGTTTTACTATCCAGAAAGTAATTAGCTACAAAAATTCTTGAAGCGTTAAAGGCAGGACCACTTTTACTGTACATAAGATTAAAAGCCATTAAAAATGTACGACACGTCTCTTTTTGTCCATGAAGTTCTTGAGCTTTTCTGACATAGTAATCGTGAGGTTTGGCTTTTGATTTTCAGCAACTGAAAATATTTTGGCAGCAAATTGTAAAAAATTAGTATTTGTACAACGTTTTATAAATGGTTTGAACGAATTATGCTCTAAGGAACTAAGATCACCTTCTCTTTCACTTATTTAAGATACAATTACTTTTTTTTGTCAAAACTCACTCATTGATCAAAAAGTTACATTTTTTATAAAAATATTTTCTTGCTTTACTTCGGGCTTTACGGCTCTTCGCGTGGAGCATGAATGTACGGATGCAAGGAATTAGGGCATGACCTTTTCAAGCAACCCCCCCCCCATTTTCTGGAGTGATTTCGGAAAATCATTGAACTGCAAAATCTGTATCTGATCTATAACGTTCACCGACGAGTCTAAGTTTGTGATAATCTTTATAGAAGCGAATTCAATTTTACATAATTTATATTTTTGTTCAATGTAATGACTGGCTGTATTGTAATACTTTTTTATTTTTAATATTGTTAAAAAGCATCATCATCTGTAAAAATTATTATTTTATAAATTCTGAAGTATTTCTACAGTTTCGATATCTTTATCCTCTGCCCAAAACATTTGTTACACTGAGCCTTGTTCTGTTTTGAAAACGGCAGCGTATGAAGAGGTATATATGCATTTTCCTACAACAAGTCATTATTTTGTGCCTACAGTTTTGAGACAGCTGGAAGACAGCAATAACGTGTGATTTATGTATCTGATCAATTCCATTGCATCTCTTCAACCACTAGCCGAAATACACGGAATCATTGGCTGCCTGATATTAGAATCACTGGCTGCTTGATATTACGAATACAACTTACGGACCTTTGTTTTCTAGATTACGTTAGCCACAGTGTCGACAGAAAATATTTCGCCAACCCTAGAAAAGAAAGAACTAATATGATGGCTTGGCGTAGCAAGATTGGCCGTTTTCAGTCTGACCAAAGGCATAGTTATTTTTAATTAAATATTGTCTTTGTTTGTGTTGTCAATAATGCGTAGAAACCTAATATGTAGAGGAACGATACAAATAAGGTGCTAAGATAACATAAAAGTTCTTATTGGTTGTTTTGCTGAAAGCTGCATCTGTTATTTTATTATTTTTAACATATTTCCTAATGATATATTTACTTGTGTTTTGCTTGAGCCGACATATATGACTGTAAATATTAAGTCTGATAAATGATAGAGTTTTGGATATAACAGATACCAAACTCTGAAGACATCATACGCGTGTACCTAGAATTTTGTTGCTGGAATTGGGGGTACATAGCTACAAGTTACATAAAAGGCATCCCAAAATACATGGGTACGGGATAATATGACGGGGAAGCCATCGTCATATCATTCTACCATTGAAACATCTCATAAAGAGAACCAATTTGCAACAAGTTTTAAAATAGCAAAAAACTAAGGGGAGAACGTAAACTGTGGAAAACTTCCTACCACTACCACAGTTCCCCCGGTAGAGCTTTGTTTGTGGGTTAAGGGCATACCAAAAATAAAACAAAATATAAAGATGCCAAAAACTATTAGATAAATTCAATATAATATTCTGGCGTACCGCATATATCCATATCTATACTATATAATAAGTTCTGTTTGTACAAGAAATTTAAGAACAGATCATACACAAACTAACTACGAGAGAAACAAAGACTGAGTGACCGATATAACATTACAGAGACTTACCCACGTTACCCGTCTGTCTGTCATCTTTCGGCTAGTTTCCAAAATATCATGACTGAATATGTTTTTTTATCCCGAAAAATGTATCGTATGTGCATCCTAATGATACATAATAATATTTCCTTGTTAAATTTCATCCACATCGGTTTAGTTGCATAGTGATGAAAACATAACAGACAGGCAGAGACAGAGTTATTTTGGCATTTGTAATTTTAGTGTAGATAAGTGTTTGACTTGCAGCCTTGTGCGTACGCAGGTGATGGAGGAAGTGGGAAAGTGCAAATTTCCTGGCTTGCGGTCGTGTGAGAGAGGGGCCAGATGTGTGGAACCGCGGTGAGTAAGGGCAGACGGGGTCGGGCGCCAGTAATTACCTCCGTCGTGACGCCAGCAGCGTCACCCCACACCTGACACCACTCTGCGTCGCCATCCGTCGGTCCCCACCTCCCTTCCTCACGTCGCCGCGTCCGGCGGACGGGCTGGGCAACATACGCTTCCCTTCCACCCATTTATTCAGTGCCTTCTTCGTGACATCGACTGTGAAAACAGTTATTTCCAGCATTATCACTCATGTTTTCACAGGTGCTGCGGTTTTGAAAAGAGGAATGTGGTTTTACCAAACGGTATAACTTGAATGAGTGGTTAATCTAGCTCCTTGTATACTGTATTGATAACTATATTTATTTACATAGAAATAGTAATATTAGTGATAATCACCAACGAAGTGCAAGTATGGAGGTTTATGTATCGGTTAAATCAAATTTGTGGACCCATCATCGTATTTCGTTTTTACAACTTTCCTGCTGCGTCTTTACGTAAGTAAAATTGGTAAACGAGTAAGTTTACTCTTTCAGGTAAAAAAAAATCAGAAAACAGAAAGAAATCCAGGAAGGAAATGAAGCTGGAACTTTATATTAGCGGTTAAGATTCTAAAAACTGAAACATACACTTACACTTGTACATTTTTGTTTTTAAAATCTATTAGCGCGTAACATATGGCGGTGAGGAGTCAATGAGTAATTTTTGAATTTGGATCCATGTATCTTTCTTAACTGAATTCCAGTGACTGGGAAACATGTACGTTACTTTTGTATACTAAATTATTTTGCTTTGAGGGAAATTAATTTTTGGGCAAGTTGGAGCGCAAAACTATTAAAAACACTGCTATTGGTAAATCAAATCTTAATGTCTGAACCAGTTTATGCCACAAACAAAAACATAAATTACGAGTTTGGTGGGAAATCATATTACCAATGTTTTGATCACTAAAAAGTAATTCTTACTTCCCACTAACTACAATATCAAACAATATTCTCATATCTGTTATTGTCGTAGAGCTCACTTTTATTGTCCAAATACTTCATGCAACCGTTACGGGAAAACGGTTGTAATCAAAGAAAGAGTTAGTACATTAATTCATAGTAACAAGAAATCTAATTAAATACAAATTTAATAATACAAAATTTCTATTGAATTTTGATTAAAATAGGGTAAGTAGGCCTAGACAATTGTTTCACATGCATACACATAAATTCACGCATCAAATAAAAACAAACAAACACACACACTTAAATTGTTCCTTAGAAACCTAAGTTCATGACAATTTGCTAAAATGGCGAAGTTTGTATTTTTTAGTCGTAGGGGTACATATTATTTTTTATGGAGAAAGGAATAATAATAAACCACAAAAAACCTACCATTTAATGATTTCCATTTACATACTCCTGAGAGAAATTACTGCTTAATTTAGTTGTTGTTCTTAAACGTTTCACTTTTTTGACAACACGGATGTTACTATTTCAAGTCAGCTTTTTCCCAAATAATTCATTATCAATTAAATTCTAATTTCTTGCATTTTTAGAAAATAATTCATTTTACACGCTTTAGATCAGTTTGGGCAGTATGTATGTACTAACGGAATCTTCGAATTCAATTTTCAGTCATTTCCAGAAGACCGAATCGTTTGACATTTTACACACGTATTAAGATCGAATGGCAATATAATAATTTCTTAGCCAAACCCTGGTATTAACATTACTTTGATAGTAACAACGGAAAAGTATTTGAATTCGATGGAATCTTCGAATTCAATTTTCAGCCACTTCCAGGTATCCAAATTTTTTGAAATTTTACTCACGTATTAAGATCGGATGACAATTTTACAATTTCATAGCAAAATCCTGGTATTCCCATTAAATTTACAATAAAAACGTTTTAAATAATTAAATGACACACTTTTGTAATAATGTAAAATAAAAAATTAAAAATAATATTACAATTTTAAAAACCTTGAAAACACGCTCTTCGCAAAGATATAAACCAAAAAGTTAAAAAGTAAAGTGGTTGAGCATGAAATTAACTCAATGTAAAAAAAAAAATGCGTGGGGATATCTCTACTTACTTTCATACTCACTCTACCGTTTACAAATAGCTATCGAGAAAAAAAAATTATTACAACTGAAATCCACCACCCCTGGATTCTTTTTTTTTTTTTTTTTTTTACATTAAAGTTAATTTTTTGGTCAATGATTTTATTTTAACCTTATTCAAGAAATTTAGTCATTCTGAACTGTAGGAGACCCTACCGCTGTTGAACAAAATCTTTTTTAAAGATTATTTTAGCTTTTTAGTTCACATTGTTCCAAAAAGCGTGTTTTTTAGTTTCTTAAAACTATAATTTTATTTCCTAATTGATACGTTTTTATTTCACTTCTACTATATTCATCTATTCTCCTCTGTCTTTACCTATTTTTTTGTTATTTCATGTTTACATTTTTACCTATATACTGTAAATTTAAATTTTAAGATGACTGCTGTTTCGTTGAGAATAGAATTGTAGTCTTAATCTCGAAATTATGAACTTAAATCTAATTCCTTTTACTACGAGTGACTACTGTTGCCATAAGACATATCTTGTATAGGTCCAAACCATTCGTTTACACCTCAGAGTATCCACAATTGTAGGAAATAATGCTGTGGTAAAATATTAAACATATTGATTTTCTGTACGCTCTTCACTATTGGTTCTACTTACAAACAATACAAAATATTAGTCGTACACAAGTCATTTTGTTTTAACATTGCCTGCACCATCCACTTCACGCATTTTACTGACCCAGCACGTAGTCACCTTACTTTCTGACTTGACATATAATGAGTTCTGTGACATTGATCGTAGGAAGTGCGTTCATATTATTTTACGAGTTAGTGTTGAGTGTTCCACTTGCAGCAATTACACTACTACTGCATCTCTAAAACCTACACCTTCTATTGGAAACCTCTGTCCATGTGTGCAGTTATCCGTGGTTTATATATATAGTCTAGTTCTCATCAACAATATTAATCTTTATTGTCTGTGTTTGAACTGTATAGATGGAGTAAATTCACCATATCTCCTGATTTTGCTTTAATTTTTTTTTTATATCATTTTTTTGCGATACAATTTGTGCAATTAATGTCTAAATCTAGAATTAATTATCTGTAACAAAAACAAATTCTTTCTTACTCCGACACCACCCTGGTTATCTTTTACTTCATATTTTATCTCTTATTTATTAGTTACTCTAACAACACAATAGGAGTGCACTTCCTGAAATCACCTAATGGATTCCAAAAATGTACAAGAATCTGAAAATCTATGTATTTCAGGCAGTAGTCTTACTATCGCTCCAAGTTTGTCCTACATGACAATCTACTGTTGAAAAGCAATTCGAGATGTACTTTTTGGAAATGGAATACAGATGGTAATTCAATCCTGACACTAATCATGTTGGATGAAGATTAAAACATTCGACTTTCATTCAGTGTACTTGTATAGAACCAGGCTCACTGCCACAGATATACGCGAAAAAAAAGGAAGGAAAATCACTTAATCACTGTGGGGTCATAATGCCTCTCTGCCTCAGAAACAACGAGAATCTTTTTTTTTCAGTAATAAAGGATCTCTCACAGACTTTGAACAAACTGCATTTTCATCTCTACCGGCTGATGCTAATACAAATACTATGTGAATGATATGCGGCTCCCGTGATTTACATTATTTTGTTTATGAACCGAAATACATCCGAAATTTTAGTCGTTTCTAATAGAATCCGTACTTCACTAAATAACAGCATTGAATTAAAACAATGTCTTAGGTCATGTTTAATATTTCATTCCTTTTCTTTATATAACTAATTTTTAAAACACATTAAGATAAAAGCAAAGACTAAGTCTGAAACAACATATCTTTGTTCTAATTAAGAGTTTAATAACACTATTTAATTAATCTTGTAAACTATGTTATAGTTATTTCAGAAAATCAGTAGCTACAAAATAAGGAAACTTAACAATATTCCGATCAGCACGATATGTTGTAGTACATTTAATGTTAGGTAACACTAGCTGTGGTCGCGGAGTTGCCTTGTTTCCTGTAGAGGAACACCTGCAGGTTCTATGTGTGCACCTTAATGCTGTAATATTCCACTAATTGCAACATCTTTAACATCGCAACTCAATTTTGCGAGGAAGGGAAGCTTTTATGGCTCATATAAAAGGGGAAGGAAGTTTGTCTTATTATCCTCTGTGCAAGAAGACGCTATAAAAATACTAACAGCTCCTAATGAAAAGATTCTCCTAAGCAAAATCTTTTGCTCTTACTCTACGTAAATTTTATGACAAAATATCTCAGTATTTATATTTATACTTTACAGCCATACATTTCAGCGTTGTAACATTTTTGTCGGTAATGAAAATTATAGTGTGACAGTGAATCTATAGTTTCCTCTCACAACCAAAATTAAGTGTGCAACTTTTGGCTGAAATGAGATTGAAAATACTTATCAAATTAGATGAAAATACTTTTATACTAACGTACTCATCAGCGATATAGTTATAATTTCTTTCCTTTTTTATAATAATGAAATCATTTGTAGTAAGTCTCTAGTTTATAATACTGTGAAAGTTTTTGTTAAGTCGTTTTTAATTTTAGCAAAAAAATAAATTAAAAAATTGTTTGCTGTTTAATATGATGCAAATTCAATAAAATTAAGGTATCAAAATGACCTGTGGGAAAGTAGATGTAGTAGAAAGAGATGTAGCTATTAATCAAAGCGTTACTTCTCGATGGAAATTATAAGACACAATTTAAATTAAGTGTAGTATGTATGAAATGATCACAGATTCGAGTAATAGCTGTAACATTTTATGTTAATTTAGACGTCTACGAAAAATCTAAGAGATGAGAACAGAGTCGCGAGAATGTAGATATTTTTAAGGTCATTAGCAGAATCAAATCCGTTCTTACCTCTGAAGAAAACGAGAGAAATATTTGAACGGGATGATTGATATTATTCGAACTCTGTGATAATTTGCTGGTCATCTGTTAATAGAAACCATTTTATAGAATGTCCTAAAATCGGGGAAATACCTCATACTTGCGTGATCATTTAGAGGAGGAAATGTGTAAAACTACCTCCAAATTTTTATAACATAAATTATTCTTTTTTCCCTTTATGATTCATCGACGTCGAGGCAATTACGGGTGGGAATTGACTGGAGGAAATGAAAGGGAATAAATTCGGCTTTAGTCTTTTGAAGTAACCATCCCGGCATACCTGGAGTGATTTCGGAATGGGATTCTGGATGTCAGGGTGGGAACTATAACCCGGCCATTTTCTATTCAACCTCACCAGGAAAGCCAGGTTATAACCTGCCGATGATGCCTTTTATTTGTTTTGGCAGGTTGTGCATATTAATATAAGGCATTTAGTTGAATATGATGTTTAATAACAAGAAAAAACCACACATATACACCATCCACATGTAACGTTTATTCAAAACCAAGATAATAAAAACGTCTCGCAATCTTAATACAGTCCGTGCTCTCTTTTTTCTCAGCGATCACACACATCTCTCTTACTACATAATTTTCATTGTCACTTAAAGTTAATAATTACCAACTAGTCTTAGCGTATATGCCGTATATGCTACAGGACTTGATCACGCGTCCTCCCCAACGCGAGTCCACAGTGTTACCACTAACCCACCACGCTTGGCAAAGTGATTACAATTAAGAGTTCATTAATTGCTCCAAAAATAACGTTAAACAAGTATTACTGCATACATATCATTATTTTTGGTGTTCCTGATTCTTACGGCAGCAGCTAATCTTTACGGAAGCACATGTAGTCTTCGGAAATATACTTTTTTCTGCTGTCGATGTTTGAAGACATCGGGAGTGCGGTTCAATCTAGGCCATTTATGAGAGCTTTATTCGAATTTACAGTCTCTATTGCCTATCATTATTTTCGCATTAGCCAGTGTTTTATGTCTTTCCCAAGTTTGTTAATATTTCGTCGTTGTTTTTTATAAGAATTTTAATAATGACTTGTATGACTTTCGTACACATAAAACAAAGAGTACTGCAAGCTAAGTGGCAGATGTTGGCTAGGACATATATAGGAGCCACTCGTTTGTAGTTTACAAAACATTGCCTTAGAGATATTACTTATTGCCGACTTTGAGAATAGTTTTCGGCAGTTCATGATATATGTATGTAGTACTGTTTTCCAGCGTCTACCCAGGCTTCTCGAATTAGGTCTCAAAGACAGTAAAGCGGCTGTATGTTGGTTGTGCATTCTCAAACAGGGATTATTGAAGTGTCTATAAAACTTAACTTCCTCTAGTGCAGAATCGTACATACCAATCGTTTTACGGCAAACAAGTAAATTGTAATATAACTTAACATTATCCAAAATCGAACAGTTATTGATATTTATGGAAACGGTCCTTCAGCGCCATCCTTTCTGCACGTATTTACTAACCACTAAACAATATTCTTTAATTCACATCCAAAATAAGTAGAACAAGTACCTTTTGTAACAATGTACTGTCTTCATACGATCGTAATGATTGTTTGAATGTTCAGATCTAGATGCTTTTACATTACTGCAGAGTTGAAACAGTTCCAGCCTCAGGTTGGAGTATTCAAGCCATTAGTTACCACAGTGTTTCGAAACTTGTTCTGAGGATACTCTGGAGTGTACTTTTGTAATTATAGTAACAGATATTCTTCTCAGCCTTTAAAAGCAATTGATTAAGTTCCAGCTGTAGTAATCTACCCATCAGCTCCATTCTACCAAAAGACGAGAGAGAAAGCGACAGATACAAAGCATGCTTAATCACTTAAACTCTGAACTAAATATTAGTTCATTTGGGAATTCAACAATTTTCTGTTTCTTTTTAATCTAATCACGTATTATGTGCGCTTCTTAATAAGTACATCACGTGAAAAATACAAGACATTGTTAAAACTACCAGTGCTCGAGCAGGAGGTCTATTCGTGGATTAGCAAATCTAGGCGGTGAGCGGGGCAGTAATTACCGAGGGCGATGTATTAGGCCGTGCGGCAAGTTCCGGCCAACAGTAATGGATGAGCTCCAGCAGCTGTAAACGGCCTCCACTCTGTATCAGACGCGCTCCGTTGCTGCGTCTCATTCCGAGTCGCGTAACACTGCGTTCCATAGAGACGGTAACACAAAGCGCCAACAGCACAACACACGATATCACAGCTCTATTAATAATGACATTTGAAAAAAGCCGTGGCTGGTATTCAGCTCGAAGTTTAACCTGGTATCGGAGTTAGGGTGGCCGGTTCTTTTCCTCCCTATCTAACCTAACACTCTAATCCTAACGGGTAGAAATGAACTACAGTTTTAAATGTAATATGAACAACTGAAGCTTTCCGGCGCGCTTCACAGACACAAAGCAAGCTTTGTCAGAGGTGAAGGTCGGTTTAAAGGCCTATGACAACCCCCGCACAGAAAGGGATTCGAACCTTTTGATTTCCAGTGAGATGTCTTTACCAATGAGCCACCAGATCGCTCGATAACAATTGTTAGATATCCACCTCTTTTAATTTAATGATGAATTTCTGGTTTATTGCCAGTGTCTTATTCAGCTTATGTTCTTCTTGTTGTTCACCACCTTTTTAGATTAAGAGCTTATGGTTTTACATAAAAAAGGGCTGCTAGATTTGTTTCTGGAAATGATCATAGAATGCAATCAGTGACGGATATGATAAAGGAGCTGGAATGGGATTCCTTGCAAGACAGGAGGACGATGAGGAGGGTCATGGGAGTGTACAGGGCATATACTGGCGATGAGGCATGGAAAGATATTGCAGTAGGTATGAAAAGTAGTGCATGGAAGGGAAAAGATGACCATGACCACAAGCTGGCACTCGATTTCAGGCACAAGGGTGTGGGAAGATTCTCTCTTTTAGGTAAGGGTGTCAGGGATTGGAACAAGGGCGTATCCAGGATCAGAACTAGAGGGGGGCAGGATTTGAACTAGAGGGGGGCAGGATTTGAACTAGGGGGGGCAACTCATTTTGGTTTCGAGGAAGTGGGGTGGGGGCCTGAAACATGACATTACAAAATCAAACTCAAACCTATTCAGGAAACTATTTTTATCATTGATTAATATAGTAACCCAACTACTTAATCTAAGGACCTACTATGTAGTTAATTAAGATCGTAAGTCAGTTAGTTTTTTATGTAAACATTAATTGTCTCGGATTTTCAATTTCAATAATCAGACATAATCCAGTCAATCTTTCTCTCCCAAAGTGCTCCTGAACTAGTTCTTCACTCGTCGAAGCGTACTGAAGGCAACTTAATTTTTCTTCTAGGGGGGGGGGCAGCAGCCCCCCTCTACCCCTCGCTGGATACGCCCATGGATTGGAATGAGTTACCAAGAGAAATGATGGATAATTACCGAAAACTTTGAAAGAATTTATAGATAAAATTTGTAGAGGGCAAATTTAGGTGGGTGCAGGATAGGGTGAAGATGGGTGTGTAGGGAAATTGCCACCGGAGCGTGTGCTCCATTGCAATTAAATAATAATAATAATAATGGCGGTATGCCCTTGCTGACGCCAAGCATTTTATACCTACTGCCAGGTCGTACTAACAAGGGACACCTTTGACCACGAACGCTCGGGACCGTACGAAAACATGTTTAGAATAACAAGCGATCATAAACAAAACAGTGGTGTGTATCATTTCCATGCAGAACTCCGCACTTGTCTGCTAGCGCCAATAAAGAGCCTTGGAAAGAGCTTATTGTTGTGTGATTCCTGGTCTGGTCATACAGATTGTATCCTTCTAGATGCAACTATTCCAAACAAAGATATTGCGACCGAAAACAACAAAATATTGCCAACCCCTTGATGTTTACTTCTTTCTGCAATATAAGCTCTAAACCAGAAGGATTACTGAATTCCTAAGAGTACAATGTGCCAAACCACAATGGAGGATGCATGATCGTTATTTCATCATGAAACTTCACTTTGCGATTTACAATAAATTTCCTGCACCTACGTACATTCCTAAGTTGAAATATGCTTGGCGAAAACCAGATTATGAAGTTGAAATACCGACATCATTTCAAAATGTAATTAGTGTGGCTTTTGGTATTGTACTGCGTGAATGCGAAAGTGATTTGGAATGTGATAACGTGGCTTTAGTGAGGTATGCATACTGTTCGCTTCCACTTTGTTTAAACCACTTCATCGAAATCCCGCACCTGTACTTTGAGAACTAATATAAGCACCATGAGGTGTGTGGTACTACTATATATTCGTGTTTTGCGCTATATTAAGTACTTTAAGCAGAGAATTTTTGGCAATGTTGATTGAAAATGTAATGATACACTGACGTCATTGAACTTGATATCTTTCTACTTTGTTTCTCTCTATTAAAATGTTACTTGAGGTAGAATACTGTACAACGTTTTGCATGGAAATAACACACACCACTGTTTTGTTTAAGATCGCTTGTTATTCTAAACATGTTATCGTGAGGTTACAAACGTTAGAGGTCAAAGATGTCCCTTGTAAGTACTAATTGGGGAAGTGATGTGTGGCCATCTATGTTCTGTATTTGATTAGTGTATTTTGTTTGTGAAATGTGTAGTTTATGGGACGGAGATTGGGGGGTACCGCAGTAATCGCCTTGATAGTTGCAGAAAACGGTATAAAAATCGCAGTCAGGACGGTCGGTACGCAGGGGTACATTGTACCTCTCCAATCCAGTGTGCGTCGCCTCAGCGCTCTGAGTCATACTGGTAGGTCATTTTAAGCTTGTGTCGTTTATAGTAATGAAATTCAATTGGCCGCAATCCTGTGGAACGTAACTGCTTAGCTGCCTTTGCTTATTCAGCTGTTTTTTGCTTCACCTCACTAGGACAGGGCGAGTGACGATAATTGTGGGGTGCTCCAAACTACGGAGTAAAAAAGTGGGCTGAAAACGTAAGTCTACGATAAAATATAATTTTTCAAACACTTATTTGCGTACGGCATGCGGGAAGGAAGACTTCAAATTACAGTACGGCTGCGGCGTGACAGTGTATTTATTCACCGCGCATTATGTATCTGTCATGACTAACAGGGAACTGAAGGTTTATTCACACCAGGAGAGTTAACAACGTACTTAACTGATGAAGTTTTCATACAAATGACAGGCCTCCCCGGCGCCTTCAAAATAGCCTACCAGACCAGGTGCTACGATAAGTAAACACACAATTCAAACTATACACACTATACAAAAGGAATGTCACTACTCACATAAATACTGTATTAAGGTGAGGGAGCGTCAGGGAGACTGCCAAGTTGTCCTTCTTCCCTCAACAGAAATCATATTCAGTGATGACTGTAAATGTCCTCAGTAATCACTGTGGGTAGGACAGCGGCATGCGTATTTAAAATGGCTACTTTTTCTGGTGCGGCAAACACTCATTACGCATTCGTTTTATGACAAAATTTTATTTGAAATTAGGCGAAGATTAACAAGATCATTATCACAGTT
Organism: Vandiemenella viatica; assembly: GCA_031002005.1. Classification (NCBI taxonomy): domain Eukaryota; kingdom Metazoa; phylum Arthropoda; class Insecta; order Orthoptera; family Morabidae; genus Vandiemenella; species Vandiemenella viatica. The sequence continues at coordinate 224,439,554 of CM061920.1, read as the reverse complement.
CTAGATTTGCTTGATGTCCTTTTCCCAAGTCATTATAACGGCCATGCATGTCCAGCTGTATGGCCAACTCGCTTCCCACGCAAGTATATTTTTGTATATGACTTCTTTGAACACGAGGGGCATATTTTCCTTTTACCTGCAAACTGCACTGATCTCAGAAATCGAATATATGCCGCACTTCCAGATTTAATGCTCGATGTTTTGGGTCAAATTTGATACGAGCTTGATTTACGTCTACCCAATGTCTCTTTGGAAATTGAGTTCTTACTGGGGTTCGACATTTGAATCAGCTTCCCAAACGTTTCGGATTCTACCAACACCTTCTACGGGGGTGTTTACTCTACAAGATGTAGTGGAATCATGTTGGCAACGAAAACGTTTACAATGCATTTGTCCACACTAGCCAGTGATATGCCACTGCCTGTAGTTACAATGCAGATTGAGATAAAAAATCTACATCAGAAGTACTTAAAGGATTTGAATGGCTTCTCCTTTTCCAAAGAGCTGACTCTGTTTTTACTTTTTTCTTGAAACTGTAAATATTTGGATGTGTGCATCCTCTTCATGTGTTTATGTTTATTAAGGCTAGAAACGTGAGTCTTCACTGTAGAAAGATTTCGCAAATACAGTTTGAATTCATAAATCAGTTGATATCCCAGTCTTGTTTTAAAGGAACGTAATCACATAATTGGTCAAGATTTTTAATCTTTTCATTGCTATCGGTAGCTTTGCTGCTTTCACAAACAGATTCTGGATCTTCAGTTTCCATGTAACGAATGTCAGTTTAATTTATTTCACTAATCAGCGATTGAATTTGAAACGAGTAGTAAGTGCCGGTTTGCAAATGTAAAATACGAACACTCCACAAATCAAGCATTCCTACTTACATGCCTATATTCCCCATGCATATATACGCAACACACTCGCACTCGCTTTAGCTAATCCTTTCGCTATTCGTCTCAGCGTGTATAATATTCAAAATTCTTTGGTCTCAGCGAACGAACCACCTTCCCGTAGCGCGCAATTCAAACAAACGAAATTATGACGACTACCAATGTAACGGAAGTTCAATTTAGCGGAAGTTAAGAAGAACGTTAATGATTTTTTTAATTAAATTAAGAGTTATATTTTTTGCATTTTTGTTAATTTAATTAATTATTGATTGACGGATTAACGGTTTTCTGCCCATTTATGCTGATAACCAACTTATAAGTAGTGATATATATATATAAAAAACTTTGTTTACAGTAAAATACCACACTGTACGTTTTTTCGCTACTTCTTCCACAACAGGCAATGCTATGCTAGTAAACTGAATAAACGATGATTAAAGCAAAGTTGCTGTGAGAAAATCAACGTCGCTTCTCTGCTTAGCATTACAGCGTTTTTTTTTTTTTTTTTAATTCTGTCCTCCATTTTTGTACTATTTACAATTACTTCAACAATTCCCGTTAAAAATGATGGAAATTTTTATTTATAGGAATATTCTAAGAAAAGCATAATCTCGAATCTAATAATGGTTATGTATTTGTTTGATTTATTTAGTAATTTCTTACGTTTCATGTAATATTTCTCTGAGTTTTTAATAAACTTTATTGTCAAAAAATTGTTAGGCTATGTTGTGACCTGGTTCTAGTAACTGCCACAGAGAAGAGATCGTAAACATCAGATGCTATTATCCTACATATGTATTTATGCATTAAAATGTAGCAAATAAACATGTAAATTTAAATCAACGCCACATATATCTTTATTTCTTTTTTTTTTTTTTTTAACTGCCTGACGTCTCTTAACAGCGAGGTCTTTAGGGACGGGAAAGGATGGGGGGCAAAGAATGGGAAGGAATTCGGCCATGGCCTTTTGAAGGAAGCATCCCGGCATTTGCATGGAGTGATTTGGGAAACCATGTAAAACCCAAATCTGGATTCCTGGACGGGGATTTGAACCACCATCCTCCCGAATGCGAGGCCAAAACGCTAACCGTTACACGACCTTGCTCGGCCCACATATATCACTGTCTCGCATTGTAATTTTTTGATCTCTACCTTTCGTATCTTTGTGCATAACTTCCACAACAGATAATTGCCTTTTACCTGTCATCGCAGTTACACTTTCTTTTAAGAATACAAGTGAAATTTAATTTATTTTAAATTTACTGGTTACCAGTTACCAGTTACCAGTAGCAGCCAATGTAACAAACGCTTCGAACGTCATCGAGACTCACCCATACCGAGCATGGTGAGTGAGCGTTAACGCTCTGGCCTCGCATTCGGGAGGTGGTTAATTCGAATCCATTTCCGGCCTTCCAGATTTTTTTTATGGTTTCCCCAAACCACTCCAGATGAAAGCCGCGATGGTTCCTTCAAAAATCCATATCTTAATTCCTTCCCATTCCAGCTTCCAGCCTGTAATGATATCAACGTCGATGAGGCGTAAACACATAAGAAAAGATTGGCCTCAGGTTGCAGGGATATTCAGCATGCGTTCTGTATCCTTGTTCAACGCATTTTATTAAGAGTAGATGACCCGTGCGAAAATTTCGAGAATCAAATACGATTTGAAAAAATTAACGGAATCTGGAGGAGAGGCTGGAGGTCACCCCATCCCTCTTTTCTCCGCTGTGGTGACAGCGTGGCGGGCCATACTAACGGCTCTTCCTGGGACGATACCTGGCCCCAAGCTACACGCTGAATTATCCGTTTTCTTACCACAGTTATACGCACCATATTCAATTATATTCGATGGTTGATGCATTGTTTCCTCAGACCTGAGCAACCTTGCATATTAATTTAACAATTTGGCCCGCCCAAGATCTAAAGTACCAAACTAATTTCATCTAAATAAACGAACCAAAAACAACCAAATAAATAATCTGAATAATACTTATAAATATAGTATGGCGAGACGCGTCATATTACAAAGCACACAGTTTATTGATATCTTTGTGATATGTGCTGCTATTATCTAACTGCTTGGCTCTGAACTGTCTCATACGCGCAAACTTCATATTTATTACTTTTGTCATTTAAGCGTCAAATTTCGAAAAAAAATCATTCATAATTTATAATCTTATTTATTTGGAGACCTTACCTTTTAAATTTATACGTAATTTATCGATTTCGGTTAAGTATGTAGGAAGATAATGGCTTGTGACAAATAAACACCTTTCAGGAATAATATATATGATGGATCCTGCGAAGTATACACGACACAAGACGAAAACAACACGTAATTAAAGTCACCTATACCTGAGGGATGTCTTGACTTTGCAAGTCATGACGACTTTCCCGAAGCATCCTCCTTTATCAGTACTCTTCCTTACATGAGTGACGTCGAAAGAGTGGAGATGTGAAAATGATTTATCCTCCGGCCATGTGGGCACTACCAACTGATGCGTGACGCAGAACAGCGGTGGTCAATTTGTTACCCGGCCGGCGGTAACGACGCGACCCGTTACCCGTGAAATAAATCCGCCCGAGGGACGGCAATCCAGAGCGGCTGCCGCGCGCGGACTTGCGGTTGACTTGGCACGGCCCGCGCTCTCACTGCATGCACGCGCCCTGATATTGTTTTCCAATAAGCGGCAGCTGCCGCCGTGCCATCCGCTTAGCCGCCGACACAAAGGGTCCACTCACCGGCATCATGCTCGCAAATAAATAAATAAATAAAATAAGCGGCGCCCGCACCGGGTTTCACTTTGGTGCGCTGACATGCGAGGGAGACCTGACAGACGAAAAAATACTGCTTTGTGCTCTTCCGAGAGGAGGAGAGGTGTGGGTCTGTTTGTCAGAAAATCTGCCTTCTGCCCCGTGAAATGTCGGCTTGGAGAAAAAAAGATACGGCTGGGGAAGCGAGAGAGTATTGAGTTATGTCGATCAGGGAAAGGAGAAAAGCAGACTGTAATATCGTTTCAGTGTTTCCCGTTCGGCAAGTTTGTTCGGCCTTTTCGAAGTTAGGCCGTTTTGTGTAATGGAGTTATGACGGACAGAAAGAACTTACCACGTTATGGCATTAAAGTGTGTTTTCAAGGTTCTGATTTAAATTTTTTTAAAGGAGGAAGAAGATATTTCGTTATTCAAGGTGAAATTCCCCACTATTTTTTTTTCCACTTGAAAGATAATGTTCTTGTTTAGAAGAGATGGGTATAGAACTGGTATAGGTAGCTTAGTTTTTTGCCGTAACTATTGTGATTGGACGCTTTATCATTTCAGGATATTTTATATTCCTACAAAATTTCCTATGAAAGAATATGAAACTGATTTTTGCTTGAGACCAAGAGAATAGCTTACAAGCACAGTATTTTCTAATAGTGAATTAATTTTCAAACTTATGTACCTTCTCTTGATAAATATTTTATCAGAATATTTCAGTTGTTGTGCAAATGCTTATTCACGTGATGTGAGTGGTAGAATAACAGCACGTAACTGATGGTTAGATGTATGCTGGATTTAAATGTTTGTAGGCTGTGGAATTTGTACAGTGAAAACAATAAAGTAAGTCAGTATTTAACTAACTTTATTGTGACAAGTAACCTTGAAGTAGACCGTGTAGCATTCAAGGGGTTTCCAGTTAGACTGTTCCACTAACAGAGCGGTCGGGTGGAAGATAGCCAATTTTTCAAGAAAAAATAACACTAATATCAAAGAAATCATTATTCAGTTTAATTCTCTTTGACAATAATGATTATTCACTTTGGCACATCAACAATCACATCGTAAACCGCCACGAAACCAGCAGTAATCAAACAGTTTCAACGATTAAGTACAACAGTTCGTACGGAATCATCCTCCCAATTCAATGGCTGTGGACATATGACATATAATTGTATAATAGTCTCTGAAGGTCACAACTGAGCTCCGAGTTCGAAACCAGATTTAATAGTTTAGTTATAGTTTTTTTTTTTTTTTAATCTGTGTTTGATTAACAGCGAAAATAGTTGGTTGTGCAGGTCTAGATAGATCCAGATTAAGTGTCTAAATAGTCACTTCGAACAGAGTGACAAAATACTAAAATATCTATGACAGTTCATCCGTCACATGTGGGTGGTGCATATTAATTACTTAGATTGATCTGGCGGAACAGAATCATATTTCTCCAAATGGTGATTAATACAAATAAGTAGTAAATTCTTGTTCTCTTGCACTGCGATGAATTGAAAGTTATGTAAACTTAGATTAAATTTATTTCAAATTTGTTTCACCATCAAGATATAAAAATCTGATTTGTGTCAGCTATAAATCGCATTCTGCAATGATAGTAAGTTATAAAAATTTATTTGTGATGTCCGGTTATAATTCGATAGATTCATGACCGTGAAACTCATCTCATGGGAACACTAGTTTACTACTGGTATCTGTGTTTTCATGTCGTTCGTCGCCTTGAAACTCAGCGACGTGCTGGAAGTCTGGCCATGCAGTTTTGTTCGGATGGATAGCGTCGCCGAAAAGTACAGGTCTTGGTGAGCGATCCGTGTAGCAGTCAAACATACTCGGCCTCGCGATTGTACTTACGGCCCATTGTTTGATTGCAGATATCAGCTCCAATGGTGCTTTGAGATCGATGAAGAAAACGAGACGAGAGTACGGTGCGATACGTCAGATGTTATTTATTTCTCAGACGCGTTGCGCCCTTGTGCTGTTGGGGCATCACTAGTTGAGGTATGGCGATAATCTTAGCATGGCAGTCTGGAATAGCACTTTACGGTAAACATGCTGTGAGTAGCATAGATATGCAGCAATAAAGTAGAGGCTCGTATTTTCGATGTTGTAATCGAAGATAGTGCCAAGTGTTTATTTACAAGTCTGTAAAAGTGTTAAACAGTGACACAAGTATAAAAGTCAATTTAAAACAAACAAAAATAAATAAAAAAAATAAAAATAAAGGTGAATAACACGCCAATGGAATTGAATTTTATTTTATTTTTGTGTCATACGCTTTTCGCACTATGTACAGAGCATCATCAGCGATATATGTTTGGTATTTATACATTTAATTAGTTACATTTGGTTTAAAAAAAAAAAAAAAAAAAAAAAAAAAACAATATAAAGTTTAGGTGAAATTAAATTTACTTACATGTAACTTTTTGACCTTTTTTCTCATGATCAGGGTTAGCTTCTCTATGCAGATTTTGTAGAATCTTCTGAAAGTATAAAGCACTACACTTCACCGACAAAATTTCACATAATCGCTATTATTTACTGTCACTGTCGTTTTCAAAACATAAGAGAGTAAACACCAAGCCATGTTTTTCACAAGTCCAAGGGGGGGTGTGTTTATTTATGTTTCAGGTTTCATTGTGATTAGGGTTCCTTGGTTTTTTTATAGTCTACTTTATGTTATCTTTGATGGTAGGCGGGGATTTGAAATGGTTGTCTTTTTGTGAATATTTCTTTCATTTTTAATATGGCATATAGTGTTTGACTGGTCAAGTTTGTATAATCATTTATGATCTGCTTTCCTTCAACTAGTGCTTTCTGGATGTAATAATTTTCTTGAAATGTTAGTGTCTGTGGTTTACTATTGTTTATGGTGAGTATGTGTGGATATATGTCGGTTGGTGTTTGTGTTCTAGAAGGTGTTCTGTAAATGTGGAGTGGTTAGTGTATTTCACAGCTCTTAAGTGTTCTTTGTATCTCGTTTCGAATTGTCTGCATGTCTGGCAGATGTATTGAGCTTCACAGTTTTGACATGTGAGTGTGTATATGCCTGAATTATAGTATTTGTTTTTGTTTGTGATGTTTTTTTTGTTTTTATCTATGGAGTTATTGGTTCTGAATGCGATGTTTAGTCCTTGTTTTTTGAGAATGTTTGCTATTATATGTGTATTTTTATTGATATAGGTCATAACATACCATTTTTTTTTTACTTGTGTGGGTGGTTTGTTTTCTGATGCTGAGTTCGTATTGGTGTTCGTATTTGCTTGTAACAGTGTTGGGATGGTGTTTTGTGTTGTCTTTAGTATTTGTTTTTTAATGTTGTTGTTTATTTGGTAAAGAAACCAAGGAACCCTAATCACAATGAAACCTGAAACATAAACTAGTACACACTCTATGGACTTGTGAAAAACATGGCTTGATGTTTACTCTCTCATGTTTCGAAAATGATAGTGACAGTAAATAATAGTGATTATGTAAAATTTTGTCGGTGCAGTGTAGTGCTTTATACCTTCAGAATATTCTACAAAACCTATACAGTGAAGCTAACCCTGATCATGAGAAAAAGATAAAAAAGTAACATTTAAGTAAATTTAATCTCACCTGAACTTTATATTGTTTTCTAAACCAATGTAACTAACTAAATGTATAAATACCAAACAGATGTCACTGATGATGCTCTGTACATAGAGCAAAACGCGTATGACACAAAAATAAAACAAAATTCAATTGCATTGGCGTATTATTCAACTTTATTAAAAAAAAAGAAAAATTGATTAACTCGCAATTGAGTAAATGGCCCACAATATCCAGTTATTACATGTATAAAAGGTTTTGCAAAAGACCGCCTTGTGAAGATTATCCCCATACCTCCAGTCATAATGCCCCACACCACAAGGACGAAATGCGTCTGAGGAATAAAATAACATTAAAAACAACAGTCGTTTGTAGAGGGCACTTTATTAATAAAAATATGTGTCCTATTTTGGTTCTCTCCCTAACGTATCGCACCGTACGCTCGTCTGGTTTCTTGATCGATCTCTTTTTTTTTTTTTTTTTTTTAACAGTTTAACGTCCCTTTTTAACAACGTGGTCTTTAGAGACGGGAAAGGATGGGGGCAAGGAATGGGAAGGAATTCGGCCATGGCCTTTTGAAGGAAGCATCCCGGCATTCACCTGGAGTGATTTGGGGAAACCATGGAAAACCCAAATCTGGATGCCCGGACGGGGATTCGAACCGACGTCCTCCCGAATGCGAGGCCAGAACGCTATCCGTTACACCACCACGCTCGGTTTGATCGATCTCAAAGCACCGTTGGCGCTGATTTTTCTACCGAAGCAATGCAGCGTATTAATTGAAGGTGTGTATCGCTGCGAGAATACATTAGGTCGTGGATTTAGCTCCTCCCGTTGACATAATAAGGTCGATGGAGTGGAGAAGAGGGGTCCTCCGATGAGAATGTCGATCTCTTCGCCAACAAATCGGCAGACACAAATGTATATTCTGATTTTTCTTCAAATGAAAGCAGGTATGTGGAATTACAGCCGTGAGGCAGGTTACAGTTTCTGTTTATGGGCCACAGTAGCGCCTCCCGACAGTGGTCGGTATACCAGTAGCACCATTACCTTGATTAAATGGTGACCCGCCTCACAATGGAAGTAGCAGGGTTTACTGCTAGAAAATGTAGCTGTCTGGTTGCAGGAACAGATGGGTTACGGTAAAGTTGTTAAATTTATGCTTGTATCTCCGGCACTCACCTTTCGGTGAGTCTCTCCTAACAATAAAAACGGTCACTGGGCTTCTAGCAGTTGTCACCATCAATTGTTAGTGGGGAGATTGTTCCATTTCGTTACACTGACCCATAAAAAAACTCTTTATTGTTTACTACTTTACATACAGAACAGTATTAGACATATGGGAGTAGCAACTTATGTTTCACCATCACTGGTCCACTTCGCCTCCGGCGGACAGACTCAAAGCAAGCTAGGATTTACAAAGATACAGTGATAAATAGAATATGCGGCTATTCTTATATGTACGTATTTAAAAAAAAGGATATCTACAAAACACATAGGAAAAAATAAATATTCTTCATATCGATGACTCGATGACTAAATGTGATTTGTGTCATTGTATACTAAAATGTATCTCCTCGTTATCTATTTCTGTACCAAGAGCGAACACGTTATATATGTCAAATAAAAAATTATAGCTGTTAAGAATTACAGTTTCCAACAGAACTTAGTTTTACAAATAGATAAACTTTATATGAAATTTTAATTTTGCTATTTCCATTACTGAGCGGCGAAATTAAGAACCACTAGAATTTATTTGGTCTCAATCCATTTCCAATTGTTTTTGGTTTGTCTAGATCTCTTCTTATGTAGCAATCTAAGTTTTGACTCAGTACAATAGCTCTTCATATAATGCCGTAGGATCAACTATTCTCTTCATAATACATACCGTTACAAATTAATCTGTGAAAGATAATTAATCAAGAATAGTTTTATATTGGACAAGTTTTCTAATGTGTGCTAAACACAATACACAGCTCCAGTAACTGATTAAAATAAATGAGACCATTACCCTTTCTTCAGCCCGCTAGCTTTCATCACATGCCTCACGTACAACAGCCTACAGATCCATTCTCTAGCGTCTCTCTCCCACTAACACTCTTTACAAAGCTCGTAAGCGTGAGAGGAAGACTTCTCCTTCCATCTCGTAATTATAAAACCCATTGGATGACATTATTCCATCGAAATTGACTCTGTTTCCCTTGGCGCACAAGGCTCAGGCAGTATCCACCTTGCACAGACAAATCTACACATAGGCGGCCATATGAGAAGACCAACAAATGAGGGAAATCCAGCTGTAGTAGAAAAAAGTACATTAGTCAGAAAACTGAGTATGTGATTACTGTTTAGGAGTTAATAAACCCTTATATTTAACAAGTAAATATACAAATACAAGTTTGAATATTTACGGCGACCTCTGTGGAATTCTGTACATGACCATGGTTCACTGTCAACATAATATTTAATGCCAAATAAACGCTAAATATGTAAGATAAATAATTATAATCTCGCAGAGAAAATAGAAGGTAATGTGCGTAGATGTGCCTATAAAGTGTGCAGAAAATGGATAAAACTATTAAGTTACAGGGCTTTTAAGTGAAGAGAAAATATGTAAAAATAATATTACTAACACAAATTTCGTTCTTGTTATTAATTAAAACTTTTAACTACGAAATTTTGAAATGGAAATGACAGAAGATAATAACGTACTGTTTGTTGTAGTGAAAGGAAGATGACCAAGTAATTCACAGTGCCATTTACATTTTCTTTGTGTCTTGAGAATTTATTTTCAAATTTGGTAATTGAGGCCGTAAATTATGAGTTTGCACCTCGCACTATAAGTAAGGTTGCTTCGTGGTGTTAAATTACCACTTAGTAGTAGGAGACTGTCTTTCCTGGCCAGAAACCGGGAAAACCCGTGACGTCACAACATGGCCGCCCCCGTTTGGTGTGACCAAGATGGCCGCCGAGCGCACCGCCCGGTCAAGATTGCCGCCCCCGTTTGGTGTGACCAAGATGGCCGCCGTTAGTTCCTCAACCGCCCGCACAGATGGCGGCATCTCCCAAGGGCTTAATTTCTAGTTCATTTGGTGGCGGCTAGATGGCGTTCGGTGGCATTATTTCCGGCGCGCTTTGCGAAATGTGTACACTGTTTCAACGACTGTTATCTCTGTTTACTAAGCGTGACGAAATATGTATTCCTAGCGTCCTGTTAAGCAAGCACTGAACATCTTGGCTACTATCGACACACAGTAAAATATTTTGTATCGTGAAAAATACTTAAGTCCACATCAACGGATATTACGTGAACAGACATCGGTAGCGTAGGGGTTAGAGTGCCGAAGGTCGCCGGTTCGAGTCCGGCCGCGGTGTTTTAGCCGTCCCAACTCGTCAATTTCCAAATCAAAATTTTAGTTTCCATACCTAGAGAGGATACCTGCCTTGAATAAAAAAGCATAAATTTTTCCTTTTAACGTTCGATATAAAACCGAGGAAGAATTCTATGTGTACCTGATTTCATGAAATTATTTAGCGTTCTTGCCTCTCATTCGGGAGGACGGAGGTTCCAGGCATCCATGGTTTCCCAAAATCACTCCAAGTGAATGCCGGGGATGCTACCTTCAAAAGGCCATGGCCGAATTCCTTCCCGTCTCTAAAGACCTCGCTGTTCCGTTCATCAAAGCAGGCAGACATTAAAAATTAATTCACCGACGAAGAGACGGGAAACAAACTCACTTTTTCATTATGAACAATATAATATAACTCACGAGTGTCACCTACAGTCCGTGTATTTTAAAGGATGTATTAAATTAGGGGTATTTATATTTTATTTATATTTCTCGTGTCCAGGACATAACAAGTTGAAAAAACAAATAACATTAATTAATTAATATTAACTATAAACACAATTATATAGAATGTGACCAGAATTCCGCAATCTTGATGGCCTTCTCGTTTGCCCTGTAAAGGTCGTCGATATTGCAGGTTTCAGGGAGATTCCTGCATATCAGAAGATGTTGTGGGTTCTGAAGCTCACCACATTCACATAGATCGTTGTCATTAGTATACCCCCCATTTTTTAAATATTATATTTACATCGGGACACTTCAGTTCTTAGTCTGTTTAAAGCCTTCCATATAGCATATGGCTGATTACATCCCGCAGCCGGTGCCTCTTTGATGTTCCTCCACCAGGACAAATTTCAAAATTAGGGGTAATGAAATTGTGTGTCTCCAAGTGAATGCCGGGGATGCTACCTTCAAAAGGCCATGACCGAATTCATTCCCATTCCTTTCCCAGTCTCTAAAGACCACGTTGTTAGAGAGACGTTAAAAAAAAGTACCTGTTTTAGCGTTCTGGCCTTGTAATTCAACTAACGACCTCGGCAGTGTTGGGGCTAGAGTGCCGAAGGTCGCCGGTTCGAGTCCGGCCGCGGTGTTTAAGTGTTTTGTGAAAAAGCCGTAAAGTTGCGTAATTTCCACGCCTCGAAAAGCATAAATGTTTCCTTTTAACGGGAAAAAAAAACGTCATAAACTCCAGATATAAATTCTATGTGTACCTGTTTTCATGAAATTATTTAGCGTTCTAGCCTTGCATTCGAGAGGACGGCGGTTCCGGGCATCCAGATTTGGGTTTCCAAAATCACTCCAGGTGAATGCCGGGGGGATGCTACCTTCAAAAGGCCATTCCTTGCCCCCCATCCTTTCCCGTCTCTAAAGACCTCGCTGTTAACATAAATTCCGTTCATCAAAGCAGGCAGACATTAAAAATTAATTCACCGACGAAGAGACTGGAAACAATCTCACTTTTTCACATCATGATGGACTCATTATGAACAATATAATATAACTCACGAGTGTCACCTACAGACCGTGTATTTTAAAGGATGTATTAAATTATGTGTAATGAAACACAGACACTTTTTGGACTCAAAGAGGCATTGAAGGGGTTTACTGATGGATGTAAGTATAACCTCGATTGGTTGAGAGCCTCTAAACTAAAGCAAAGTTGTCGATTTGAAAACCAGACTCGTAATTGTTGCCATCCAGGTCAAACCTTTGTCGTTTGTCTATCCAGACCAATCTATGTATCCATTCTGTTATGCTTTCGTAAGCAATCACAAATTGAGTGCCCTTAGCTGTACTTTGTCTAAAATTCCAATAAATCCCTTGTGACACATCAGTGATTGACACCTTTAACTGTATTTTACAGTACAGCACTTATGTTCCAGGAATGAAATACCGTCTGTTAATCTTACTAATTTCACACCTGTGGACTCTAAGTACGCCAGTCCTATGTGATAAAAATCGAGTCACGCTAAGCACAGAACATGCCTGAGACCATCGCCTGTGGAGATATAGAAGATTTACACACTCCCTTATAGAAGAAATCCAGTGCACTATTCCTATCGTGTGAGAAGCAGAATAATATACGAGATTACTTTTGCATGGGCAGGCACAGATCAGTCGATTCTTTTTACTTGTGTCAGACATATAGCCGTATACCGAAACAGTTGGTTAGAGACAATGCTAACTTGATCGTAATCTTTAAATTTTTCAATAAATCAGGACCCAGGGGAGTTCTCCATTCGGTTTAAAATGTTCCCATCTAACGCCAACCTTCGGATTCAGGACCAAGTGTGACATTTGTTTATAATTGCATGCTTCATCCAACTAACCACGATAAAAGTGACATAATGCCCTTAGCTAACTTGGTCATCAAACAGACATCATAACCCACATTTTCATAGAAGACCCCCACACATCGACAAGTATCCATAGGTGCAGACACTAGTTCTATTGCGCCGAAGATAGTACCCACGCTTGAATTGTCGTAAATTGTTAGGTCAAAGTGGGTGTTTGGATATTTTATCCACTCAGGCCTCATCATCTAAAGTCTAATGCCAGATTGTGGTCATTGCCAACTTAGGCTCCATACACCACTCAGAATTATTCCTCCAATATCCATTCTAACAGCATTATACACCACATACAGCCCCTGACACTCTTCCAATTTCCCAATGACATCCAGTCCAGTTCCTTTATTAAGGCACTTGTTGAATATTTTCCACTAATAAATCTAGCTGCCATATTTTGCACCTTGCATTTGATGTACTAAAAATGTGGACTCCATACTACACTATTTACAAACAATGGTCTGATTGTGGGTTTGTATCCAAGTCCTTCGCTTCTCTGGTACATTCCCTCATCACCCTCTCTGTTAAATGATTTTTATGTAGTGAAAAACGTGAGAAACACAATTCGTATGCCAACACAACCGGCAGTAAACTGTAAAGAGTACAGTCAAATGGGAGATTGCCTAAGCCCTGAAGCAATGGTTAGAAGCACACGTTGATGGTGAGCATAATTCTATAACCATATAACCGAGCGTGGTGGTGTAACGGATAGCGTTCTGGCCTCGCATTCGGGAGGACGGCGGTTCGAATCCCCGTCCGGGCATCCAGATTTCGGTTTTCCATGGTTTCCCCAAATCACTCCAGGTGAATGCCGGGATGCTTCCTTCAAAAGGCCATGGCCGAATTCCTTCCCATTCCTTGCCCCCATCCTTTCCCCGTCTCTAAAGACCACGTTGTTAAAAAGGGACGTTAAACTGTTACAAAAAAAAAAGACTCAAATTAACAGAGGAAGTAGACACACGCACACACTTGTACATACATACAGCGAGGTCGACAGAACTAACAGCAAGCATCATGGAAACGATGAAGTGGGGGCAGAATTGTCGTTACCACTGATTAACTGGACAGAACTATCGTTACCAAAATCATCAGACAGACGAGGTATCACCATACTTACGCTTACATGCACAAAGAGAGACGCAGATACACATGTCCAAGACTACAGAGAGTTTCAACACAACTACCGGTACCAATCATGGAAACAAAAAGTGGTGTAGTACTCTCTTGCCTCATGACTGGCTGAAAAACAGAAGTCTCCTTACATATCATCAGCCTGGCGAGATAGAAGGTGTGCAAAAGATGGCATGTTTTCACATAAACCTAAGTGTTTATACCATAAATAGTGTTCATCACGCCCAGTTGATTACATTTACCATCAACACGTCTCTCCCACACCGCAACCATTTCTACCATTCAGTAAAAAAAGTGACGCAGGTACCATGAGTTGCAATAGACACTTGACCATCAGGTCGCACCCACAAATCCATACATCTCAATACACTAGCACAAACAAACATAAGTGGAGGGACAGCAAAATCATTCGTCCAGACAGACGTGTTTATAGAAAGTATCACCATATTTACGCATACAGACACAGAGAGAGACGCATATTTCCATGCCTTCAGCAAGCTAGACACAACAACCAGCCCAATCATGGCGACGAAAAAGTGGGGTAGAACCCCCATGACTCATAACTGACCAAAAAATCATCAGTAACATATGTTCCAGGTACCATACTCTTCACATCAGCATCATCTCATTTATCTCACACTATAGACCTCACTATCATCCAGTATCATGTGTGCTAGGTACAAAACTGTTTATATCAGCACCACCACGTGTATCCCACACCTAAGCCTTTTTCTGCCATTCAGTAACATGTACCACGCGTAGACAGTAGACATCTGGTCATCAGACAGATATCATAACTCCATATTCATACTAGGTCTCAACCAAAAATCTGTACGTCACCTCACACAAGCAAGGTATCACCACATTTACGAAAAAAACACACAGAGATAGAGACGCATACACACGTTCATTTCCCGGCCTACAGCGATCTCGACTCAACAACTAGCCCAATCATGGCAACGAAAAAGTGGAACAGAACACCCATGACTGGCCAAAAATCATAGAAAGACACACATACATACACACTAACATGTCAATGCATTCAAACAATTCCATTCATCACCACACATAACTGGAGGAAAAACTTTCACACATCCTGTAACTCTTCAGTTTTTCCTCCAGTTATGTGTGGTGATGAATGGAATTGTTTGAATGCATTGACATGTTAGTGTGTATGTATGTGTGTCTTTCTATGATTTTTGGCCAGTCATGGGTGTTCTGTTCCACTTTTTCGTTGCCATGATTGGGCTAGTTGTTGAGTCGAGATCGCTGTAGGCCTGGAAATGAACGTGTGTATGCGTCTCTATCTCTGTGTGTTTTTTTCGTAAATGTGGTGATACCTTGCTTGTGTGAGGTGACGTACAGATTTTGGTTGAGACCTAGTATGAATATGGGAGTTATGATATCTGTCTGATGACCAGATGTCTACTGCTACGCGTGGTACATGTTACTGAATGGCAGAAAAGGCTTAGGTGTGGGATACACGTGGTGGTGCTGATATAAACAGTTTTGTACCTAGCACACATGATACTGGATGATAGTGAGGTCTATAGTGTGAGATAAATGAGATGATGCTGATGTGAAGAGTATGGTACCTGGAACATATGTTACTGATGATTTTTTGGTCAGTTATGAGTCATGGGGGTTCTACCCCACTTTTTCGTCGCCATGATTGGGCTGGTTGTTGTGTCTAGCTTGCTGAAGGCATGGAAATATGCGTCTCTCTCTGTGTCTGTATGCGTAAATATGGTGATACTTTCTATAAACACGTCTGTCTGGACGAATGATTTTGCTGTCCCTCCACTTATGTTTGTTTGTGCTAGTGTATTGAGATGTATGGATTTGTGGGTGCGACCTGATGGTCAAGTGTCTATTGCAACTCATGGTACCTGCGTCACTTTTTTTACTGAATGGTAGAAATGGTTGCGGTGTGGGAGAGACGTGTTGATGGTAAATGTAATCAACTGGGCGTGATGAACACTATTTATGGTATAAACACTTAGGTTTATTGTGAAAACATGCCATCTTTTGCACGCCTTCTATCTCGCCAGGCTGATGATATGTAAGGAGACTTCTGTTTTTCAGCCAGTCATGATGCAAGAGAGTACTACACCACTTTTTTGTTTCCATGATTGGTACCGGTAGTTGTGTTGAACTCTCTGTAGTCTTGGACATGTGTATCTGCGTCTCTCTTTGTGCATGTAAGCGTAAGTATGGTGATACCTCGTCTGTCTGATGATTTTGGTAACGATAGTTCTGTCCAGTTAATCAGTGGTAACGACAATTCTGCCCCCACTTCATCGTTTTCCATGATGCTTGCTGTTAGTTCTGTCGACCTCGCTGTATGTATGTACATTGTACAAGTGTGTGCGTGTGTCTACTTCCTCTGTTAATTTGAGTCTTTTTTTTTTTTTGTAACAGTTTAACGTCCCTTTTTAACAACGTGGTCTTTAGAGACGGGAAAGGATGGGGGCAAGGAATGGGAAGGAATTCGGCCATGGCCTTTTGAAGGAAGCATCCCGGCATTCACCTGGAGTGATTTGGGGAAACCATGGAAAACCGAAATCTGGATGCCCGGACGGGGATTCGAACCGCCGTCCTCCCGAATGCGAGGCCAGAACGCTATCCGTTACACCACCACGCTCGGTTATATGGTTATAGAATTATGCTCACCATCAACGTGTGCTTCTAACCATTGCTTCAGGGCTTAGGCAATCTCCCATTTGACTGTACTCTTTACAGTTTACTGCCGGTTGTGTTGGCATACGAATTGTGTTTCTCACGTTTTTTCACTACATAAAAATCATTTAATAGAGAGGTGATGAGGGAATGTACCAGAGAAGCGAAGGACTTGGATACAAACCCACAATCAGACCATTGATAAAAACTTCTCGGGTTTCAAGCCGCGTCAGAATTGAGCCGTCTGGCGACGTTTCGGAAGCTTGCACTGCTTCCATTGTCAAGCCCCGCTTAACATAACAGACGGCTCAATTCTGACGCGGCTTGAAACCCGAGAAGTTTTATCAAGCATTGCCGCCGCGAAAACGTACATAATTATCTAATCAGACCATTGTTTGTAAATAGTGTAGTATGGAGTCCACATTTTTAGTACATCAAATGCAAGGTGCAAAATATGGCAGCTAGATTTATTAGTGGAAAATATTCAACAAGTGCCTTAATAAAGGAACTGGACTGGATGTCATTGGGAGATTGGAAGAGTGTCAGGGGCTGTATGTGGTGTATAATGCTGTTAGAATGGATATTGGAGGAATAATTCTGAGTGGTGTATGGAGCCTAAGTTGGCAATGACCACAATCTGGCATTAGACTTTAGATGATGAGGCCTGAGTGGATAAAATATCCAAACACCCACTTTGACCTAACAATTTACGACAATTCAAGCGTGGGTACTATCTTCGGCGCAATAGAACTAGTGTCTGCACCTATGGATACTTGTCGATGTGTGGGGGTCTTCTATGAAAATGTGGGTTATGATGTCTGTTTGATGACCAAGTTAGCTAAGGGCATTATGTCACTTTTATCGTGGTTAGTTGGATGAAGCATGCAATTATAAACAAATGTCACACTTGGTCCTGAATCCGAAGGTTGGCGTTAGATGGGAACATTTTAAACCGAATGGAGAACTCCCCTGGGTCCTGATTTATTGAAAAATTTAAAGATTACGATCAAGTTAGCATTGTCTCTAACCAACTGTTTCGGTATACGGCTATATGTCTGACACAAGTAAAAAGAATCGACTGATCTGTGCCTGCCCATGCAAAAGTAATCTCGTATATTATTCTGCTTCTCACACGATAGGAATAGTGCACTGGATTTCTTCTATAAGGGAGTGTGTAAATCTTCTATATCTCCACCTTGGTCACAGGCGATGGTCTCAGGCATGTTCTGTGCTTAGCGTGACTCGATTTTTTTATCACATAGGACTGGCGTACTTAGATTCCACAGGTGTGAAATTAGTAAGATTAACAGACGGTATTTCGTTCCTGGAACATAAGTGCTGTACTGTAAAATACAGTTAAAGGTGTCAATCACTGATGTGTCACAAGGGATTTATTGGAATTTTAGACAAAGTACAGCTAAGGACACTCAATTTGTGATTGCTTACGAAAGCATAACAGAATTGATACATAGATTGGCCTGGATAGACAAACGACAAAGGTTTGACCTGGATGGCAACAATTACGAGTCTGGTTTTCAAATCGACAACTTTGCTTTAGTTTAGAGGCTCTCAACCAATCGAGGTTATACTTACATCCATCAGTAAACCCCTTCAATGCCTCTTTGAGTCCAAAAAGTGTCTGTGTTTCATTACACATAATTTAATACATCCTTTAAAATACACGGTCTGTAGGTGACACTCGTGAGTTATATTATATTGTTCATAATGAGTCCATCATGATGTGAAAAAGTGAGATTGTTTCCAGTCTCTTCGTCGGTGAATTAATTTTTAATGTCTGCCTGCTTATTATGTTAACAGCGAGGTCTTTAGAGACGGGAAAGGATGGGGGGCAAGGAATGGCCTTTTGAAGGTAGCATCCCCCCCGGCATTCACCTGGAGTGATTTTGGAAACCCAAATCTGGATGCCCGGAACCGCCGTCCTCTCGAATGCAAGGCTAGAACGCTAAATAATTTCATGAAAACAGGTACACATAGAATTTATATCTGGAGTTTATGACGCTTTTTTTCCCGTTAAAAGGAAACATTTATGCTTTTCGACTTATTTTTTTAGGCGTGGAAATTACGTAACTTTACGGCTTTTTCACAAAACACTTAAACACCGCGGCCGGACTCGAACCGGCGACCTTCGGCACTCTAGCCCCAACACTGCCGAGGTCGTTAGTTGAATTCTCTCTATCATTAACGCTGTTAACGATTAATTATATTGGAATCCCACCTTACTGATGCTTATATTCGCTCAGAGTTATAAACATCCTCGAATATCAGAACTGCATTGTATAGATATGAATTTGAGCTAAGTCAGGACATTCCATAGTTTATTATCACGTTTTAAACGTAAAAGTTACGCTTTCTCATGGTCTATGTCTTATTTTTTAATTAAATACAAAGACTCAAGCAGTTTTTCTGTTCACCCAGAATGAAAACTAAATTTTCGATTTTCGTTTTTAAAACACGTTATTCTGGCGAGGGATTAGGCTACCATAAAAGATTCTTATATTTGTTCTACGAAAACTGACAAATAATAATTATTCTCATCTCGTAATAATTTCTTCTTGAACCGCAGTGAATTTCTATGTATCCTGCTGGAACGGTTTCGATGGCGCAACCCGATAGCAGGACCCTGAACAAATAACAAATACACATGAAATTTTTTGGAAGCCTGAGACTCTGCAATATGTATTGGACGCCCTAATTTCTTTGTCCGCCAGCCAGGCACCCAGCTATGCTTTCATAATGGTGGATGGCCTAGCTGTATCGCTCTGTAATGGAGCCATTTCGTAACCTGTCGGACTCCCGAGCAAACATCGAAATATTTCACGCATATTGGTACACCCGCTCCATCTAGCGACAAATGTCTTCTGCCGTGTGCTGACCTCTAGCGACAGTTATGCAAGTTATCGCGCATGTCGCAACAGGGTCTCGGCGGCCGAGCAAGTGCGTACATGTCGACTGACACCTGTGCAAATACGCCTTAGGCTAGGGTTTTCCCCCGCAAGACAAGGATAGAAGATTTCGTGGCGAAGTGGAATATCTCTGGCCGGCGCATGCGCAGATGAAGTTTCTCGTTGCATCGGCTGTTCGGTGGAGACACCTGGTGGCAGGATGTGTGTATATGCTACATTGCAACATTTGTGCAGCTGGAATATCTACATCATATAGGACACAATCGTAAATAATATCGCTGATTTCAGATTAACATTGTTGCAGATAAGTGAAATAACAGCTAGAATAAAGACTAAATAACAGTTATATATGTTTAATTTGAAATATGCCGTCGTCATGCCGTCAATGTGGCAACACTGCACTAGATTTGAATTTCCCGCCAACCGGAAGTGACGTCATGGAGGGGAGGGAGAAAAGGGGAAGGGAAGCCGCCATTTTGTGTCACGTGACCGGAAGTTGGGTTTATACAAAGTCGGCTATATCTTCCTACTGATCTGCAATCATCATCACTTTGATCATCTATTTCCATTCCTTCACCAGCAGCCCCTAACGTAAAAAAGGCACAGTACTGATCCCATCATCACTGGAAATGGGGCTCCCTTACTGCTTTAGCTAACAACTCAGAAAGTACTACCTTCCCCTTCTATTTAGATGTAGACCATGCCTTGTGAAACCCCACCTACCAATGGTGTTCAGGCACAACCCCCAACTCAGAACTAATGCCTTTTCCAAGTAGCATTTGCGTTGCCACATTTACACGCCTCACAGCATAGTTCAATCATGGCCGGTCATGGTGACTTAGGACCTGCATGAGCTCCACCCTGGTATGCTGTGCCTCCTTCACCAACTTCCTCAGGTCACACTCTATACAAACTCGCGTTTCTAACAATAATATTCCCCGCACCTCCCACTGTCACTACTCTATCGTCCTTAATGAAACTCCTACAAAGTGAACCTATATCCTCTATTATCTGACCTAATGTTTCACTAGGTTTGAAAAAACTTGTGACCTGGTAACCTGTACCTAACTGATCCTGCAGATGAGGGCCTGCGACGCGACGTGGTCCCGCTCGTTTCTAGTATGCGCTTACCTTTAGACCTACACACACGATGAGGCCCTCATAAA
>CM061920.1:224363690-224417730 GCA_031002005.1 Vandiemenella viatica | reverse complement strand
CATTATTATTATTATTATTTAATTGCAATGGAGGACATGCTCCGGTGGCAATTTCCCTACACACCCATCTTCCCCCTATCCTGCACCCACCTACATTTGCCCTCTACAAATTTTATCTTTAAATTCTTTCAAAGTTTTCGGTAAATTATTCATCAGTTCTCTTGGTAACTCATTCCAATCCCTGACACCCTTACCTAAAGCAGAGAATCTTCCCACACCCTTGTGCCTGAAATCGAGTGCCAGCTTGTGGTCATGGTCATCTTTTCCCTTCCATGCACTACTTTTCATACCTATTGCAATATCTTTCCATGTCTCATCGCCAGTATATGCCCTGTACACTCTCATGACCCTCCTTATCCTCCTCCTGTCTTGCAAATGAATCCCATTCCAACTCCTTTATCATATCCGTCACCGATTGCATTCTGCGATATAAAACCATAAGCTCCTAATCTGAAAAGGAGGTGAACAACAAGAAGAACACAAGCTGAATAAGACACTGGAATAAACCAGAAATTCATCATGAAATTAAAGTATGTGGATATCTAACAATTGTTATCGAGCGGTCTGGTGGCTCATTGGTTAAGGCATCTCACTGGAAATCAAAAGGTTCGAATCCCTTTCTGTGCGGGGGTTTTCATAGGCCTTTTAACCGACCTTCACCTCTGACAAAGCTTGCTGTGTGTCTATGAAGCGCGCCGGAAAGCTTCCGTTGTTCATATTACATTTAAAACTGAAGTTCCTTTCTACCCGTTAGGATTAGAGTGTTAGGTTAGATAGGGAGGAAAAGAACAGGCCACCCTAACTCCGATACCAGGTTGAACTTCGAGCTGAATACCAGGCACGGCTTTTTTCAAATGTCATTATTAATAGAGCTGTGAAATCGTGTGTTGTGCTGTTGGCGCTTTGTGTTACCGTCTCTATGGATCGCAGTGTTACGCGACTCGGAATGAGGCGTAGCAACGGAGCGCGTCTGATACAGAGTGGAGGCCGTTTACAGCTGCTGGAGCTCATCCATTACTGTTGGCCGGGACTTGCCGCACGGCCTAATACATCGCCCTCAGTAATTACTGCTTCACTCACCGCCTAGATTTCCTAATCCACGAATCGACCTCCTGCTTGAGCGCTGGTAGTTTTAACAATGTCTTGTATTTTTCATGTGATGTACTTATTAAAAAGCGCACATAGTACGTGATTAGATTAAAAAGAAACAGAAAATCGTTGAATTCCCAAATAAACTAATATTTAGATCAGAGCTTAAGTGATTAAGCATCTGTCTCTCTCTCGTCTTTTGGTAGAATGGAGCTGATGGGTAGATTACTACAGCTGGAACTTACTTAATTGCTTTTAAAGGCTGAGAAGAATATCTGCTACTATAATTACGAAAGTAGACTCCAGAGTATCCTCAGAACAAGTTTCGAAACACTGTGGTAACTAATGGCTTGAATACCCCAACCTGAGGCTGGAACTGTTTCAACTCTGCAGTAATGTAAAAGCATCTAGATCTGAACATTCAAACAATCATTACGATCGTATGAAGACATTACATGGTTACAAAAGGTACTTGTTCTACTTATTTTGGATGTGAATTAAAGATTATTGTTTAGTGGTTAATAAATACGTGCAGAAAGGATGGCGCTGAAGGACCGTTTCCATAAATATCAATAACTGTTCGGTTTTGTATAATGTTAAGTTATATTACAATTTACTTTTTTGCTGTAAAACGATTGGTATGTACGATACTACACTAGAGGAAGTTAACTTTTATAGACACTTCAATAATCCCTGTTTGAGAATGCACAACCAACATACAGCCGCTTTACTGTCTTCTAGACCTAATTCGAGAAGCCTGAGTAGACGCTGGAAAACAGTACTACATAAATATATCATGAACTGCCGAAAACTATTTTCAAAGTCGGCAATAAGTAATATCTCTAAGGCAATGTTTTGTAAACTACAATATCTGCCACTTAGCTTGCAGTACTCTTTGTTTTATGGGTACGAAAGTCATACAAGTCATTATTAAAATTCTTATAAAAAACAACGACGAAATATTAACAAACTTGGGAAAGACATAAAACACTGACTGATGCGAAAATAATGATAGGCAATAGAGACTGTAAATTCGAATAAAGCTCTCATAAATGGCCTAGATTGAACCGCACTCCCGATGTCTTCAAATATCGACAGCAGAAAAAAAAATTTCCGAAGACTACATGTGCTTCCGTAAAGATTAGCTGCTGCCGTAAGAATCAGGAACACCGAAAATAATGGTATGTATGCAGTAATACTTGTTTAACGTTATTTTTGGAGCAATTAATGAACCCTTAATTGAAATTGAAACTCTAAGAATCATCTTACCAAGCGTGGTGGGTTAGTGGTAACGCTGTGGCCTCGCGTTGGAGAGGACACGGGATCAAGTCCTGTAGCATATACGGCATATACGCTAAGACTAGTTGGTAAGTATTAACTTTAAGTGACAATAATCTTTGGTCAGCGGATGCGGCCAAAGAAAATTATATAGTAAGAGAGATGTGTGTGATCGCTGAGAAAAAAAGAGAGCACAGACTGTATTAAGATTGCGAGAGGTTTTTATTATCTTGGTTTTGAATAAACGTTACATGTTGATGGTGTATATGTGTGGTTTTTTCTTGTTATTAAACATCATATTCAACTAAATGCCTTACATTAATATGCACAACCTGCCATAACAAATAAAAGGCATCATCGGCAGGTTATAACCTGGCTTTCCTGGTGAGGTTGAATAGAAAATAGCCGGGTTATAGTCCCCACCCTGACATCCAGAATCCCATCCCGAAATCACTCCAGGTTTGCCGGGATGGTTACTTCAAAAGACCAAAGATGAATTTATTCCCTTTCCATTCCACCAGTCAATTCCCACCCGTAATGGCCTCGACGACGATGAATCGTAAAGGGAAAAAAGAATAATTTATGTTATAAAAATTTGGAGGTAGTTTTACACATTTCCTCCTCTAAATGATCACGCAAGTATGAGGTATTTCCCCGATTTTAGGACATTCTATAAAATGGTTTCTATTAACAGATGACCAGCAAATTATCACAGAGTTCGAATAATATCAATCATCCCGTTCAAATATTTCTCTCGTTTTCTTCAGAGGTAAGAACGGATTTGATTCTGCTAATGACCTTAAAAATATCTATATTCTCGCGACTCTTAGATTTTTCGTAGACGTCTAAATTAACATAAAATGTTACAGCTATTACTCGAATCTGTGATCATTTCATACATACTTCACTTAATTTAAATTGTGTCTTATAATTTCCATCGAGAAGTAACGCTTTGATTAATAGCTACATCTCTTTCTACTACATCTACTTTTCCTTGTTAAAGATTCACAGGTCATTTTGATACCTTAATTTTATTGAATTTGCATCATATTAAACAGCAAACAATTTTTTATTTTATTTTATTTTTTTGCTAAAATTAAAAACGACTTAACAAAAACTTTCACAGTATTATAAACTAGAGACTTACTACAAATGATTTCATTATTATAAAAAAGGAAAGAAATTATAATTATATCGCTGATGAGTACGTTAGTATAAAAGTATTTTCATCTAATTTGATAAGTATTTTCAATCTCATTTCAGCCAAAAGTTGCACACTTAATTTTGTGTTGTGAGAGGAAACTATAGATTCACTGTCACACTATAATTTTCATTACCGACAAAAATGTTACAACGCTGAAATGTATGGCTGTAGAGTATAAATATAAATACTGAGATATTTTGTCATAAAATTTACGCAGAGTAAGAGCAAAAGATTTTGCTTAGGAGAATCTTTTCATTAGGAGCTGTTAGTATTTTTATAGCGTCTTCTTGCACGGAGGATAATAAGACAAACTTCCTTCCCCTTTTATATGAGCCATAAAAGCTTCCCTTCCTCGCAAAATTGAGTTGCGATGTTAAAGATGTTGCAATTAGTGGAATATTACAGCATTAAGGTGCACACATAGAACCTGCAGGTGTTCCTCTACAGGAAACAAGGCAACTCCGCGACCACAGCTAGTGTTACCTAACATTAAATGTACTACAACATATCGTGCTGATCGGAATATTGTTAAGTTTCCTTATTTTGTAGCTACTGATTTTCTGAAATAACTATAACATAGTTTACAAGATTAATTAAATAGTGTTATTAAACTCTTAATTAGAACAAAGATATGTTGTTCAGACTTAGTCTTTGCTTTTATCTTAATGTGTTTTAAAAATTAGTTATATAAAGAAAAGGAATGAAATATTAAACATGACCTAAGACATTGTTTTAATTCAATGCTGTTATTTAGTGAAGTACGGATTCTATTAGAAACGACTAAAATTTCGGATGTATTTCGGTTCATAAACAAAATAATGTAAATCACGGGAGCCGCATATCATTCACATAGTTTTTGTATTAGCATCAGCCGGTAGAGATGAAAATGCAGTTTGTTCAAAGTCTGTGAGAGATCCTTTATTACTGAAAAAAAAAGATTCTCGTTGTTTCTGAGGCAGAGGGGCATAATGACCCCACAGTGATTAAGTGATTTTCCTTCCTTTTTCTTCGCGTATGTCTGTGGCAGTGAGCCTGGTACTATACAAGTACACTGAATGAAAGTCGAATGTTTTAATCTTCATCCAACATGATTAGTGTCAGGATTGAATTACCATCTGTATTCCATTTCCAAAAAGTACATCTCGAATTGCTTTTCAACAGTAGATTGTCATGTAGGGCAAACTTGGATAGTCAGACTACTGCCTGAAATACATAGATTTTCAGATTCTTATATCATATACGTTAAGACATTTTTGGAATCCATTAGGTGATTTCAGGAAGTGCACTCCTATTGTACTGTTAGAGTAACTAATAAATATGAGATAAAATATGAAGTAAAAGATAACCAGGGTGGCGTCGGAGTAAGAAAGTATTTGTTTTTGTTACAGACAATTACTTCTAGATTTAGACATTAATTACACAAACTGTATCGCAAAAAATCATGTAAAAAAAAAATTAAAGCAAAATCAGGAGATATGGTGAATTAACTCCATCTATACATTTCAAACACAGACAATAAAGATTAATATTGTTGATCAGAACTAGACTATATATATATAAACCATGGATAACTGCACACATGGACAGAGGTTTCCAAAAGAAGGTGTAGGTTTTAGAGATGCAGTAGTAGTGTAATTGCTGCAAGTGGAACATTCAACAGTAACTCGTAAAATAATATGAAAGCACTTCCTACGATCAATGTCACAGAACTCATTATATGTCAAGTCAGAAAGTATGGTGACTACGTGCTGGGTCAGTAAAATGCGTGAAATAGATGGTGCAGACAATGTTAAAACAAAATGACTAGTGTACGACTAATATTTTGTATTGTTTGTAAGTAGAACCCATAGTGAAGAGCGTACAGAAAATCAATATGTTTAATATTTTACCACAGCATTATTTCCTACCATTGTGGATACTATGAGGTGTAAACTAATGGTTTGGACCTGTACAAGATATGTCTTATGGCGACAGTTGTCACTCGTAGTAAAAGGAATTAAATTTAAGTTCATAATTTCGAGATTAAGACTACAATTCTATTCTCAACGAAACAGCAGTCATCTTAAAATTTATATTTACAGTATATAGGTGAAAATGTAAACATGAAATAACAAAAAAAAAGGTACAGACAGAGGAGAATAGATGAATATAGTAGAAGTGAAATAAAAACGTGTCAATTAGGAAATAAAATTAGAGTTTTAAGAAACTAAAAAACTAAAAAGTTAAAATAATCTTTAAATAAAGATTTTGTTCATCAACGATAGGGTCTCCTATAGTTTAGAATGACTAAATTTCTTGAATAAGCTTAAAATAAAATCATTGACCAAAAAATTAACTTAAATGTAAAAAAAAAGCCAGGGGTGGTGGATTTCAGTTGTATTAATTTTTTTTCTCGATAGCTATTTGTAAAAGATAGAATGAGTATGAAAGTAAGTAGAGAGCTCTACACGCTTTTTTTTTTACGATGAAGTTAATTTCTTGCTCAACGACTTTACATTTTAACTTTTTAGTTTATATTTTTACGAAGAGCGTGTTTTTAAAGTTTTTAGAATTTTAATATTATTTTTAATTTCTTAGTTCACATTGTTACAAAAATGTGTCATTTAATTATTTAAAACGTTGTTTTTGAATTTAATGGGAATACCAGGATTTTGCTATGAAATTGTAAAATTGTCGTAGGATCTTAATACCTGTGTAAAATTTCAAAAAATTTGGATACCTGGAAGTGGCTGAAAATTGAATTTGAAAATTCCATTGAATTCAAATACTTTTCCGTTGTTACTATCAAAGTAATGTTAATACCAGGGCTTGGCTAAGAAATTAATATATTGCCATTGGATCTTAATACGTGTGTAAAATGTCAAACGATTCGGTCTTCTCGAAATGACTGAAAATTGAATTCGAAGATTCCGTTAGTACATACATACTGCCCAAACTGATCTAAAGCGTGTAAAATTAGCCTAATTATTTTCTAAAAATGCGAGAAATTAGAATTTAATTGATAATGAATTATTTGGGAAAAAGCTGACTTGAAATAGTAACATCCGTGTTGTCAAAAAGTGAAACGTTTAAGAGCAATGTGAATTTAAATAAATTAAGCAGTAATTTCTGTCAGGAGTATTTAAATAGAAATCATTAAATGGTCAGTTTTTTGTGGTTTATTATTATTCCTTTCTCCATAAAAAATAATATGTACCCCTACGACTAAAAAATACAAACTTCGCCATTTTAGCAAATTGTCATGAACTTAGGTTTCTTAAGAACAATTTAAGTGTGTGTTTTTTTTTAATTTGATGCGTGAATTTATGTATATGCATGTGATACAATTTTCTAGGCCTACTGACCCTATTTTAATCAAAATTCAAAAGAAATTTTGTATTATTAAATTTGTATTTAATTGGATTTCTTGTTGCTATGAATTAATGTACTAACACTTTCTTTGATTACAACCGTTTTCCCGTAACGGTTGCCTGAAGTATGTGCACAATAAAAGTGAGTTCTACGACAATAACAGATATGAGATTATTGTTTGATATTGTAGTTAGTCGGAAGTAAGAATTACTTTTCAATGATCAAAACATTGGTAATATGATTTCCAACCAAACTCGTAATTTACGTTTTTGTTTGTGGCATAGACTGGTTCAGACGTTAAGATTTGATTTACCAATAGTAGTGTTTTTAATAGTTTTTTGCTCCAACTCGCCCAAAAGTTAATTTCTCTCAAAGCATAATAAGAAAGTAACGTAGATGTTTCCCAGTCACTGGAATTCAGTTAAGAAAGATACATGGAATCAAATACAAAAATTACTCATTGACTCCTCACCGCCATATGTTACTCAAAATACGCGCAAATAGAGTTTAGAAACAAAAAGTACAAGTGTAAGTGTATATTTCAGTTTTTAGAATCTTAACCGTTAATATAAAGTTCCAGCTTCATTTCCTTCCTGGATTTCTTTCTGTTTTCTGAATTTTTTTTACCTGAAAGAGTAAACATACTCGTTTATCAATTTTACATACCTAAAGACGCAGCAGGAAAGTTGAATAAACGAAATATAATGATGGGTCCACAAATTTGATTTAATCGAAACATAAACCTCCATACTTGCACTTCGTTGGTGATTATCACTTATATTACTATTTCTATGTAAATAAATATAGTTATCAATACAGTATACAAGGAGCTCATATTAACCACTCATTCAAGTTATACCGTTTGGTAAAACCACACTCCTCTTTTCAAAACCGCAGCACTGAGCACCTGTGAAAACATGAGTGATAATACTGGAACTAACTGTTTTCACAGTCGATGTCACGAAGAAGGCGCTGAATAAATGGGTAGAGGGGAAGCGCATGTTGCCCAGCCCATCCGCCGGACACGGCGACGTGAGGAAGGGGGGTGGGGACCGACGGATGGCGACGCAGAGTGGTGTCAGGTGTGGGGTGACGCTGCTGGCGTCACGACGGAGGTAATTACTGGCGCCCGACCCCGTCTGCCCTTACTCACCGCAGTTCCACACATCTGGCCCCTCTCTCACACGACCGCAAGCCAGGAAATTTGCACTTTCCCACTTCCTCCATCACCTGAGTACGCACAAGGCTGCAAGTCAAACACTTATCTACTCTAAAATTACAAATGCCAAAATAACTCTGTCTCTGCCTGTCTGTTATGTTTTCATCACTATGCAACTAAACACCGATGTGTATGAAATTTAACAAGGAAATATTATTATTTATCATTAGTATGCACATAAGATACATTTTTCGGGATAAAAAAACATATTCAGTCATGATATTTTGGAAACTAGCCGAAAGATGACAGACAGACGGGTAACGTGGGTAAGTCTCTGTAATGTTATATCGGTCACTCAGTCTTTGTTTCTCTCGTAGTTAGTTTGTGTATCATCTGTTCTTATATTTCTTGTACAAACAGAACTCATTATATAGTATAGATATGGATATATGCAGTACGCCAGAATATTATATTGAATTTATCTAATAGTTTTTGGCATCATTATATTTTGTCTTATTTTTTGATATGCCCTTAACCCACAAACAAAGCTCTACCGGAGGAACTGTGGTAGTGGTAGGAAGTTTTCCACAGTTAACGTTCTCCCCTTAGTGTTTTGCTATTTTTAAACTTGTTGCAAATTGGTTCTCTTTATGAGATGATTCAATGGTAGAAAGATATGATGATGGCTTCCCCGTCATATTATCCCGTACCCATGTATTTTGTGATGCCTTTTACGTAACTTAAAGCTTTCTATCCCCAATGCCAGGTACACGCGTATGAAGTCGCGGGTAATAGATAGTTCTTCAGAGTTTGGTATCTGTTATATCCAAAACTCTATCATTTATCAGACTTAATATTTACAGTCATATACGTCGGCTCAATCAAAACACAAGGAGATATGTCATTAGGAAATATGTTAAAAATAATAAAATAACAGATGCAGCTTTCAGCAAAACAACCAATAAGAACTTTTATGTTATCTTAGCACCTTATTTGTATCGTTCCTCTACATATTAGGTTTCTACGCATTATTGACAACACAAACAAAGACAATATTTAATTAAAAATAACTACGCCTTTGGTCAGACTGAAAACGGTCAATCTTGCTACGCCAAGCCATCATATTAGTTCTTTCTTTTCTAGGGTTGGCGAAATATTTTCTGTCGACACTGTGGCTAACGTAATCTAGAAAACAATGGTCCGTAAGTTGTATTCGTAATATCAAGCAGTCAGTGATTCTAATATCAGGCAGCCAATGATTTCGTGTATTTTGGCTACTGGTTGAAGAGATGCAATGGAATTGATCAGATACATAAATCACACTTTCTTGCTGTTTTCCAGCTGTCTCAAAACTGTAGGCACAAAATAATGACTTGTTGTAGGAAAATGCATATATAACTCTTCATACACTGCCGTTTTCAAAACAGAACAAGGCTCAGTGTAACAAATGTTTTGGGCCGAGGATAAAGATATCGAAACTGTAGAAATACTTCAGAATTTATAAAATAATAATTTTTACAGATGGTGATGCTTTTTAACAATTTTAAAAATAAAAAAGTATTACAATACAACCAGTATTTATATTAAACAAAAACACAAATTATCTACATCTACATCTACATATATACTCTGCAATTCACAAAATTGTGGGTGGCAGAGGGTGCTCAGCAATAAAGCTAATCTCTTTGCTGTGCATTCCAATCCCTAATGGTACGAGGGAAAAAAGAATTCATATAAGAATCAGTCCGGCACCTTATTTCTCTAATTTTATCTTTCCTGTCCTTCCGACTTAAATAGGTTGGTAGAAGAAGTATTTCACTACACTCAAAAGTGAAAGTGGGAGTACGCATGTTTACCAATATGTTTAAACGAAACGTGTCGTCTATCCACCAGAGACTCCCAACCTAGTCTACTAATCAGTTCTGTGACGCTTTCATAAGGACTGTAGCAAACGGTCACGAATCGAGCGGCTCTTCTCTGTACTTTCTCTACACTTTCGATCAACCCCTTACGGATCGGGTCGCAAATGGCACAACAATAATCCAAATGTGGATGCACAAGAGATTGGTGCGCTATCTCCTTTGTTTGTTCATTACAATTTTTCAAGATTCGACCTATGAATCGCAGCCTAGAATTTGCTCTACCTACTAACGAATTAATTTGTATGTCCCATTTCATGTTCCTTTGTACTGTTACTCCCAAATATTTCATAGAATCGACCATATCAATAACTGTATTGTTTAACTCGTATTTCTGAACAATTGGATTCTTTTTGTTAGTTATGCTCATTGTCTTGCACTTTTTACAGTTTAGAGTAAGTTGCCACTCAGCGCACCAAGCCAAAATAACATCCAGATCGCGCTGAATTTCTAAGCAATCGGCCAAATTTCTTACTTCCCTATAAATAACCGCATCATCAGCAAACAATCTAAAAATGTAAAAATGAATTCGCTTCCATAAAGATTATTACAAACTCGTCGGTGAACCTTATCGATCAGATTCAGATTTTGGAGTTCAATGGTTTTCCGAAATCATTCCAGAAAATGGCAGGGTGGTTGCTTGAAAAGGTCATGCGCGAATTCCTTGAATCCGTACATTCATGGCTCCACGCGAAGAGCCGTAAAGCCCGAAGTAAAGCAAGAAAATATTTTTAGAAAAAAATGTAACTTTTTGATCAAGGAGTGAGCTTTGACAAAAAAAGTTTGTATCTTAAATAAGTGAAAGAGAAGGTGATCTTAGTTCCTTAGAGCATAATTCGTTCAAACCATTTATAAAACGTTGTACAAATACTAATTTTTTTACAATTTGCTGCCAAAATATTTTCAGTTGCAGAAAATCAAAAGCCAAACCTCTCGATTACTATATCAGAAAAGCTCAAGAACTTCATGGACAAAAAGATACATGTCGTAAATTTTTAATCGCTTTTAATCTTATATACAGTAAAAGTGGCCCTGCATTTAACGCTTCAAGAATGTTTGTAACTAATTACTTTCTGGATAGTAAAACAAACATGGTAGTGATAATCTTCATCATCTGTATTATTTTCTTGAATATTATTTCAATTATAATTGTATGACAAGCCATGAGGTTGTGTTTCTATTGTGGCTCTATATAGAGTGAAATTATTTTAATTGATTCAGTGTTGAAATACACATCAACAAAAGTAACTGCAGAATTTGATTGACTGCATAAATGAAAACTTTTTTTCATACCAAAGGAATATTGTTGAATATCTTGAGTAAAGAAATAAATTTTATTGTATTTTGAATTTTTTATTGAAAAAAAAAACTTTCCTAATGTGAAAATCAGTTTTTGTAATCATCAATTGTTTATAAATCATCAGAACAATTTTATGATCGACATCTTAAGAAAAAATTATGTCATAAAGTAAGCAAATTTACAAATACAATAATTCAAAAGACAAACAGAAAATGTTATATAGTAGGCACAAATTAACTATTAACTCTATGACTGGAACTATGCTGATACCACAGACATATATCAGGTCAAATGCGTTTGGACTATTAAATTTAAGATAAGTGTTTTCTGAAAATGCCACACATTTTTTTCCAGATTACGGTAGAAACGGGAACTATTAAGCAGTATTGAAAGCAGATGAAAACGAATCAGAAAAGGTACAGAATTTCAGATAGTATGAAGGCAGAAGGAAGATACGTATGTATGAACAGACTAACAGAATTGAGAAAGCGCACCTTCCACCGGACAGAAATATCGCTATTAATAACACATGAGGAGCAGTAACGTGTAAATAACTGAAGTAAGCAGATTCACACGAAACTGCAAATGGATTGAAATGTAATTTAAACCAGAACTGATGTTTTTGTTTTGTAAAGAAGTAGATGAATTTAAAAAAAATATCAGAATCTTTATATACCCGCTACTAAACAGCTTCAAGGATTGACACATACACTGAAATGGGCATGAAAGAAGTATTAACTCTAAACTGGGAGTTAAAAGAAAAATATACGTAGCGATTCTATATTCCACTCCTATATGAGTTAATTATCTATGATTTATATCAACAAGTGCTTACATTCTCCAGTAATATATTATAACAAATGATAAACTAACACGCAGATTTTAATTTTTAGGTACATTCTTCACTGACAAACAACAGAAATTGTGTATAATTCAAAGGTTCGTAAGTACATCATCCATTCGCCTTCATTTCGTCACTATTCATCCAGGTGGTCGCTATTCATCTTCTGCCATGTTCGCTGTTTTAACGGTGTCCTTGAGATTCGCCACCTCCTTTTACACTACTTCATTCTGAGATAGGGGATGGTAACGGCATTCTCCTACATGATTACGGTAAACCGCCTTAAAGAATTTTCCGATTCTGGGGCCGTTGTAGTTCTCCGCTTCTATATTTTGACGATTTAACGTTCGTACCGGCGTGTCAACTAATATTGACCGAATATAGTCCATAAATTATTTGGTGCCACTTTATAAATTATCCCTCGCTAAAATTTTGTAGAATCTACTAGATTTACTGCAGTATTATAGCACATGATTACAGAAAGGTCTCACTGTTAATCAATGTCTGTATTCTCTACCCTACTTGCAGATAAAGCCTCAGACGTAAGAGATTTAACTGCTTTTTTCTTTTGTCTAGCACATTCCATTTAGACCGTCCTTACGCTCCAGATTGTAGCCTTAATCGATAGGGAATACATCTCAAGAATCTATACCTATATAATGCCAGTCTTGTTCACTTTGTAGCGATGTCTGTCACACACTAAGGTCAAGCTTCCTGCCTCCTATGCCCAACCAGCAACGACCGGAGATGTTGTTCGATGTTAATTGCGTTTTTTAATAACAATTGTATTTAGCTGACCATCCACAAGCCAGCACATTAAATCAAACGTATGTATTTCGTAAAAATTGACATATTGATAATTAGTTGCTATTTCTTAATTACAATTCGTTTGATGTGCATTTTTCTTATACTCTATACAGCGATACCGTTGCTACAGTAAGCTAAAAATATCCACATTACACCATTTTCAACATTATTAGAGTTATTTGATGAAAACTGTACTTAGCGAAGAAACTAATCGCAAAAATACTTCATTTTTGGTGGGTTTTTAAAATATTTATTTTCGATGTTAATATTTTTAAGTCACTGTTATAATATACTCGAAGAAATGATTTGCCGAAACACAAATAAAGTATGAACTGCGCTTAAATTAATAAATTATTTATTAGTTGTTTTTATGACTAATGTCACTGTATCAGACACATGCAAATATTTGCAATGGCTCAAATTTAGATCGCAGTACAATTAATGTATTCGTACACGGGTAATACAAGCTATGAATTTTGAACAGCAATATTAGTAGAAATTGTGATTATGTCGAAACGCAGATAGGACCAGAATGACAACTGACACAATTTTTTTACAGAATAATTCGCACTGAATTTAGTTTTATAAATAATTTAAGCTACTGTAACGTAATTCTTAACGACACAACGCTACTGTTGTAAAGAAATTTATCTGCCGTCTTTAACTATTATGGTTTCTTTCCCGAAAAAAACTAAATAATATATTTAGCTGTCGAGTCGAGTTAGATGATGCCAAGCACATCCCTTTGGGACTGAGCTGTTTATTTCCGCGACCTCTTTTTCGTTCGAGGAACTTCCAACCGCAGCGCCTCGGGTCTTGAAGGCGAAGGAGAACGTCCAGAAAGCCGCTGTAAGAAATGACTTTTAAATTAGCCGCATAATTAGTGGCTGCGGGCCGTGGTCTTAACGTCGTTGCTTGCTCATCGCGATGCAGCTGTGACCACTCCATTCCACCCACAGCAAACTGCCATTCAATAATAACATTCTCAGTACATGGAACTCGCAGGCACAACAGCTAAAACACGTAGTATGAACCTCATTGAAGAATACGTCTAACAATGTTCTGTGTATTTCCAGATTCTTCAAGATATAAAGGTACCTTTATTTGGAAATTATCTTAATCTGACTAGATGGAAGGAGGAATTGCTGAGAGTTAGGTAACAAAATGTAAGGGCGCGAAATGCTGTATAATAAATATTCATAGCCGCAAACAAGAGTGTCACAAGTCACAGTGTATTGTGACCTTCGATATTCGTTAGTCGGATTATAGACTATGTTGCGTCTGTACAGAAGGTAGTCTCTTTATAGAACATGCTATATAAAATAATCACAGCAAGAGAGAACTGTGGGCAATCAGTTTGGCTCTTACACAGGAGAGGTCAGCATGGATGCTCAATGCCTACAAGTGTATGCCATTAGTTACACAGATCATTTTTGTTAGGACTTTGGGTTTACAAACATTGAAGTCATTAAACTAAGCAAAGAACTGGTGTTTATAAACGGGAAAGAATTCTGCCATAAGCGGTGTCACGTTCAGTCACCAAGCTCGGTAGAAACTCAGAAATAAAATTAAGTATGGACTGTTCATTGAAAGCATAAAATGGGCCTACCTGTTGTAACATTTGACAGTAAACTCGGCTGATTTAAAACATTGTGGAGTTGATAGGGAACGAGCGTAATGAGTTAGTGGTAAGGATTTGGCCTCTTATTCTGGAGGACACGGTTTCGAATCGCGCCCTGTTAACCAGATTTTGGTTTTCCATGGTTTCCCCAGATCCCACCAGGCAAATCCCGGGATGGTTCCTTCAAAACAGCATGAACAATTTCCTACCCATTTATCGTCCCCTTTTCTGCCTCTAATGACCTCGACGTTGTGGAGGCGTAAATCCATAATTAAAAAAAGAAACTATAATAGCTAATGGGTTTTGAAGTTCCTCATCTGGCAATAAAGGTAATAAGGAGGTGTATGAAAGGAGGAAACTAGCTGGACTACGATTCCTTGGATACCTTCACGGTTCCTTGAGCTTGGTTCGATTGTAAGGGAACTAAATTATGGATATCAAATCAAGAGTTGCAAAAGAAAACTACCTGATTTTTTCCAACGAAAATAACAGTAACTTCCATTCAGTGACTTATTCGGTGAAGGAGAAATATTAGAACTTATGAATACAAATAGGTGGGTTCAAATAGGAGAAACACGTTGACGTGGATGGACAGGGGTCGAAAAATTGGGTATGATATGTTTAAAGTAAGTAACTTTTTTTTTTAAAAATTCAAACATAAGAAATTTGAATAATTTCGTTTGCGACTAAAGGAATTGAAGACATGAATATGCTATTGGTGAAAATGCTGCACATAAATCTCAAACAATTAAGTAATTCCTTGGTCCTGATGATAATACCTATCGTAAATAAATATTATATATGTTAAGGGATTATAATTGGCGTTACAATTAAAAAGCGTTCGCCTGTGTATCTGCAGAGGTTGACGGTTACACAAGAAGCACCGGTGTTTGAAATGTAGCGTACTGAAACTCAATTAGTCTAATATGGCTTCGCCCTGACGCACAGAGCCAAACTTAACTTCACGAGTTGAGGTTCCGATTAAATTTCATTTCTAAGACATAACGAGATACATGAACACAAAACAGTGAACATTGGTCACAAATGACATTCTACGATTATGGAAGAAGTAATTGAAAGAAGCTACCAGAACGCTACTTCGAAACTATAAAAACGGCCAAAATGAAACTGGACTTAAGTGAAATATGCATTAAGCTTAATTTAATACAAGCGAAACTTTAGCGATAAACATTCAAGCGTGATACCTGACGATAATACGAAGGTTATTGTTATCGCTATGAAATATTAACACTTTCGAATAAACAGAAAAGCTTTTACACATATTTCACAGAATTTGTGAAAGTTATTGCAATTCTTGACTGACTAATTAAAACGGCTAAATAAAAACCCTTTACACAGAAGCAACAATAACAGAATACCTTAAAAAATGACTATTATTTGCAAATTTTCAGTTTTTAGAACACGTGTTGCGTATGATATTGATGGTCATCACGGATAAACTAAAAAACACAATTATAGGAGACCTACAAACGTAAAGATAGTTAAAAATATCGAATTCGCAATTAAACCGTTATTAGAAATTTGCAGAAGTGGGATAGTGGAAGAAGAAGAAAATTTCTGTTCAGGTAATCGTACTGGACATACAACAATAAAAAATCTTTTCTAATATTTTGGACTTAAAGTGTTAGAGCTTTTTCATAAAATTACTCCCGTGAACCTGCCGTGACGTGTTGAACATATGTAATCTAATCTGTCAAAACATGAGATACAAAGTCAACAAAGCTTTCCCGTAAGAAAAACGACTCACTTGTATACAACTATCGATGTATCGATTAGCGTAATTATTACTATTTTACTTTTCCCCCAGTATATCTTGGTAGTCTCCCAGGCAGGATAAGAACACCTTACATCATCTTCTAACTCAAAAGCACTCGTTTCTTTCTCTCTTAATGTCTGAAATAACACGTTTATATCATCTTGTTCTGTTATATATTCTTTTATTTCAAAATACTCGTTGAACAAACTTCCACCAAATAAACTTCGCGAGTTAAACTGAACACCATTTTTACTATTCAAATTTCTCTTTCGTCAGTATTCTTGTCTTAGTATTTATTTTCCAAATCACTCCAGGTGAGTGCCGCGATGGTTCCTTCAGAAGTCCATGGTCGAATTCCTTCCTGTCCTTGCTCCCAGTCGTTTCACGCCTCAAATGCCTTCTACATGGACGAGGCGTAAACCCACAAGCAAAAAATAAAGGCCACTAAATATGTATAACCATGACTAAATTATCGTTATTCTGAAACAAATGTTGGCGAAAAACTCTAACAATTTAGGAAGTATAGATAGTACACCACTTAAGGAAGTATCTCAGCTTATAAAATAAAAAACCTCGAGGGTACCTAACAAAAAGAGATTTTTATTGTACGCCGAAAAAATTTTGTTCACAGTGCGCCATTCGGGAAGTAGTTGTAGTGGTTTTGTGATATGAAGGAAGCCTGCGGCTTGAAACGAAACTTTTTTTTTAATTAAAGAGAGGGCCGCCTGTTGTAAGCGGATTCTCGAGATTGTGTTTTTTTAATATCCGGCCGTAAGGGGTACGGAAGGGGGAGGAGAGTACGCGCTGCTGTCTCCCCCCCCCCTCCCCCCAAACTCTGGCGGCAGTGTTTAAGGTCGTGACTCTTCCTTTGCACACCTCTTCATACAGCCCTGACATTTAGGCAGTATAGCCTAAGCGGGACGAAAAAAAGAGAAGTTAGCCGGGTGGGGTCGTTGTGGCAGAAGGGGACCGACAAACTTCGCGTGGTCGACCCAACATTCAGTACAAGTTGAAGGACGAACTTCCATAAAACTCTAACGAACAACGAGAATACATCAGTACATTATAAAGGTTCAGCTGTTAGGTCAGGCAAACTTGTGCCCAATACGAAAAATAATTGGACAGTAGGATGAGAACTGCGAATGAAAAAGAGCAAAGAGATAGGATCTTGTTGCAACGGAAAGTGCAAACGACATTCCTTTTTCTCATTAAAATTAAAATGGAACATACTTCAGGATTTGTGCAAGAGGTTTGATAGAAATAAAGAAATTTGTGAATAGACAAATCGAGGTCAAATTACGAGCACTATGTAGATATATTAACGAAGACTTTGCCGGTGCAATGAACCTTAAAGACTTTATTACTATGTAGATAAATTTACAGGTATTTCCAATAGTTCAAGCTTTTTCATAACGTTCCTATGAATCAGCCATACTACTAACTCGTTCATTTAGATATTTGCTATCATATACTGTAGTAATGATATTTTCCTGTTGTGAAATGATGATTTAAATGAAGTACGATAAAGGACGAACACGCCTCTTAACTAGTAATATCCATGTCCGCGGCTGGATTCGACCAGCGATCCTCTGTCTCCTACGCTACCCGGGCTGGCTATTATACGCTTACTAGCTGATACCCGCGACTTCGTACGCGTGGATTAAGAATTTCTTTGCCAGAATTAAATATAGAAAGTTGTTGGTAGCGAAGGATAGCATAATATGACCGGAAAGCCATTGCTATAAAATTCTACCATCGAACCTGTCTCTTGAATCAATTTCCAACATATTTAAAAACAGAAAAACAAACGAAGGTGGGGGATTTGGGGAGGGGGGAGTTTACTAAGGGCAACTTTATTTCAGCTTGGTCTTTTCTTCTTTCTTCAGCATCAGCATGAGCATCCGACTCTTGGATTCTAATAACATTAGTTGCTCGTGCTCTACTAGAGCTACAACTTAGGTCCGTTTACGCCCGCAAGGCCTGTAAAAAAAGAAGACAAAATAAACTGGTGCCAGAAACATTTAAGCAAACACAAAGTAATAGGACAGAAAAAAATCGACATCTATACTAAATAATACGTTTTTTCTCTAAACAAAATTTATTAACAAATTATACACTAACATAATGCACAAGAAGCATTGCTTGAGCAAGCAACATAACATTACAGACTAACACACACATCCGTCTCTCTGTCACCATTCTATAAGTCCTAAAAATTTCGTGACTGCAACTGTTGATCATACTAAAAAAAAAAAAAAATGTCCTGTGCCCTCCCTACAGATTTTCTTGTTAAATTCTGTCAATATCGGTATAGGTATTTAGTTGTCAAAACGTATCAAAAGACAGAGACTTACTTCCGCATTTATAGTATTATTACTGCAGATCACACACACACTGACTGCGAATCACCCCTGAGGGATCAATATAACGTAAAAAAGTGTACACACACAGCATTGCAAGACTACCTACGATTTACCTCGCATTGCACCCCTAACTTTGTGATATCTACAGTTTAACATTCAATCTGAATAACCTACGGCCCAGGCGTGACTCTTACGATCAAAAACAATTTTTAAAAATCTTAGACTCCACGCAGATTTGAGCCGGAGACCACGACCCAAACATTCGGGAGCAAGCACTTTAACCACTGAGCTGAATGACCGCTACACCGAAAAACAGTTCAGAGACCTCCATATCCAACGCGTCTGTCTATCGCCGTTCAGTAATTATTCGAAATTATAATACAACATGTAATATTTATACAGATAATTTATCAACCAAATGTATACAGTATTTTGGGTAATATCTAGATTGCGATACCGCTGCAATCACTTACCGCCTCGCGATGTAAACACTTCCGGATGGAGAGAGTATAACGTCACTACATTGAAGAATGTGACGTGTTTAGCATTCGATCGATTTGTGAATACAAGTTAGGACGTATCCAATAGTAATAATAATAATAATAATAATAATAAAAATTACGGATTGAAAATGTTAAGAAAATTATTTCTTGAGCAATTAATAATATTATTCAAATA
Organism: Vandiemenella viatica; assembly: GCA_031002005.1. Classification (NCBI taxonomy): domain Eukaryota; kingdom Metazoa; phylum Arthropoda; class Insecta; order Orthoptera; family Morabidae; genus Vandiemenella; species Vandiemenella viatica. The sequence goes on along the minus strand of CM061920.1, from coordinate 224,398,343 downwards.
TCAACAACATTCCAAACTGATAATTGACATTATTCATTACTAAAGTTCCGTAATGTCGGTTCCTGCAATGTTAACATTGTTAGCCACAATTCCATTGATTTGTATTTGCGTTCTTCTTTATTTCCTCGCGTTGCTAAAATTGGTATTAAAGTCATTCATACGACATAAAATATTTATATAAAAAAAAGATTTCGTCAATAACCGTTTATCGTTAGGTTGTGATGCGGCCTGGACCGTACAACAGAGATAGATGCGATTTGGAAATTGGATATTAGCAATATCATGTACGACGGTTACGTTTCACTGTGGTCCTGGCTGCATTGAGACGCAAACGATAGGAACAGCGATAGATACGACATAGGTATCCGCAATAAGGTGTTCAATAGCTACGTTTCATTTTGGTCCAGTTATACAGTTTATTATAAAATAAACACAAACTGTATAATAAAACCCCACACATATATACATCACAGATAAATATAAAACATTCTAACAAGACCATCACACATACACGCTATTGGCACGAGACATGACATATACAAACAAGATGGCCACAGCAGACAACCGAAGGACGCGAAAGCGCACCAGACACGACATAAACAAACCAGCTGGCCCCAACAGACGACAGAACGAAGAAAACGCACAATAGTGTAAATACGATACAGGCAAACCATGCTTTGTATAAAGAAACGGAGATGCGCAGCTGCATACCATATTAACAAATGTAAATAGTAAGTAACTATTAGCTATAAAAATATGCTCATAATTTGTAATAATAGGATAAAATATATATAAAACTGTTTATAAAAACTGTAACACAGATTCGTCGCTGATGATGCCTCGATGAGAGGTGAAACGCGTACGACGCAGCAATAAATAAATTAAACAGTTGCATTGGCGTTATCATGCAACTGGTAATTAATTAAGCAACTGTGAAAACATGGCCTGCAAAAACATCGCAAAAGTTTTTGAGTTACGTGGAATAAGAACTCCTCTCACACATTTAGGTATCAATGCTACTTTCAACATAAGTACGGATTGCAGGGACAGTTTAGGAAGCCAAGCCGTATTCAGAGATGAAGAGAAGGTCACAAGACTAGAGATGAAATACTATCGGTCTTAGATACGGACGGTTTGTAGATGTTTAGAATCACATCATTTGAAGAGACAGGAGAAAGAGGGGAAAATATTGTGGAAAAAATGTAAGTCCATATAATCTCATTCAACGTTACGAATTTCCTTGTTACATAACTGAATGCGGTATCTAATTTCGGAAAAACAGTATATTAATTAGTTTGTTTGCTGTCCAGGTGGCACCTTATAAGAAGCTCCGACGTTTGTCCCGTCCTGAGCTGAGTATTTGTAAGAAAAAAACAAATAATACCACGCTGGGGCTAACTACATTCCTTGTAGTTGTGGATTAGTATGTGGTGGATAGACAGGCCACACAGTAAACGATAAGTTACAAGAACATAACCGCTAGTAAATGTCAAACAGCAGAGACAAATTGGCAGTTTAGCGGCGTTCGTCTACGACCCGCCTAGTATTAGACTTCTTTTGAAACCAATCATTGGTATCCGAGACGAATAAAAAGTGCATTAGAGATTGATAAACACCATAATAACGTGAAAAAGGTCAACGGTCAAAAGGTTTACGGCGCTTGGCATTTATTGCTACTAAGACTAAGAGATCAACTCACGGTTCCTGATTGGCCAGTTCGACAGAACCTTCCCGAATGCCAATGTTCGCAAATGGACACTTCATACTAGGACGTGACACCATTCGGACATCTCAGAAACTATATCTAACATGGTAGCCTTGGAATGCATATGTCTTTATTTGTTGTCAAAATGTTTAAGTGCTTTAACTTCTTCGAAAGTTACTGGTATGGACTGGGTAAATATAGTTTTTGATTATTGAGTCGAACGTAGTCTCGACTCAATTCTCTTTTTTTAAATGAAGAAGAAGTGAGCTCATGTATAAACTATTGCATATCCAGAAGGAATAAGGATGTAGCTACACTCGATATTTACTTTATAGAACGAAACGTTGGATCGGACAGAGCAAAGGGGGGAAGTAAAAAACACTTGTTAAGACGCCGCAGTACTTAAGTGTGTAAATATTGGAAATAGACTGCCCTATTACGGGGTATCATACTGTATGCTCAAAATGAATACGTAGCACTGCTTGTAGTATTAGTTTCACGATATATGCATCATTTTGCCGACGTAAGAAATGCTAAATCAGTAAAAATACCTTTTTTATACGAAGTTATGTTTTAGCGTGGAGTTATAACGTTCTAATTTAGTATTTGCAAGAACGCAGGTTCGAATCACCATATAGATTTCGGTTTTCGACGGCTTCACGAAATTTCTCCAGCTGAGTGCCAGGATAGTTGCTTCAGAAAGTCCAAGGCCAAATGCTTTCCCATTTCATGCCACCTGACCTTTCCAACCCCTAATGATCCCGATCGAAAGCCACAAAAAAAAAAACCAGTTGTGAAATGAAAGACCCGAAGAACATTACATATGTGCCACAGGTTCATCATCGCATCATCGAAAGCAATAACAAAACAAAAATATCAGATTGTGAAAAGAATGAAGATTATATCACTACAATCAAAATCTATTTTTATAGCTTTACGCCTCGTTAACACCGAGTTCACTACAAGTGTAAAGGACTAGGTGCAAGGAACTGGAAGGAATTCGGCCATGGCATTTTGCACCGAGCGTGGTGACTGAGCGGTTAACGTCCTGGCCTCGAATTCGAGAGGACGCCAGTTCGGGTTCCCGTCCGGGAATCCAGTTTTGGTTTCCATGGTTTCTCCAGATCACTCCAGGCGAATGCCGGGGTGCTTCCTTCAAAAGGCCATGGCCGAATTCCTTCCCGTTCCTTGTTCCCAGTCACATTCCGCCTCTAATGACCTCGACGTTTACCAGGCTTAAAGCCATAAGTTAAAAATAAAGCTTTTGCCTTGGGTGCTATCGGGAAACCATAGATTACCGCAATCTGCATTGGTCGGGCGTTCGAACTTGCATCATACCGAATGCGACGTCAGAGCATTACCGCTCACCAGAAACGCTCGGTTCTCATAATCGAGAAGGATATGAATTTCGTTTTTGACTCTTGCTTGACCAGTGAATAATTTCGGGATACCATTTATGTGAGAATCAAAATGAAAATATATTCATTAAGCATTGCAGCGTGTATTATTAATCACCATCAATGACTAGATATAACGCACACATTACTATTGAGACCTGAACACCTTCTGAAAGAAAAGGAATAAGTTAGTTAACATTAATTTTCCTGGAGTAATGTTCTGTGGATGCACATATGATCGCATCTAAAGTTTCTAATCATTTATCTCATAATCTTTGTCTGTTCACTGTCATGCATCGTACTTTTCGTCAAGTATATTTTAAAATAATGTGCTGTTGACTTGAAACTCCGAACTCTTCTACACCCAACACATCCTGAGAGATATTGAAACATAGCGAAGGTATCTTTTTTTTCGCATGTAAAACAAATATTCTTTAAGAAATGAGTGTTTCTAATTGTAGGTACGGCAGTACAGATCAATGTGAAATGTATGTAAACATATTCGTTTGTTTACATGTGTGAATAGTACATTCGGGAAAATAAATTTTTATGCCACTTATGCAGTTTGTTCTCATTACCACTAAGCAATATTTATTACATCCTACATACCGGTACCGTAAACTTACAGTTCTTCCTGTAAAGCTTTCTTATATGGGAATTATTAGGATATCCTAAAGTTCATGACAAAATATCAGTTGATCAAAATTTTAGGTGCTCCAGTGATACATATATTGAATCAGAAGTTTAGTTACAAGCAGGCCGCTACAGCAAATTGTTTCCACGACGTTTTTATAGCCTCACTGCATACGCCGTGTCGAAGACACATCCCCCTTAAGGCAGCATATCAAGAGCGATCACTGCTCTGATTGCACGGAAAACACACTTTTAGAATAGAAGAAATTCCTTATAATATCTATAATATAACATCCGGCCTGGATTATCATCGGATATGGATTGCAAGAGTTGTTATTGTTCGTACTGTGTATACTGGTCACAACTCATACCGTGATCTTTAGCGGTCCAACAAGAAAGTAACTAAAAATAGCAGCAACGTAGAACAAGTGATGACTACATGATTGTATGAGGGCAGTCACACTACAAAGAAAGAGAAACACGATAAGAACAAGTAAAGTAAACAAAGAACTTACACAAGAAATACGATTGCTATGATAAACACGAAAACAAAAAGTATACAACGTTACAAATGCAGGCTGACAATCTGTAAAGGGACTAGGTAACCGTCTTAAAAATAACGTCGACAGTATCGCTAGGCCTGGTCTCAAAACTCACTAGATTGCGAGATGTTGAGACCTGAAAGATTCGCTAGAAATCGCTAAATAAAATAAAGAAAAATGGCAAGGTAAGTAATATAAAAAAATATTTTAATAATTGATATTTTCATTAAAGTCAACATAATATTTTATTAAAAATCAACATCAAATTCTTCAATAGGTATTTCTTCGTCGTGTTGCTCTATCTTTGGAGTTGCAGAACCTGCAGATGTGGAAGGATGAGATGAGTCGTCAGTCTTAGATTTAAAACAGTAGTTCGCATCTTTACCAATTGACGCAATCACATCAGCCGGAAGCTCGTAACTGTACTGAGCTTTTCCATAATTTTTAATTGATTCCTTATAAAAGAATGCTATCACGAGCATTTACAGCTATCATATTTCTCAAATTGTTTTTAAGAATGTTCATTGTACTGAAAATTCCAATCAAATTTTTCGAAACTGTGCAAGGCTGAATGTCACTAAAAATTACCAATTATTTTTTTTTAGCGGTAACATATTTAAGAATATCGCTTTCGAACCTCAAAATTCACTAAATCTAGCGACAAAATCGCTAAGGTGCAAACATTGAACGTCGAACTGCTCACCATTCTTCGCAAATGACTGGACCGAGCGTGGCGGTGTAACGGTTAGCGTTCTCGCCTCGCATTCGGGAGGACGGTGGTTCGAATCCCCATCCGGGCATCCATATTTGGGTTTTCCATGGTTTCCCAGATCACTCCAGGCGAATGCAGGGATGCTTCCTTCAAAAGGCCATGGCCGAATTCCTTCCCATTCCTTGCCCCCATCCTTGCCCCCCATCCTTTCCCGTCTCTAAAAACCTCGCCGTTAAGAGACGTAAAGCAGTTTAAAAAAATGACTGGACGTGACATAAAAGCATTAAACTCTCTCCCCATTGATTAACATTGTTCATGGCAACGGACATGTCATTATCTAAGTCTAGATCTATCCTTAATGCGAAATGGGATATACAGAATGTTAAAATGTAACATAACCGTCACAATCTGACTTCTCGACGAATAAGGATCCCATTCGTTTTGAGAAGGCGAGTGACGAGAACGTTATTCCGCCTGGTTAGTCTGCATGGTTAGTTTGATTAGTCGGAGATGCTTATGCGCTACTCCTGCCTCTGACTCTACCAAGTAGCGTACATATTAATTTAAAATTACGAGGCAAGGTCGGCCTTAGGAGCAGGTATTAAGATGTGACCTGTTTGTATTCTAACATTACTGCTGGGCCGCTGCCTCATTTCTCGAGATTCCAGCAAAACTGTAAATCCAAGGAAACAAAGCTTCCTTCCTAAACGATTGACGATACGTATTTTGGATTTGATAAATTGTGGTGTACAAGTTTCTTGATGTTTGAGCGTAACTCAGTGTATAAAATGATGAATTTCTAAACACCGGAAATGTAGTATAGAAGAGAATTTAAAATAGTAAAAAAAAAAATAGTGAAAAGATCCACTCGCTATTCACACAGTAGCTACACGTCGCTCAAGAAAATACAACACAGCAGTCAATCGCCTAGTCTGTCCAAACCCTCCAATATACAAGTGTATGCTGGATCGTGAAATATCGCGAGCTAGAAAGCATTGTTAGTGGTAAAGATTTTGCTATAGGTCTACTGAGATTTGTCTAAAACGTTCGAATGTCTATTTAACACAGTGCAAATAGTTGTTATATTTCTTGGGAATGTTTAAACGTGATACATAATCGAACTGCTCTAAGATAGCATTGTATGGAAGATGGTAACATAGTGACTTAGGTCAGTTGAAGTAAAACCGTTCATAGGGCGGATTTGTGACAACAATATAAACCGAGCTCACTAATATTCATCCAATATGGCCCAATTTACGCGATATGAAGAGTCTAATTTCACCAGCCGCAGCATAGGGGACGGGTATGAGATTAGTACAGTATGACCCCATTGCTAGATTAATTTCTGCGTGGTAAACGCTGTCTAATGTTCCAATTTGAATTTTCCGCGCTTAACCTGCAACATATCCGTAATCAGATCTAGGACGCACAAAGGTCTTACAGAATTAAATTTGGCAGGATCAATCAGTATGCTACCGTCGCCTATATAATCACCGTAAATGAAGAAATCCCATTTCTTTTCTCTTTTTCTTTACTTATGGCTTAACGCCTAGTTGACGGGACAAGGAACGGGAAGGAATTCGGTCATGGCCTTTTGTAGGAAGCATCTCGCTATTTGCCTGGAGTGATCTGGGGAAACCATGGAAAACCCAAATCTGGATTCCCGGACGAGGATTCGATTCGAAAATCCAATTACGAACAACAGCACTGGCTATATATTTTACTGATCCTTAACCTAACTTTCATTAACGTCTTCTCGGTTGAGCTAAGAAGCACAACACATAACGAGAAGGTATGTCCTGAATAAAGTTTCCAGAGTGGCAGAGGAATTGTCAGTACTTCACGCAGCTGGCAGTGTGACTTGTTGGCATTAGCGCAATTACAAAAACTGATAATGAAATATCGTTTACACACAATAGTTTTATAAGACCTTCTAGAGAAATAGGCTACCTGAAATCATCAGAGATACGAACCTAGGAGCAGATCTAAAACAACTCATCTTCTTTTTCACCACCTTTTCCCAACACTGTGGGTCACCTGCATTTAATGAGTTCTACTTTAATTTTTTTGGCCACATGCACTTGCTGATGTCAAGCATCTTATACTTACTGCCAGGTTGTACTAATGTGTGCGACATGTATAACTATGTTCTGTGTATGATAAGTGAATATTTGTTTGTAAAATGTGTAGTTTATGGGGTGTAAATTGGAAACCGTCCAGAAATTTTCCTTAGTGGCAGTGGAAAACCTCAGTCAGGATTGCCAGTACACCGAGGTCCAGTTCGTTGTACATCGCTGATCCTGTGCGCGTCAAATCAGTATACTGAGCCACAATGGCGGGTGTCTAAAGTAATCTTTAGGCAATATATACTTTATGCTTAAGCTTCAGGTAGAAGGAGTAGTTGTGAATTTCTTCTCGCTGCTCTGTCACAATCGAAGGATTTTCTTTACACAATTTGCACCGACTACTTGACCTATTGTGGGCCTTTGCCTTTTCGAATGCCTCAATCCATAACCTGAGATGCAGATATCCCAAAAATTTCCATAGGTCCTGCGAAGTTTTTTCTCTGCGTGAGGACATTGTAAAGCCCCTCGAATCCCATAAACAGCGTGAAACTACAACACTGCCGTTTTAGGGTTCACTACGTTATTATTGACTTGAGTTAAGGATCGTGAGATACTGGAATCAAGTCCGAACTTAGGTACACTGGTGATGTGTTAATTCTTTATTTTTTACATGTATTGATGGGACTACTCTGTTCATTTTATTCTGAATATTTTGAAGACCACAACACTCAATTAAAATCATTCTCACCCTAAGCCAGATTCGAACCAGTGACCCCTGTGACGCGCTTGCCAGGTTCAGCTCGCTTGTTGGGTAAACAGTAGATCTCCGTTATCCGGTGGAACAATCGAGTTAGTTTGAGCGGAATGCGCTGAAAATGGCATTTCTGTCAACAGGTTACGTCAGTTATATTATTCACGGTACTAGTCATCCCTGTCATTTCCCAGCTCCCGGATGAGTAACACTGGATGAACTTTTGAACCCGACGCCGACTGGGCAGTGGAGGTTTCGTCTCTGGCACTGCGTTATGTATAATGTGTGCAGTTCAATTAAGTGAGCATCTGCGGTCTGCTGGCGTGTATCAGCTGACGGCACCGCAATTCGCAGAACTAACCGATGCAAAAAACGTTCGACATGCACATGGCTTTTAACTTTGCTTCCAAATGAGTTTAAAAAGCGTAAAAATCAAACTGTGGTTGCGTAGTAATATGTTGATGAATATTACATTAACGACTAAAATGCTGCTTTTTTACGATTCATTAACAAGTATAACATTATTTGACATAAAATTAGCTTCATTTACCGTAAAATCTGATTTAAAAAGTAAAAAACAATGGTAAACTGGGTCTATCAGTTATTTGAAAAAATGATTTAAAAATATTCTACTTAACACTGCCAAAGTTAACTGCAATCGAGAACATTATCTTGTGCGCTATTGTCTACAGTTAAATTTCTTGCGGCTGTATTGGAAGAGACATTTCCCTTCCGAATACCTTACTTATTTTCCTCGCAGTGATTAGCAACATTTTCATATTTGTTTCTTTAAAGGTATAACCTCAATCAGTCTTTTTCACTAACATCTACTCCAGCTCAATGCGAGATGGTTCCTTCAAAAGCCCATGGTCGAATTGCTGAATGTTCTTCTACCTCTTATGGCATCGAAACAAAAACAAAATACTTTTATCACTGCTGACTAATAATTTCCATACAATATACATTTCCCTCTTTTCTGAATTAATTTTTTTTAATAAAAATAAAATAAAGGTCATTTAAATTAAATCTATGTTGTGACAGTCATTCTTCATCAGATTTTCGTGAGTAACATTTTTAACTGAATGCTGTAGTTTTTTTGCGTGTTTTTGTTTGGTTTACCTGTTGGTTATAGGTTAATGAAATTTATTTATTTTTTAAAAAATTATTATGACGTGACAACCGAAAATTCATGCATGTCTTATTTTGTTGTAATAATAAACTTCAAAATATTGCATAGAATCAAAATTTTTATAAATCATTCAGAAAAGAAACAGATTTCAGTTTAAGAAAACAATCTCAAATGTAGTTCACTTAGCAGAAAAACGTCAATTTTTAATTATGGAGTGTACCTGCCGCATGATTGCTTTTCTGGGATTTAGGGATAACATAAAATCTTTATTTCATTTCGTTCGTAGCAGTCAAGACCAGCCCATAGCTGTTTCATAGTCTGTAACACTAGGACCCGATGTTCTGCCGAGTCTTATCAACCGCAGTTCTCAGGGTATCCGACACTTATATCTTACCATTTCATGGTTATGCGTGGGAGTGGAACCGGTGGTTCAAGTACATGGGAAGCTACCGTCAGCTACCAACTTGCTGGGTTACATCTTTCCCCCTACCCGAGTATACAGTATACGTCATTAGTAGCCAGTCAGAGCACTTGCTCATACTAAAATCTTAACTAGTCAATCGGAAGATAGCTTACCCCCTCCACTAACACTGACTGCGCGCCATCATGGCGGAGATGCTAGTTAGTCATTCACATCCAACTTCGACTCACAACAACATCATTATAATGAGGTAATCTGTTGCTATTTATTTATTCGATGCTGAGCTTATCAAATATTTCATGATAGCATTAAATTAGGAAGTCTCATGTCACTCCCTCCTCCAACTTATTTAGAGATTGATTCAATACCAAGCCTACTATCGTTGCTACCCAACCGTATCGCTAACCGTGCCATTATAACTATATTGCAATCGGTGTGTTTACGAAATATCATCTTTATCTGAAGTGTTTGTAATAGTGTTTTTTTCTTCGCAACGTATTATTAATAAATAGCCAGTTGTTTTATAGGCTGTTTGTTTCCTTTCAAGCTACCTGATCACAGAAGTAAGCTATAATAATGATTCTAGATAAATCGTGCTAAGTGTTCATTCAGATGTCTGCCAAAATTCTAACAGAAGAGAGTATAGATATTTACAGAGCTTGTTTACTAACTGATAGTATCAAATAAGCATTTAACCTAATCCTCGGCGTTAACATCACAGACAGTAAATCGTACCGTTTACTGACGGTGGTCGAGGTGAATCCAAAATCTATCTGTCGTAGTTATATAAGTCTCCGCTTGGCTCACTAACACGTGACATACCAACGCACTACAAAAATGAATCATACAATAAAGATCAATGTGGTCAAGGCACAACAGTCGCTATAGAGAAATTACATTCGTACACGATTTCCGGAGCTGGGCAGGTATTAGCCGAAGCTTGTAGAGGGTTCGCCAATTCCTCATATTTCACGAATGGTATCGTGTTTGCAGCGGAGAACTGGAGAATGAGCCAGCCGTTGAGTCCAAAGGCCAATCGAACACGCTAATTCCGACATGATGTGGGTTTTGTGTCAGGTATGTAGAGAGCTTTTAAGTTCGCTGAAAACAGCAACCATCAACCGCAACCCGGCATGGTTGCGCAGTGGGTTTTTTTATGTAATGTTAGGTGATTTGTGATGGTGGCAGGAACGCCTAGAGCTTGATATCACCACACCACCAGGACGGTAAGGATGCTGGAGCGTCCTGTGCAGGTGCCTGGCGCAAGACAGAAAGGTTTCCGACCTTCTGCTCGTATGGGGAACTGGTTCTGCACGACCCTTGATAGAATATTTCGGCGGCTGGCCGCACGACAGGCAGCTAATCACAATGCACTATGGGTGGTAGCCAAGCTGGTTTCTGCTCTGCTGTAGAACTGGTCCTGTCGGATCCTTGATACAACAGATGTGAGGGTGATCGCCTGACAGCATGTTAATCGTAATGCGCTGGGAGTGCAGACGTTGCCGGGAAAATATGCAGCACACTTCTGTAAACTGAAGCCAAAACGGCAGTCGTCAACATGAGTCCGACAAAGTTTCGTTATAATGATTACATACCAACTGCCCAAAGCCCATTAGGAACGACTTGTTTCTTTGACTCTTGAGTGCCTTGAAATAGTCTCACATTCTACCAAACAGTATGTGACTTCTTGATCAGCCACAATTTGGTGTTAATGCTTCAATAAATTAGTTCTTTTTATTAAATTCTGAATAGTTAAAAACTGAATAAAAGCACTGTGTGGATTGTCATTTTCCCCAGTCACATTCATTAACTTTTTATCATGCGAACATTGACAAAAATATTCTGTTGAATAAATTCCAGTTGCAACAAGCACTGGATACATTACAATTGCGACTGTGTAATTAGCTAGATTTAGTTGAAGAACTTGGACTCGAAGTGATAAGGTAACATATCGGTGGCTCTTAAAATTTCTGATTTTGGATGAGCGTATTATAGGCGATCCAAGTGGTTGTATCCCGATAGAGGAAAATTTTCAAACCTGGAATCAGTTCCCCTGTGCGCCACGGTTTCGTCATGGCTCTAGGATGCTCGATAGTGATTTATTAAGGTGACCGTTATCTAAGACCTATGCTACAACAGGAAATCACTTATCCGCAGTCACGACAGAGAGTCAGGGGCGGGGAAGAGAGAACAGCGGAACATGGAGCACTTCATATCGTGTCGTCTTCTGGTGTGGTTGGTCACTCCACTCAAAACAGAAGTTTAATTTTTAATGCATATTCCACAGAATATTCGCAAACAATGCGCCATTCAGCTCCTAGCATCATATACAGGGTGAGGCATTTAAAAATGTTTGTCGCGATATTTCGCAAAGTACAAATCGGATTTAAAAAAAAAGTTGCAATAAAAGTTGTTCACCTCGAAGAGGCACATCAATTAACATAACGCTCGACTCCCCTGCACCCCCCGGGGGCGGGAGGGGGGGATGACTTTGAAATCGTAAATAGGAACCCCTAATTTTTATTACAGATTTGGATTCTCCGTGAAAAAATTATGTATCTTTTATACGAAACATTTTTTTCGCTTCATGATAGATGGAGCTGTAATCGGCAAAAATGAAATTGATTTTAAGATTGTTTCAAAACGGTAATATCTCAAACAAATACATATCAGATCAGGAAAATCGAAGTACTCTTTTGATATTTTTGATAATGCCATCATGTGACACCTCCCACAATCGAATAAACACAGACTGTGATCATGCGTCTCAGTCCGTGGTCAAACTGTGCGTGTTACGTCAATGATTCGGACTGTACACATCTCATCGCAACTGTTCCACGATGTTAACGATTGCAGAGAGAGTCGATATCATTACCACGTACTTTGAGGCTCATGGAAATGTTGAAGAAGCTCGTCAAAGGTATGCTAATCTGTTCTCTGATAGGAATGTGCCGTCTGCAACGACTTTTCGCAGTATTGTCCATTTGTTTACTGAAACCGGAAGCGTTAAACCTAGAAAAAGAGTCCGACCGCGTCCTGTGACAAACGAAAATAACACAGTGAATGTTTTAGCTGCAGTTGTTGCAAATCCTCACATTAGTTCTCGGCAAATTGCGCGAGGTTCAGGAATTTCGCAAAGAAGTGTTCTACGCATACTGCATGAACACAAATGGCATCCATTTCATTTATCGCTGCATCAAGAACTGCATGGTGACGATTTTCAAAACCGCCTGAATTTCTGCAACTGGATACAGGAACAACTGGCAGTGAATAATAATTTCATTTCACAGATACTTTTCTCTGATGAATCAAATTTTACGAATCGTGGTGAATTGAATCGACATAATATGCATTATTGGTCATTTGATAATCCCCATTGGGTAAGGCAAGTTGAACATCAACGCCCATGGAGTGTCAACGTTTGGTGCGGTATTTTAGGTTAGCAGGTAATTGGCCCATACTTCATAGAAGGTAATCTGACCCCGTCCAATGTACAGCGACATTGTCGATAGTGTTTTACCCATACTAATGGAAGATGTTCCACTTCAAACAAGAATGGATATGTGATTTCAACACGATGGATGCCCAGAGCATTATTCACGAATATCTAGAGAAGTTTAGAATCGAAACCAGGATGGTCGATGGATTGGACGAGGAGATCCTCAAACGTGGCCCGCACGTTCACCCGATTTGACTACTGCCGATTTATTTCCTGTGGGGATGGCTAAAAGAGAAAGTTTACATTGATATGCGGCAGCGAATTATCAATGAATGAGAAAACATTAGCGCAGAGACACTTATAAATGTCGGATTGTATTTCAGACACAGAGTTCCAATGTGCATTAGAAACAACGGACATCATTTCGAACATTTGCTGCAATGAAACACTTGTGAGAAGCAAGGGGAATCACAGTATTTTTTTTTCTAAATTGTTTCTAATATCTAATTTCCTAATCTGATGTGTATTTATTCTTCAACTCAGCTTCATTTTTGCCGATTACAGCGCCATCTATCATGAAGGGAAAAAAATGTTTCATATAAAAGATACATAATTTTTTCACGGAGAATCCAAATCTGCAATACAAATTAGGGATTCCTATTTAAGATCTCGAAGTCACCCTCCCCCTTCCCGCCCCCGGGGGTGGTGCAGGGGAGTCGAGCGTTATGTTAATTGATGTGCCTCTTCGAGGTGAACAACTTATATTACAACTTTTTTTTTAACCGATTAGTATTTTGCCAAATATACCGACAGACAGTTTTAAATGCCTCACCCTGTATAATCAGTTATCGTTTGTTAAAGCCATTTGTAAGGGAAATTTAAATATTAAAAGTTTCACGCTCTTGTTTGGTAACAGAAACTTAGCCGTTTAGGGTGTCCAATTCTCCACTCTCATTCCCATTTTTGAAAATGATGCTGGATAATTTGACCCTCGAAACGTCTAAAGACGCCTATACTTTGACGCCGTTGGAAGTTGGAAAGGAGTTTATCAAAATTTTTATGTGAAATGGCTGTTTAGGCTGTTTCTTTTCCCAGTACTTAACATTGATCCAAAATAACCTACCGGATCACTAGGTATATCTCCCACAAATTGCTCCTTGAAAAGTCTGCAACGAATACTTACTATATTCACAACTACGTTCAATTTCGTTCCTGGAAAATAGGGGGTGATTATCTGCTAACGGTAGGACACGGGTAGTTAAGTTTCTCACTTGCTTAACACGACATGGCGTGCAAAATGCGCTCTCTAGTTAACGGAGTGTAGGCATGAGAACTGCTGCTGGTTATATCTCCTTCCGATGGAGTTTTAAGTATGTCACCTTGATGCCATTCGATATGAGCGGTAGTGGATTCCTGTTTCTTTCCATACCTTCAATACATTGCTTTATGGTACACCCCCATGCATCGGTAACCGCGACTAAGATGCACGGAAAGGGAAAAGAGGCTGGTTGTTGTACAAATTACTGTCTCTTGCCGAAAGATATAGCCTAACTATATCCACGTTGTAGGATCATAATTTTTCACGGCGTTGAATATTAATATATTTTTCTCGGGCTTCCAGCCGTGTAAGGATATCACATTTGCGGGACGTTTCGAAGGCGTCCATCTCTGCCTTCATTGTCCAACTACTCCATAGATCTGTGTATTTAGTACATCGACCAGCTTCTTACCTTTTATGTCTCTTAGTCCTCAGTTATTTCCTCTCTGTACATTGTGTCTTTTAATTTCGATCGTGTAATTTTATCCGTGGTACTCATACTGTTATGCAATTGCAGTTAATGCATTTTTCTACGTATTGCAACAGCATCCATTCCCATTATTCGTTCCTCCCCAAAGTGCGCGAATGTTTATATTAACATTGTATTGGCAGTCAATCTTCTGACAAAACTCATCTCAGTTGCCTGATTGCGCCTGACATAATTCTTCTGCGTAGTCCATGTCTAACAAATATTTGAGGAAACTGGTGTTTCTAACTTCCTTGTTTTTTCTTGTTTTAGTACTTCCACTCAGTACTGATGTAAGTGAAGAAATCTGCAGCAAATTACAAATTTCCTGCTAGTTGATTACTTTGAGATCTTCATCAATTTAATCGTAGTGTGTTACTATATTATTAATACAAAACAAATGCTACTTGCTAATCACACACCAAATGTCTGCTAAAATCATTCCAACCACAGTTTTATTTCACTACAAAAAATAATAGGAATCACTTCCTGATGTCTTTCCTAACATTTCACACGTCATTTTCATTTGAGCGGAAATTCGCGGCTACTTAATATTTTATTGACAATGAATATCACTAGTATTTGTCCCAGCAATATAGTATTCCAATTCCGATATATAAAAGATCATTGCAACAAAGACTGCTGCAGTAACAGGCCTCATGCTGATCGATAGTGCTTAATCTGTCCTCTGTCACGGGAAACACCCAGCGGACATCACCGCACTGGACGAACAAACGTACACCACAGAGACGTTGCTGGAAGCTGCTGCAAGACGGCGTTGTCCAACGAAACGATATACAATACTCTAATTGAGGTTTAGTTATAAATTTATAGGAAATAATTTAGTTAGATGCCGTTAAAATCTTCATGATATTATTATTAGTAGTCAGGTTACATTAAATCAATTTTAATTATTTTAAATCGTATATGAAACTATTTTTATACTTTCAGTGAATTTTGAAATTAGAATTTAACGATTTTAAGTTAACTAGGTGCTATTGAGATGCTTCAGGAAAAGTGAGCTATATAAAACCATTAATAATTAATGATCCAAATACAGGATGATTATAGGCAAAAATTTAAAATTAGAAACAAATTCTAAACTTACTATTGAGCAACGAAAGATATTCTATTATTAATGTTATACCATCTGACCGAATAGAACCGGAAGAGATTTTCTACATTATAAAATATCTTAAAAAGAACTACCCGATTACCTTTCTAAATTAGTAAGCTAAGGTCTTTGAAGCTTCACATTCCGCAGCTCTATAACATATACTGGACACCGCTTATGTCGTCTTTAATTGGTTATATGAGTTATTCCAGACAAAGCACAAGTCGAAGGCACGGAAAATCCAAATTCAGTCACTCGGTGAGTCTCCCTCCCAAAAATATATGTATTTTTCTCTCCCATTCATTAATGCTGGAATGACGTGTGTGTTGTATGCGGAAAAGCAGTTTCAATGTACGCACGACAGACACAAAAAATTATTTACTTCCTGTAGACCTACATTTTGTGTTCAGTTATTGTTTTTAAGTATGACTTTTCAGTTGTTAAGAAGATTTATTGCAAGTAATATCCTGGTTATATGACTCGATTCTCACCATATTTCTGTTAAAGAACAAGAATAATTTCATGTGGTCTGTGGCATAACGAAGATATTCAGTTCAGAATATTAAAACCAACAGTAAATTGTTACTGCAATATTGTTTTTTTTTATATCAGTAAACGATGTGATTAATATTTATGTAGTGTTTAGAAAACCTGTAAAATTTCGATGTGATTGAATTAAAAACTACAGCATATTCTGTAAAACTGTTTAGTAAACAAACAACTACCAGCAAGAAAACAAATAATCTTTGTTGATACATCAATGGATATTTTGTTCTGGAATATTACCAACAAATTTTCTGTTGTAAATACATATACCTATTTAATCTCAGACCACGGAGATGACGTAATTAATTGAAGAGAAACTGACAAGAAAAGAATAGATGTTTGGTCTGTTAACAGTAACTCAATAAAAGCTGTTGCGATTAAGGCACAAAACTAAACCTCATACGTATAAAATATCGTATTTCTACCATTTAGAAAACTAGAGAGGTCTCTAGGAATGATATACTATGTTTCGTATAGAAGCGGAAATGAGATTGTACTATAGTTTAGTCATTACAGTGTTGCAATTTTCCTAGGGAATCATGAGTTTAATTTAGCATTAGGGAGGATGCGGGGTCAAATCCCCGACCGCGAATCCAGATTTGGGTTTTCCTTGGTTTCACCAAATCACTCCAGGCGAATTCCGGGACGCTTCCTTCAAAAGGCCATGGCCTAATTCCTTCCCGCCCCTTGTCCCCAGTCCTTTCCCGCCTCTAATGACCTTGATGTCGACGAGGTGTAAAGCCTTGAGCAAAATAAAGAGAGTTTAATGTAACTGTTACAAGTACATATTGAAGCTGATTGTGTGTGTGAGGGGGCTAAAAATTTAGCAGGTATTATCCGTTTATTATCTGTACTAGCAATTTTTATAATAACAAGATTCCCTGTCCAAATAGGATTGTAGAGAAAATGTGACTTCAATTCTGCTCTTCTAATTCTGGATCTGCCATGTACAGCACAATATGTGCACTTTATTACAGCAAAGCATACATGACAGTTTATTCAGTTAGAGGATTTGTGTAATCTTTGACACAAAATATTTGTACGAATTATATAATCCCAAAGTTGATCATTTTGACACAAATTTTGATCAATTAGATTACATTTACTGTCGCATTAAGTTCAACATTAAGGTGAAATCATATTTAATGAAACAATGTAAAATTTCCGGTCAATCGGCTATAATGAATGAGAAATTGAAATTATTCTCTCTTGTTGGTTCTAAAAGAAAGGACTTACCATAAAATCTCCCTCACAACAGAAGTTCTTCGGGAGTTTTTGTGGAATAACGTATGAAGGACAACAATTAAGGTGTAATTAGCTGTGCCTCCATAGTATTTTCGTCTTTTACAATCGTGCTAGACGGTATCAACTTCTCTGGGTGAAATGTAGGCTGAGCAAATTTGTTTGAATAGTCGAATAAGTTTTGCTAATGATCAGCAGTCACAATTTATTACGTCAATGCCTTCAATAAATAAATAAATTTAAAGAAATGATTTAATTAATTATTAGCGATACTGTATCAGACCAGTTTCATTTAACTTCATGCTGATTTTAGACTTACTTTATGAGAAATTAGGGGTTAATTGTTTTTCGAAACTCTCATTCTGTAATAAGTAATTTGAAGGAAAGAATAAGATTTAACGAATTGGACCTACTGGGACTCCAAGCTGCCTTAATCTGAGACGGTGAAAAATCGTTTCTGAATTTGCATACTTAGTTTAATGGAATAATAAGTTTCCACAGAAGAGAAATTAATGTCGAGACGGTGGATTAGCTAAAAGTTTGTCTTTCATTTAGTTTCCAGGTGTTTAAAATCGAGTTATATTTTACATTTCATACAGCTGATTAACACCTTCCGTTGATGATCTCCGTATCATTAATTCCTGGGAGTTAGGTTTATTGTTTTCTAGAAATTTTTGTATAAACTTTAGTGATTTACTGTGCTTCCCTTTTATTTTATAAACTGATGGTGTCATTCAGTACACATGATTCTTCTTTCTCCTTATATTGCAGAATTATTCTTTTTCTTTCTAAGATTTCAAAGCAAAATGTTTTTTTTTTTTTTTTTTTTTTTTTTTTTTTTTTTTTTTTTTTTTTTTTAGAAAATGGTGTTAAGTAACTGTATATTAACATTATCAGGAAGTGGATACAAACCGACAGCATTATATAATGTTTTATCGGAAAATGGTCAAAACCTTCTCTGGTTCACGTGAGTGAACAAAGGAATCTTCAACTGAAGCAAACAATTCAACTATTTTTTATAGAAATAATATTCTACCCGTTAATTAATACTAGTACACAACCGTTATTAAATACATAATAAATTAATGTGATACTCATTTTTCTCTTTACAGTAACTTGTAATAGGGTGTCGGTACTTATTTCATCACTGGGAAAACCTTACTACATGTTATACGTATGGATTCTTGGAGTCGTCAATTGCATTAGGAACTTGTAGGCGGTGCATGTAAACTGTAGTACTGTACGTGCAGTATCCTTCACGAGATACTTAGATGTATCAATTGCCCGAAGCAAATGAAAACGGTATGCATCTTCATCAGTCTTTGAACACTATGGAGTTTTCTCTACCTGATTTCTTGCTGCTCCACGAAATCCAAACACCACCGGGATATTGCCATGCGATATCAAGTTCTACAAGACGTTAGTGGTGACAGATACTCAAAAAGAATTTTTCAGGAGTTTGTCTATGAAAGGATGGCTCAAGTGCATATGTGAAAGCAGAAGGACGTGCTTCAGTAGATAACAGTAAGTGCAGTATATCAACAAAAAAAAATTTTGTGGCGTACTACTAGATTTTAGAAATAACACTTCTTTATGGATACTGGTGACTTTGAAAATCGTCATTAAGTTTGTGACGAATCTCATGCGACATATGTGATGGCAGCATCGTGCAATCAAACATTTTACACCACAAAAAGATTTACTTCGTGGCTGTTATATACTTCATGCTGTGTGTTTCTGATGGCATTTTAAATGTTATTTGTATACAACTGGAGGAATGGCCAAGGATTATATCATCGCAAACAAATACATTAACAAATTTTAATTTTAACTGTTAAAGTATCGTGTAACATGTCTTAGACATCAAATATTCAGCCACATATCACAGAAACTTGGGTAGTTAATAACACAAATGCAAGTTTCCATATTCTAGATTCTCTTGCAGTGCAGATTCAAGAGAATCAATGAAGCAGTAGATGTGATTTTTCGCAATACTAATGATGTATCCAACGACACTACTTCAAAGATGGATGTTAACTGGCTAGAAGTATGAACTCTCGGTGTGCGAACGCGCTAGCCATTCTTCGAGAGCTATATATAGGCGGCAGCAGTTCCAGCCGTGACAGTACTCTGAAGAAGGCCACAAAATGATGGCCGAAACGTTAGGTTTCGACAAATTGACGCGGTTCAACCCGGACAACCAAGATTACATTGAAAAATACCGTTTATATTTGAATTACAAAAACCTAAACTCTCTCCTCCTTCCCCCCACCCCCTCACCTTAATTTCTGTCACCGTTGTTGACACAAACCACAGATTTTAATCCGATTTTCATAGTACTTAGCACATGTGTGCTTCAAAACAACGCTGTCCGGTAGCACAATGGTTAAGGCGCTTACTTCCGATAGTTTCTCTCTCTAGTCGCGGACTCAAATCCCGTGGTGAGAAGGAACATTTAGGAGCTGTATTTGATTATACGAGGTACGCCGGGAAGTTCCGTGGTTCTGATCCTGCGTTAAACCGTAGGAGGTGAGGAATTTGCCTTTCTGCCTCTGACACAACAGCTTCGTATATCTCCAACCGGAAGATTTGACCAACCTTGTGGACTATGTTAGGTTTTTAGTTTTTTAAGTGAAAACTTGTTTAGGAGTATTAGGTAACTTTTGGGTGGCTTTGCATCACCGACATGCCAATGTTGGCAATACATTTGTCGCGGTCTGGTGGCTCAGTGGTTAAGGTATCCAACTGGAGAAAGAAAGATCCCCGCAGCGTTTTCCTGTCTCAGTTAGGATTTTCATAAACCCTAAACCCAATCTTCCCCTCAGACATAGATTTCTATGAAGTACGCCAGAACGTTTCCGTGGTTCGGATTCTACGTTAAACTGTATTCCCCTGAACCTGGTAGCACTAGCGGGATAGGTCAAGGTGGCTAAGACAGGGGCGGAATGCGCAGTTAATAGAAACCCTGTCACCAGGCAATTACGACCACACGGAATTATTTACTATTTCTGTAACTATAAATATGATGTGTTGCACGTATGACATTCATAGTTTTAAGTTTTCACTTCTGTCGGCAGTCCCCAATGATTGCCAATTGGTTTAATGTATATATATATAACTGAGCATGGATAGGGAAATATGACCCAACACTTATAAAAGATGAAGGTGGCTGGGACGACGAACACAAAAAAAAACACAAAAAAATGAAATATTTCGGCGGCAATAGCCTTATTCGTGCTGAAGTAAGATGTGAGTCACCAGGCGGTGTCAGATGTGTACACAGCGACCGGCGCAGATCGTAGTATAGGAAGGGGGGGGGGGGGAAGCTCAAATATTGGATTGATAATCGATATTGTTGACCGTACAATATCATTGAAATAAAAACTGAGGGCACATATATACACAAAACTTTGAAAAACTATACATAAAAAATAAAATATCAGAAATGTAAGCTTCATAAATTTTAAAGATAATAAGTGCTGAGTCTAGTAGGAGGAATTTATCGGAGATTGAGGCCTGGAGGATGTCTGGTTTCAAGGATATTCTGATAGACTAGTTCCCATCAACGTAGTTCAGAGGGGGTTCTGTTGACAGGGAAAACTCTGATCGCTAACAGAGAAGCAGGTGTTAAAATAATTCAGTTTGTGGAAACTGGCATATTTTGCAACTGGATGGGCCTCATTGTTGGTATATACTGCCTGCCTGTGGCCATTCATTCTGATAGCAAGTGTATTAGTGGTGAGGCCTATATATATAACCATGTATGTACACATTACAACTTTAGTTTCGAAGGAAACTGTTGAGGTCTTCGTCTCCTCTTGCGTCCCCTGACTGGCGTGTGTGTTGTCAGGGCCTCTCCGGAGGCTGGTGTGCTGGCCTTTCTGCCGCCGGTTCATTTAACATGTCTGACCCGCTCTGCTCTGCTCTGGCTGACCGGCGTGAATAATATACGGTGGCCGCCCCCGCCGCCCATCACCTGGCTGCATAATTGACGACCGCCGACAGGACGCAAGCCCCTGCTACCGTGCGCCGGTCTCACAGCGAGATTCTCACTGAGACAGACTGGGATCAAGGAGAAGCCTGATGGTGGCAGGATTCGAGACTCTATTTAGGTCTTTGAAAGATATTCATTCAAAAGCTGAAGGAGTGCAGTGAAACAAAATGAGAGCAACACCTACAACACTAACTGATACTCGTGCGCGCAAACTATCGATCGGTTACACAACTTTGTAAATTTAGTATATTGTTACTAAAGAAAATACTATTTACAGTCATGATTCTACAAGCCTAAACATTTCAGAAATATTTATTCATCTCACAAAAATTGAATTGAAAAACGCTATTCCTGAACTGCAAACAGTTAGGAAATAATAACCGTTAGAAGTGTTATTAGTAAATTGATGTAAGAATGAGATGCAATGGAATATATAACGTACCATTAATTTGTTAATTATAACATTTTACGATAATCTGAATATTAGTTTTGGTTAGTATAACGTGAAATGCTGTACTGATCTACGGGAAGGAAGATAAACAAACAAAAATATTAACAGATTCACCAAAAATTTCTTATAAAATTCTCGTAATATAGAGCACCACAGAAATCTAGGAATACAAATTTTACAAGAATGTCGAATGTTAAATATAGCAAAAGAAATACAGTAAACGATATATGCTTCTTAACATTCAGTACTAATGTAAGCATTGTTACTCCACGGCCAAAGTTCACAGATGTAAACATCATTGATACATTAATTTTTTGATTTGTAAATAGAATATTATATGCTTCAAAATAATTCATTCCAAAGGTAGTTACTTATAATTGATTAAAAATTCATAGATCTATAAAATAATAGTGATTACCTTGACACCTAGAACGTCCTTCTATTTTTAAGGGTGATATAGTAGACTAAAATATAAGGTCGTTGTTTTGTTTTCTTGATTATTTACTTTTTGAGGAAAATAGTACCGGATAAGTTTTTTTTTCACGAAAAAAAATTTAGATCGAAAAAATGGCGAATTTTCGTTTGAAAAGGAATAAACATTAATAGATTAATTACTTTAAGTGGTTTAAACCTATATCCTCACATGTTATTAATTTAACCTGTAGAATGTAATATTCGATGTGAAAACGAAAGAAATGAAGTGTTAAAAAATTAGTATTCTCAGTATTTTTTGATGATGGCTGGAGTAAGTTACAGAATTGCATGTTGGTGATTTCGTTGACCCAAGGTACTTAGTTGCTATGATAACTGTTTTTTGTTATCCTTCCGTCTTGCAACTAAAACAAATGCGATAAAAAGCATTTGTTTTAGTTACAAGAGGGAAGAATAACAAAATAAATTACAGAAATACAGTTACCTATTATTTCAAATTATTAAAACATAACTCTTAATCACTGAAATAGGAGAGAGACTTTGCTTGTTCACGGAGGGAATGATTAATATGAGCCACTGCAGAGCCGCAGTTCAAACACACATAAGAGAAGGCACATGTGAAAGTAATTTGCAGACTGGCTAGGAATCCTATTCTGTTTGCTAAATTTTTAATGCAACGTGTAAGAAAAGCTTCAAAACGTTTATGAACCGTTCCTAATAACCTTCCTTTCTTGAACAGTGGATTGAACGATTAAATCTTTCTTATGGTGTATTGAACAGAGAAAGTGAGTTTCCTGTAGAGATGTCAGATTTGGTTCGTTGTTCGAAGAACGAATATTCCTCCTTTCTTATCGCTTCACTGTTTTGAAGTCTAGCCGCTCGAAGGTGAGATGAATATCTAAACCTCGCTTATTCTAAAAATGAGAAACTTTGTGTAGAATTATTTTTGATTTTTAAAATTTTAGTTGTGATAGTTACCAACAGATACATGACTGAAATTAGTAATTATAATATATTCATAATTAATCCACTTCAGTTATATAAGAAAGTTAGCAAACTGTAAAAAAATTTCTATCATTCTGATGGTTTGCTATAATGCACTTTTAAATTTAATTCAGATATCAAAATATGAAATGCAACTTCACCATGGTGTAACAGCCCTAATACCTGAATTTTGAATAGCATTGTACTGTATGAAGTATTTGTAATGAGCTAATGTTTGGTTGAAAGTGATTTGATATGTTTGTTTTGTAATTTCTTGTAAATCAGTGTATATAGACTTTGTTTTAGGTAAGAAAATTATTCAAAGGCTATTCAATATGTTTAAGAACCGAAGGATGCAAGAGAATTTCTTAAATGTTTGTAATTCCATGTATTAATGTAAGTTACGATGTCTACAGGACAATTTTCTACCGTTTGAAAGGATTTCTGTAAATAATTTTGTATTTAAGTATCTATAATTACCATTTCTGATCATTTTGTAATGTTGTTAATTAATTTTGTATTAATTCCGATTGTTTTTAATGTGTTAGATTGTTTGAGTGATTGTTAATGATCGAAAAGTATCGGGCGGATGCCTTTGAAAAATTCTCGTAATTTCGATAAAGACTATATAAACAGATCGCCTGGACAGAGAAATTCATTTATGCATTCAGTTAGTAAGTCAGTTTAGTTGACAGTATTCAGTGTTACAGAGAGTTTCAGTCATTCAGTTGAGTTCACAGAGAGTTTCTTTGCGACTGTGCATCTCTGTATTGTACCTATACTAGTGAATATCGCTGACTTGTTGTTTGGATCACAATAAAACAGACAGCTTCAAACATAACCTGTTTGGTGGATTTTTTAATTAATTAATCAGTAATTTAAACCACCATAAGAACCCTAACAATGGGTTTAGAAGGTATGTGACGTTATTTCAGTGATTACAAAATCGATTAAAATATACAAACAACTTGGTAGTACGAGCCCACTTATCAGTATGACGTTGCACCCTCTCCCGCATGAATGCATACGTTGATTCGGTTTGCAGGGATTACATAAATGTGTTGTATCCCCTCCTCAGTTAAGCTGGCGCTCAACTGTTTTAACTGGTCCTTGATATCCTGTATATTAACACTGGAACTGAGTTGACGCCCGAGCTGGTCCCACATATGTTTTACCGGGAACAAATCTGGTAATTTTATTCACTTCAGGATTACCTCGGCATCAACCTGTGAAATGCGTGCTTTTAGTAATCAGTTAGAAAGTTATCAAGTTATCGATAAATGGAATTACGGTTACGAACTACGAATTAAATGTACTAAACGATATCATGATTGTTTCGTTGTTAGGTAATTAAGGTGTCTGTTCACAGTGAGACTCTCCACTTACCATGGCCTCCCTTGGAGCTAGAAGTCCCTCCGGATCTGTACCTGCAGCGGCGCCATCCTTCAATTAAGCGTGATGGCTCGTACAACACGCAGCATGCTTCTGGGTCTGCTAAAGTCTCTTAACAAGGACAGATCACCCGCGAAAGTAATATTTAAGATGGAATTTGGCCAGGTAGTGAAACTTTAATTCAAGGTTGACGAAGGCCTTCCATGAGCCAGGGAAATTACTACAGCAATTCATATTATACAGAAGGGAAGAAATATACGATGGTCACTTGTGGAATGTTAATTAATGGAACATACCTATTCTGGACCCTTGTTAAAATGAAGCTAACCAAATTCTAGCTGCCAATGAACACGATATCAACGAGGCCTAAAATCACAGTTATAAATAAGTATACCCATTCCTGCTCCTTGAAGTAAGTTATTTTCTAATTTGGCTGTTAACTTGATTGGTATAAAGATGTTGTGGTCTGTCGTAAATCATTTTTCGGTCGAAATTCTAGTTTTGCATGTTTACCCGAGACTAGTGCAGGAGGCTGTTCCTTCTATTTGGTGATTAGTGAAGTCCTATCCAGCTCTTTCCAGCAACCTAGTTGTCTCCTTATGTTTGTATTTCTGAATAGCATTATAGTTCCAGTAAAATGAAAAGAAAATTTGTTTGGTCATATATCGAAAAAGAACGATTCAAGGTCTGCAGTGTTTCGAAAATACCGGATACTATAGCTCACATTCCATGCATCAAATCAATTGTTTAGTCCGTAGCTAGTTCTACAGTAACTTATTTAAATTTGTATTAAAATTCGGTCAATTAAGTGAAAACGTGTTTCTGGTGCACGACGACTGTTCTACTGTTTGGAAATACAATACCAATCTCCCTAAGAATAAATTTCTAGGACTGTCCTCAAATACCAGAAGCTCAGACTATGGCATACATACCTATCCATGTTTATTTTGCATTAATATCTATCTCCCACTCTGAAACTGTAATGTAAATGCTCCTCTCTTTGATCTATTATTCAGTGGCAACATACAGTTGCTAAATTTATTGTTTAAACTTTCGACATTGTTTACAGAATTGCATTAACCTTAAATAATTTGGTGAAATGTCATATATCTCTATAATCGTCTAGGTTGCCGATCAGTCATTGATGTAGTTATTCACATCAAAATATAAAGCCTTAGAGACACTAAATATTCAAAATTTCATATTTGCGGCGGGAGGGTGGGTGCTTTACGCCTCCTGGGTGTCTAGATTATTAGAGGTGTGAGAGGATCGTAAACAAGATATGGGAAGGAATTCAACCATGGTTTTTTTGAAGGAGCTATTTAGGAGGAGTAATTTCGATAAACCAAGGACCAAAATCTGGATGACTGTACATAGATTCAAACCTGCGTCCCAAACATCCGGCCTGAGCGTTACCAGCACTATCACCAGAGAAAGAATGCAGAATATTGAGTTCAGCAAGGAAAAATCTAAGGCCTTTGTCGGCTTCAAAGACGTTGCGTCCTTGATAGAACGAACATGCAGACTTGCTATGCGGGTGTAGGCTCTGTCATGCAAATGGAATTAGAACAGCACACTATATATATATATATATATATATATATATATGTAGAGAGAGGGAGAGAGAGCGTGAGATAGTAGGTGTGTGTGTGAGAGAGAAAAAGAGCACTACTTTTATGGTTCTTGCATGCTACTTTACTTGAAACTATATTCAGCAATAACAACGATAAAAAAATGTTATAATACTGAACGGATTATGTTCTTTCAGTAAAATCAATTTTTACATTATGTTACCTAACAGATAATTAATGTATATATTAGATGTAATATAATATTATACAGAAATATAATATAATTTTAGATTTCTTTAATGTTACATTACATGATATTTATTAAGTGGTATATATTCCTCTTCACATATCAAAATTTACCCATCTTGGCTGATAAACGTTTAGGTTATCTTCTTCTAATGTCTGAGATATTTGATAGTGATAAGTTGACAGCAAAATTTGTTTCCACAGAAATTACAGACTTTTTTAACATATTTGTGGAGACTATTTTACAACCATGTCTTATTTCAAAATCGTATGTGAATAATTTTATGTTAACCAGTGAAATCTATCTACACTTGAAGAATGTTATGCAGGTGGCGATGATTTATTTTTCTGTGCCTGCTTGGACGACACTAGACTGCATATTTGGGTGTCTTCATAGCTAAGGTTTCTGTTTCTCAATAATTTTATTCTACCTCCTTTCCCAATTCCTAATTTTAACACTTTCAATGGAGCGATAGTGTGGTCGTTGATTCTATATTTGATACCACTATGGGCACAATAATTATTATCATTCAAGGAGCTTAAACCTTTATCAATAACAGTAGTTATCTCAATTTTCGGTCTATATTACGAGGATCACAAGTATTTATTGTCATCAGTAAACACTCAAATGTTTTCCACTCGTAATTCTTATTTTAAAAATTGCATTAAACCAATTACAACCGTCCTAACATAAGGAACGTTTTGAAATCACAAACTAATGACTCCACGTTTATAAGACGTTAAATTTGACTTTCAGTGCAAGTACTATGAGGACATGGCCTCATTCTTCATACGATAGATGTTGGAATCCAAACTCAATCCATTGAGTTTAAAAAGCGAGGCCAGATTTTTGTCAATTTTTTCTCACTTTGTATGAACCTTATATCAAATATTTTAGACGGAATATTGTTTGTTTAGGACGAGGAACACAATTACAATGTTATTTCCCCTAAATTTCTTACTGGGCAATGGTAAAATCACTAGACTGTGAACTTCAGAATCCGGAGACGAATCTACTGAACACCTGCACCCTGTGCTAGGCTGCGAGAAAGTTTCATATGTGGGCGTTCTGGAAAGTTCTGACACATCAAAGTGCCATGAGCGGCCTCTCCTCAACAGCTTCATATGCACATATTCTTACACAGCTTATACAGACAGACATTAATTCCTAGATACGGAGAAAGTATGTTTCTTTAATGACTTCTGAATGCTCCAGACGTTACAAGTACATATAAATATAGGTCTTCGTTCTACTATATTAATACGTACATCGTTATCCACTATGATTTGACAGTTCTTAGGTGGAAGAAATCGGTTACGGAGCAGCAGTAGGTTTATATTATGCACCGTATAAATATAGGAGTCACGATACAACGATACAAAAATCAACTTTCAGCCAGACCGGTAATATCATTCGTTCATGTTGAAACTCTGTACGTTTTAGACATTGTTGTGGTTAAACGTCACAGTCTATAATGAACAACTGCACCGTCTAATAATATCCCTATTCCACCAACGGCCAAGAGCGATTTTATGGCTCAGTAGTTAAGGTGTCTGACTGGAGATCACCGGTTCAAATCCCTGTCTCTGCGTGGATTTTCATTGGTTCTTAACCCGGCATACACATCTCGCCCAACTTGCTGTATAATGTGAAGTACGCCAGAACGCTTCAGTTGTTTGAATTCCACGTTAAACTGTAGGTTACCTGAGCGCCGTCGGATTGCCAGGTTAGGTTAAGGTGGCTGCGATAGGGGTGGCATGCGCATCCTATAGAAACTCCGTCACCAGATGATTACGACCACATGAAATTATTATTGTTATACTAACGACCAAAAATTATAACCATTTACTTTGCATCTGTTAAAGCACTAAAATTGCTTAAAATTGTTCATTGATGGTGATTTTTTTTAAAAAAAATACTGTTGCATAGGTATAATTGCATTTTAAGTTCATTTTACGGCTGTCATTTTCAGTAAATTCGTTAACTGAAAAATTTTCAAAATAATTACTGTGATAGGTTTATAAATAACTGATTGTAATTTGTTAATGCATCAGTTTCATTTTTATATATCTTAAGGCATAAATATAACACATGAAAGCTCCCAATACGTATTTAAAGGTATTTTAATTATAAGTATTCCTTACTCTGCAAAACTATTATAATGAGTAGCCGCTGGGGTACGGGAGTGATAAAATGAATGGATCACAATCGAAAATAGTCCACAAAAGTATTCTGTGATGCATTCAGCTAGACGTTTCGTAGTATGTACTGTGCTTCTCCTTCAGTGTGCGACCGCAGGCGAGCAGAGTGGTTCGGACGCCTCATTTGGCACTGTGTCGCGGGCTTGCGGTGGCGGCAGGGGCTTGTGGAGGTCTGTCGAGCGGGCACGTCGCGCTGCAGGTGTTGGAGTTGCGGCTGTCCTGACACCCCACACTCACCACGCCAGTCGTAATTAAGTTGGCAGCCGGCCCGACCACGAGCCGGGGCACACACAAAGAGGGCTCTAATTACCCCTCAATGAATATTTCAACTTCATCAGTGAGACCACCGGTTGGCGGAACCTAATTGTCTGCGCTGCTGTTATCAATAACTAACTTTCGGCAATTTGTAAACAGCAATTTCGTTCATTAGTAATTGCATTACGGGTGTTAACACTAAGCTACTTTGCCAGCAAAAATTACTTCGTAATCGGCATTACAGTAAAAGTTGAGTATTTGTCGACAACTGTAAACGTAAAACTAAGATAATTTGCAGGAAAAACATCTGAAAGAAAGTTTAGTACCTTCTGTTTAATATTGTGTTTGATTTGCCAAAAGCAAAGTAAACAGGGAAAAACTTCCAATTTAATTCTATTTATGCTGAGACTGCAGTAGTTTTCCAATTTTTAATGTACTAAATACCTTCACTTGTTACAGTAGACAAAACTGACACTCGGTAAAAAAATGTTACGAATTTGATCTTGAATTTAAATCACTCTTAGTTAATTTATGATTTCAGAATAGTTCTGTTATAATTTTATTAAAAACTCATTTCATATTCTTAATAGAAGTTTTTTTTATTTGTTATTGTCCTAATGAATTTCCGTGGAGCAATATTTTCACTAAAAACGAATGCTTTTTATTA
This sequence comes from Vandiemenella viatica, assembly GCA_031002005.1. Taxonomy (NCBI): domain Eukaryota; kingdom Metazoa; phylum Arthropoda; class Insecta; order Orthoptera; family Morabidae; genus Vandiemenella; species Vandiemenella viatica. The sequence continues at coordinate 224,368,668 of CM061920.1, read as the reverse complement.
CTTTATTCGCATCTACGAGGCTGAACTCTGTACTGTAGTAAATGAGATGTTTTCACTTCAGTTCTACTGTATCTGTTTCTACAATTTGGCTAATGTAGCACGGAGTTTTGTTAAAGTACTTTAGCTCAACTCAAAATGATAATGAGTTGTGTTGTAAGAGCCATGTTGTTACATAAGGTATTTCTGAAATATAAATGAAGAATAAACATAGTACTTCATCGAAAAAGGGGTCACTAATGCTCTAAAACAGCTCGGTAGGAGATACAATCTTTAAGTAAACACAACCATTAGAAGGCCTGATTCAATTCTAACTTATGTACTCTCATAGATGTAAATCATCTCATTTGCAGAGAAACTCAAAAATCGTAAATTCTTTCTCTAAATCCCGTTCTATATTTTGTTGTGAATCGTTATGAAATCACATATATTCAACTTTGCAAATCACAATTCTTACCGAATAAATTAATTTGGAAGAATAACAAATATAAAAATTATGTCATTACTATGGTTTATAAAATTCCAGAAAGAATCTGTTTCTGTTACTGATGCTCTTTTCTGCACAAGGCGTGGCTTAACGATTTTTCTTCTAGGAAATATAATTATGTTCTACTATAAAGTAGAAACAAAAATACGCCATTAATATTGAACATGTTGCTTTTTACTTGTGCCAAATAATTGTTTCCTTACGTATATTCGTTCCATGTTTTCGTATTGTAAATCAATAGTAGTTGGATGTGATGATATAAACGAAAAATCATCTGTTATTTGTACATTAAGTAGCAGGAAATAATAAGGTCAAAGAGAATTTAAAATAAATACTAAAAATGTTTTGAATTTTACAGTATTTAAATATTATAGAGAAAAAATGTGGGATTTCACTGTCCCTGTTCTTAAACGTCCGATTGCTACACAAAACTAGATCAATTAATACTTGTTTCAGGAAAAAACCAAAGTCGTTTAAAAAAAGAGGAAAAAAACCTTCTAGGTTTTATGGAAATATTTAATATCTAAGTGCAGAACAGAAATGAAGTATATCGCTGATTCAGTAAGTAACTTTACACCTCATCTACGTCGCGACAGTTAGGTGCAGGAAAGTACTGGGATAAAGAACTGGAAGGAATTCAGCCATGGTCTTTTGAAGGAACCATCCCCGCATTCGCCCGGAGGGATTTTTGGAAACCATGGAAAACCGAAATCTTGATGGCTGATCGGGGATTCGAATCTGCAACCTCCAGAATGCGAGGCCAGAGCATTACCGTTCACCCACCACGCTCGGTTAGTAAACAACTAAGAAATATTAACATTAATTTACATGTACATAGAAATTCAGAACGAGATAATTTTGTTCGGAGAAATAGTGTAATCTGAAATTGGAAATAGTAGAGAGTCTATTTTTTAACCCATTAATGTAGTATTCTAAACGTTGTCAATCAAACGCCACAGAAAATTCACAATAGAATTCAGCCGACTTCAGGTAACTTCAAAAAACTCTAACCATTTCACTTATATAAAACTTCTATTGAATAGGTGATCATAATATTTCTTTAGTAATAAGCTAAAATATTCTCTTTAGAAGTACTTAGCGCCAAATTACGTATTCCATTCTTAACTATTCTGTTAATAAAACTCGAAAACAAGGTTTATTCAGAGACTGATCTCGCTGCTACTGATATATATCAGAGTAATTAGCATAAATATTTTAAATGCTTACAAATAAAAGTTCAAATCCCGTCTTCCAGTTTACTTAAAGTTTGTTGCATCATCTACGTAAATAAATTTTATTATATTCCCCAATTTACAGAAAAAAACTGCATTTTTAGGAATGGTATAATAAGGAACAACGTTTGGAAGATTTACAGGAATATGATTACGTTCTCTCCCTTAGCATACATCTTTCTTAACATATTGGCTACCGTCCAAAAACAATTTCTAATAGCTTCCAAAATTCCAAATAATTAATATATATTTCAAAAGACTCTAAAAGAGAGAAAAAAACTAGATTTATTTCCATACGTATCGAAAGAATTCAGTATAATACGAAAAGATCAGAAACACTCAGAAAGTACAATGAATAGATCCAACTTGTCCAACAACCACTGAGAGTAATCAAAGTGAAATACTTTAATATATTACTGAATATTTTACTGTTCGTCAAAATAATGAACTTTAAATAATAGATAATATTGTCGCGTTGCAACCGGGGCAGGTGTGAATTCGAAGGTTACTTGTCAATGAACACAGCACTTAAACTGAGAACAGGTTTATTGAGAACTCAAACATACACGCAGCACTGACTGCCTCTTGGGCAGAATGCTCTTCTATTTATACACAGATAGAACGTACTAGAGATTACAAGAGTAGTTAACAAATGAAATGTGTAGAAGTTACAAGTGACCTTAGGAAACATGTAGAATCTTCTGGAAATAATAAACAGAATTAAATAATTTTTGTCAGTGGGCGGGATTGAACCGGCGACCTTCGGTACCGCAATTCGTGACGCTACCCGCTGCGCCATGCTGGCAGACGGTACACTGGCGTTCATGCGGCATTGCTCCCTCTCCTGAGGAAAACAGCGTCCCGCTGTTAGATTTCTTTTGGGGCACGCTGAAGTGTCCTGGATCTTGATCTTGTCGTGGGTCCTCTGTATGGCAGTTCTGGAGGGCCCCTCCCGGTTGTACTATTATCTTCCTGTCCGACTTCCTCAGTATCCAAACCGTCCTCAGAGTCCTTGAACAAGAAGCTGGTTGTGCCTAGCTGCTCGTCAGGATTGTAGTAAGGCTTCATGCGGAGGACGTGAACAATGTCCCTTCGTTTTCGTCGTTTCGAAGACGGCTCATAATCCTCGACTTCGTATGTGACGTCTGACCGGCGGCGTATGACACGATACGGACCAAAGTACCGCTTCAGTAACTTTTCTGATAGCCCAACCTTCCGGACAGGGGTAAAAATCCATACGAGATCTCCTGGGTTGTACGCAACAGGTCGGTGCTTGCCGTCATACCGCTGACGGTCCTTCTCCTGGGTGGCCAGTGTTCGTATGCGAGCCAGCTGTCTTGCTTCTTCGACCCTGGTAATGAGCTGTTTTATATAGTCATCCTGAGTGTCGTCCGGCTGGAATGGGAACAGCGTATACATTGTGGTCTCAGCTTCACGGCCATGGAGCAGAAAAAACGGAGTGAAGCCTGTCGTATCTTGCCTTGCTGTATTATAAGCAAATGTGACCACTGGCAGTATTGTATCCCAATCCTTCTGCTCAACATCCACATACATCGACAGCATATCGGTTAATGTCTTGTTGAAGCGTTCTGTGAGACCGTTTGTCTGAGGGTGGTATGCAGTTGTCATCCTGTGGACAACGTCGCATCTTGACATGACCTCTGATACTAGTCTTGACTGGAATACCTTTCCACGATCGGATATCATCACACGTGGTGCTCCATGCTTCAAAATAATGTCTTCTACTAGAAATTTTGCAACCTCTGGAGCTTCTGCAGTCGGCACAGGTTTGGTGACAGCGTAGCGCGTGAGGTAGTCGGTGCAGACTATTATCCATCGGTTACCGGCTGTCGACTTCGGGAACCTCCCTAAAAGGTCGATCCCAATTCGGTGGAATGGAACTGCTGCAGGCGGAATTGGTACTAGATGACCTGGAGGTAATTGCGGCACATGTTTCCGTCGCTGGCACTCTTTACAGTGACTCACATAATGCTTGACAGATCGGTAGAGACCCTTCCAGTAATACCTGCGTCGGATTCGGTCCAGGGTCTTCACAAATCCCAGATGACCGGATATTGGAGCGTCGTGGAAATACTTGAGAATAGCTGGCTGGAGATGAGCTGGAACGACCAGAAGCCACTTGGGGCCTAGTGGATCGTAGTTGTTCTTATACAATGTCCCATCTATCAATTGAAACTCTCCTTTGGCCGGTTCTCCTTTCTCCAAGGCGTCTATGGTTCTTAATAACTCTGAATCTTCCCTCTGTTCTGCTGCAACGTCACCTAATTCAGCGAGGGCTGAAATTCCATTCATGCTGTTGTGTTCTATTAAAGGATTCCTTGAAAGGCTGTCGGCATCCTTGTGTTTGCGTCCGTTTTTGAATACCACCGTGACGTCGTACTCTTGAAGTCTAAGTGCCCATCTTGCTAGTCGACCTGATGGATCCTTCAAGCTGGTTAGCCAACATAAAGAATGGTGGTCTGTCACGACGGTGAAAGGTTTGCCGAATAAATACGGACGAAACTTGTTGATAGCCCAGACAACTGCGAGGCATTCTTTCTCGGTTGTAGAGTAGTTTATCTCGGGCTTAGAGAGTACTCTTGATGCATAGGCTATCACCTTCTCAGCACCTTCCTGAATTTGCACAAGCACTGCACCGATCCCATAACCGCTGGCGTCAGTGTGAAGTTCAGTTTCTGCATTCTCGTCGTATAAGGCTAGAACTGGTGCGGAAGTTAGAGCCTCCTTAAGTGCCTGGAAAGATCTTTCTTTAGTTTCATCCCAGTAAAACTTGGCGTCTCCCTGCAAAAGTTCTTGCAGTGGACGTGCCATGTTACAGAATCCTTTTATGAAACGCCGGAAGTATGAGCACAGCCCAAGAAAGCTTCTCACATCACGAATGTGCTGAGGAGTTGGAAATTCCATGACTGCCCTTACTTTTTCTGGATCAGCGCGGACGCCATCTCCGTTGACCAGGTGCCCCAGGATTTTTATCTCTTTGGCGACGAAGAGGCACTTCTTCGGATTGAGGCGGAGTCCTGCAGTCTGAACACACTTCAGCACCGTTGACAGGCGACTCAGATGTTCTTCAAATGTTTTCGAGAAAACAACAATGTCATCTAAATAACAAAGACACGTCGTCCACTTAAGGTGTCGAAGTAAGTTGTCCATCATGCGTTCGAATGTGGCCGGAGCGTTGCATAATCCGAATGGCATTACTTTGAATTCATAGAGGCCATCAGGTGTAATAAAAGCCGTTTTT